>OZ020303.1:70008589-70452444 GCA_963971305.1 Arcuatula senhousia
TTATGAAGTTTTTTGTTGAAACTATACTAAGTATAAAAAAAAATATATGTACAATAAATACATAAATTATGTGTAAAAAATTTGAGGCACTGAAAGGGCATTCGAGACGGAGTCTTATATAATCCTAGATAAAACATCAGACATGAAAGAAGACGACTCTATGATACAAACAAACACATCCAAGAAACAACTACAAGTCAAGTTAAAAGAAGGTAGCCCTGGAACTTTATGCAACTTCTGCTTGTCGCAACACAAACATTTTGTTTCCAGTCAATTATTCAAGGAGGCTATTTTCAATTTATAACAGTTGGTAGTTATGCTAAGATAATAAAGATTCATGGGTTCTGGTTGTAGGCGTCAATTAAATGTGCCTGCCTGTTTATATAGGCTATATAAGGTTGAATTCTTGACTTTAACTGACGTATTCTTGTCCAAAACCCTTGAAATGATAGTACCGTATTTCTATTTTTTTTAACAACATACAATGTCTTTTTGAAATATGATTTAAGAGGTAAACAATACGCACAACTTGTTTATCTAAAGTATGAAAAAACCTGGACCTCTCTTGCAAAAACCTGGACGCCTCTTGAAAAAACCTGGACATGTATTTTATTTTAATTTAAAAATATGTAAGACGCAACTTATTGGCGTCAATGTTCAGGATGCCATAATATAACATTGATGTTCACTAATAATGGTTAGCAATCTCGTTCAATATATTTGTCTTTTAAGGGGTGAAAAATGCACAAAGGTAAAAATTCAAAAAACAGCCCACAATTTTATTTAGGAATCACATTTTTTTTATAGGAATTGGTGTTGTTATACAATTTGATAATACTAAAATATGCCTACCCGTTGGTAGCATTTTGTCTTCGCTTTCAGTTAAAAATAACTAAATATCACCAAACTTTACATTTTTATTGATTATTCTCTTGAAAAAACCAGGACAATTGTACATCCCTCTCGAAAAAACAATCCTGTCGCCGGACACGGGACCTATCCTTTCATTATTTTTTTTAAAATGTGCTAGTGATAAATTGTTGCATTTTGTCGTCTATATTCGGACATCTTTTAATTATATTGGTGAGATTTACAAGTATTTCTATCAAAATTAAAGTAAAACAGATGAAAAAAATCTAAAATAAAAAGCAAGAGTTATAGAACAGGTGGTTTCCGAATATGAATAGTACAATTGTGGTAAAACTGTTTTTTTTTCTTCGTCGAACTAGTACTAGTTTTTGAGAGAAAACGTTATTTATAGCCATTCATTATTTCTTGAAAATGTGAGCGGGTTAATAAGATCTTAATTTGTCTGCTTTACTTTGTGGTAAAGTTTGCTATAAAAAGTATCAAATATAATAAAACCTTTTTCGTGGATCGTTGAGATAGACCATGGCAACAAATCCGTGTTTCATTACATATTAAATGTCTTGAAATGTTTTTGTATAACATTGTATCAAAATCCGACCATTAAATTTTCTATTTTGTCTGTCAATATTGTTGTGTGACAAATAGAGCCTTTTTAAATATAAGGTCAAGCCATTACCCCAATGTTAACAATTAAAGCCCATTGTTGAGGTTATGTGAGGTTATGTCATACGGAGGCGAGTGACCCTATATTCAAAAGGAACATTATTTTCAAACTATTCAAGGAATGGGGGTAAGAAGAGCCCGTCAAGTTTAAGGTTTTAATGGAAATATGCTGGTTCTTTCGTGGCTTCTAGTTCTATCACCATGTGGTAAGTTAATGTGATGACTTTAAATCCATTAATAATTATTTTGATCTTATATTTTACATCCCTTAAAGGGTTTTATAATTATTTTGATTTCATATTTCACAATCCTTTTATAATTATTTTGATTTCATATTTTACAAACTTGATTTCAACAAAATTTTAATCGATTAAAGGTATGACATATTTGAAAGAATGGTTTAAATTGATTTTTCAACTTTTCCGACATAAAATAAAGTGTTTATTTTGTGCGAATAAAATTTTCTTGGAAGATCATTTTGATGATGTTTGTAAATATAACTTTTCATACGTCATATTTAACAGTGAGCTCGTCAGTTGCGCTCTGTATTAATGGACACGTGGATGCAGCAGTGAATGGCTGTTATTTGTAAGTAACTGAAAGTCAATTAAAAGAACGAGTGAAATACTTCATTTTTTCAGTGTTTATATATGTTTTAGTTTTAAAGCAAGTTTCATTTCCTTTTAGTGCACCACAATTTAATCTCTCAAAGTGCTTGAACTTTAAACCATATTAAAGCATTACAGCGAAAAATTAATACAATATCAGATAGTAGAGAAATTAGAAAATTTAGCAGAGCTGGCGATTCCGCTCGTGATGATTTTTCATTACTTTTTGGGTTGCACTGAGATGATCACTTCACTCTGCCGCTTGTGTCCCTAAAAATTGTGTTGTTGTGTTACGGACGGACCTTAAGAGTGTCAATGTAATGAAAGGTTGAGCGCCATGAACTCAACCCCCCCGGAAATGGCTGTACCATGTCAAGACCATCGCGATCTTCAAATTCATGTGTGTGTAGAGAACGCCATTGCTGCCTTATGATGATGTGTTTCATTATGTGATGATACTTTTTCCTTATGTGATGATACTTTGTCATTATGTGATGGTACTTTGTCATTATGTGATGATACTTCTTCATTATGTGGTGATACTTTGTCATTATGTGATGATACTTCGTCATTATGTGATGATACTTTGTCATTATGTGATGGTACTTCTTCATTATGTGATGATACTTTGTCATTATGTGATGATACTTCTTCATTATGTGATGATACTTTGTCATTATGTGATGATACTTTGTCTTTATGAGATCAAAGTTTGTTATTATGAACAGCGCTAAAAAAATCTTTTCTTATGACAAATATTTTGTTCGACGTGTAGTTTTTCTGTGTTTCCCACCAAATTTTTTTTTTCCAAATGGTCGGTTTCTCGAATTTCAAATCCATAATGTATCATATATTAAAACTTTGTAAACAGCATTTTTCTTCTTTAGTAGTTACTTACTATGTTGATAGACGCGACCTCTAGTAATTGATTGTATTTTTTTCTGTTAGACGCTAAAACCCGAACAGTTTAAAACCTATATTTGAATCCCGAGCTAAAAATAAAGAACCAAAAAAATACATGTTAATGAACCTTTAAGTAAAACTGCATTAAAGAAGAAAAATGTTGTTTACAAAGTTTTAATATATAATAAATTATATATTGGTTATTGATTGGAGAAAGCGACCTTATGGAAACGATTTTTTTTGGGGGGGATACACAGAAAAACTACGCGTCGAACAAAATATTTGTCATAAGAAAAGAATATTTTTTTTAGCGTTGTTCATAATAATAAACTTTGATCTCATAAAGACAAAGTATCATCACATAATGACAAAGTATCATCACATAATGAAGAAGTACCATCACATAATGAAGAAGTATCATCACATAATGACAAAGTATCATCACATAATGAAGAAGTACCATCACATAATGACAAAGTATCATCACATAATGACGAAGTATCATCACATAATGACAAAGTACCATCACATAATGACAAAGTACCATTACATAATGACAAAGTATCATCACATAATGAAGAAGTATCATCACATTATGAAACACATCATCAAAAGGCAGCTATGGCGTTCCATATGTGTGTGACTAACCGTCTTGTCTTGTTTTCTTATACCAATCTTTTATTTGATAGTTTTACTGTTTTCCATTTTAACCCCCCCCCCCCCAAAAAAAAAATACGTGAAATAAGTCAGGACTGAATTGCCTTACTTGTTTTAATTTTTAACTAATTTATATTTGTAGAGATGGCGGCACTATTGTTGGTATTGTTATCGGTGGCATTGTGGCTCTGATATTGTTAGCGGCTGTCGTTTTACTAGCATGCTCTCATCTGAGACTAATGTCAGGAATTGACTTACTGGAGGACGATGTAGAAGGGGACGGAAATGTGTCTTATAGTCCGACAGGTGCTACAGGTACGTGATTCTCCGTAACAGGTACCCCCGGTATCAATACAAACCAGAACAGCGTGACTGTCATTAAATCGTTCTTTACTTTCTGTTGCATCTGCCAAGAAATTAAACAAACGCATAAAATCAATGTGTCCGATGCACCTTTCATTTAGTGAAGACGCTAAATATCACTAAAGGATATAAATTAAAGCCCCAAAAGAAAAAAGAATCTTTTTACATATACAATGTAGATAAAGTTTAGGTATTTGAAAGGCATCATTTCTTTCGAAGAACTTATATGGTTGTTTCTTTTTCGAATTGCTGCCTCAATCCCCCCCCCCCCAAAAAAAAATGGATATGTATGGACACACTTCAATTACCATCTACATTTTAAATATAATCGATTTAGCAAAAAGAGATAGTAACTGTTAAGCATAAATATAAATATTTTGTTACCTTTTATTGCAGTTGTGACAATACGTCAACCACCAGAATACCGATCAGACAGACAAAACCAGACAACAAACACACCATGACACACAAAGAACTCGCAACATCCTGATAGAGATCCAAGAGAAGCGGCGATAAGCATGAAGTTCTTGATTTCAGATAGATTTCTAGTCAATTTTCTTGGGGCGCCCAAGGCTGTGATGAATTTTTGACTGGTTTGCTGAGAAGTGTAGAATGCACTATGGTTAATTTAGTCTCGAGTTATTTTTCAAAAGCGAAATGTGCAACATGGATAATAAAGTATTGAATGATGATTTTCTTAATGCAAAACGTCTTCATGTATCGATCTTGTGCACATTAAACCAACGTTTTATCTATAAAATCACACGAAATAGTCAATCAGAGGTTTATCTATTGTGCAAAATATTTGAGAAATATTAAAACTTATGTGCTATTAAAATTGAGGGTTTTTAAATACACATTTTTTACCAATGAAGCGAATCCTTAAATTTCTTAAACAAACATGAAATTTTAGCAACGCAAAACTGAAACAATAAGCAACCAATTGAAACTTAAGTCACAGTGTGGTAAAATATAAAAAAAACAGGCAATCAAACAAGAGGCTCCCAGGGGCCATCTGACAACTTCGACTCTATGGAGACTTTTGTAGAGCTTACTAAGCTGAACATTTAAGCAAGCAACAGCTTCTCTCTATCTGCTATAGTTTATTCCATAGGCCAAAAATATAAAAACATGTTATTTTAGGGGTTGTAACCCCTATAAGGGGTCATCTGACAACTTCGACTCTATGGAGACTTTTGTAGAGCTAAATGAGCTGAACATTTGAGCAAGCAACAACGTACTTTCTCTGTCTGTAATAGTTTTCATTCTATAAGCAAAAAACATGAAAAAAATGCTATTAACTTCGACTCAATGGACACTTTTGTGGGGCTTTTGATGCTGAAGCAGTAGCGTGGCATCAAATTTCATCTATCTCTTATACTTTTTGATTTACAAGCAAAAAACAATAGTCTGACCCCCTGGTCTATCTTCAGTAACCATGTTGTTTGGACGGCGGTCACCATTTGTGCAAATTTGGTAGAGGACATAGATGAAGTGTGCAAAGCTTCAAAGCAATCCCTTTAGTCGTTTCAGAACAGATTTTCAAAGAATACCGACGACGACGGACGCCAAGTGATGGCAAAAGCTCACCTGAGCTAAACACTGTTTTCCTTTACACTGCTTTTTCATCGTTAAGATGGCTAAAAAGTTTTTTTTAGAAAATCGAACAATCAAAAATAAACATTAAAAAAACACCAACAAAAATAATAATATATATAAAAAAACAAAAAAAAAAACAAATAAAACAAAACTAAGAAAGAGACTAAAAGGAAAGCACCCCTCACCAAATAAAAATAATGATTGCGTCATTTGCTGCCCAGGTCCAGGGCGATATCTTGTTTAATGCAAATTGAAAATTAATGTTATATGCCTGGCTGCTACAAATTCACACGTTGCAATAATCAGACACTGTCGTATTAGTATCTGCCGTATTAATGCAACAACTACGTCAAGGCATTTTCTCAAATCGCAAGTTGTTTTCATTGGTTCTTAGTCAAACTTTTTCGTCAGTCTTATAATCTTTGTAGAGAGTAATCACCGCACGACACAGTAGCTGCCAAAATAATGCAGTTAGTATTAAATTGAATACTTCCATGGTCACAAATACCACGAGGCTATCTAGATATATAGGCGATGGTAACTTCTCAATGTAGATATTAGAAGTTAATTTAAGTGACGGCATAAATCGAACAGGTCGCACTCATCTTTACGGCTTGGGTCACATTTATGAAAAAAATAATTATAGAAAAATCGAAATCTTTTAATGGGTTTATATCATCTTATCTATTTAAGTTGAAGATCATCTTCAAAAGATTTAGATCATCAATTAGTTCTAGCGGTGAAAGTTGTATATAATTGAGGTTTAAAAAATAAAAAAATAATAATTCGTGAAGGGGTTTATACCAACAATTAAACCTTGTTGTACTATTGTGTTTTAATTTCATAATATATGTTAATGTAATTTGTCCGTTAAGCTGATTAAGTGTTTCTTTAACACTCATGTCATTGTATGGCATACAGGTACATACATGTACCCCGTACTGACCAATGTGACGTAGTCAAAACAAAACATAATAATTCTGTAATTTAAATCCCTCCGTCACATCGCAATTTCACCAAAAATGGCCTGGATAAATTTACTATTATTGGTGCTACTCGACCAAGGTAAGAACGGACTTAATTGTATGAATGAATATGTACTTTGTAACTTTTTTTTTTAATTTTCAAAGTACCCAAATAATTGGAATTGTTTGACTCCTAGGAACACGTTTCGAGCTAATAATTTTTATTTCTTTATAGATATATTTTTCTTTATATTAATCAAATGCATTATCTTTGTATCGAATGAAATATTTTGCATTCTTTGCAATTGAGCTGAAACCCTCAATTATTAAATCGGAATACTAAAAATCCTTAACGGTTATAAGAAAGGCCCTATAAGAAAACAAATGTTGGACTCAAAACGCATATTTATAAGAGAAGTAAAATTATTGAACTCGAAACGCCCCTTCTTAGGAGTGACCATCATCTTTTAGTAACGGTTTATGGGATGAATAGTCCGAGAATAAGAAAAACCAGGGGTTCCAGTTTGAATATTCTTAACCAAAAACCTAATCTGAGCAATCAGGACATGACGTTTAAAATAAAAAAAAAGAAACAAAGAATTTGAAATGCCTTAATTTTATTTCGAAATAAAAAGTTTTCATTTCTTTTCAAAAGATCTTCAATAGAACGAAACCTTATGATGAAAGTGATAGATTTATAAATGACTTTTTTGATCAAAATGAGGTTAATGATGTGTATTTACTTGATGATCTTAGTATTTCAAGATATAGAAATAGTTCAGATAATGTAGTGAATACTTATGGAAGAAAACTATTAGAATTATGTAAAAATAATAACATGTATGTACTAAATGGTAGATTAGAAAGAAACAATGTTGGAAAGCCAACATGCAAAAATACCAGTGTTGTCGATTATTTTATAAGCAGTAGTCAATTTCTTAAACATATTCAAAATTTTGAGATTTTTGAGTTTAGTAAGCTTTATTCAGACATCCATTGTCCTGTTTCACTAGAAATTAAGAAGAACAAAGGGCTTGAAGAATCACAAGTTATGAATGACGTAACAAATAATGAACCAAAGATAAAAAGGTGGAATCAGGAAAAAGTTGATGAATTTAGAAGAAACATTGCTGATGAAATAATCGACCCAATTCGTTTAAATATTGTCACTGCTAAAAATGATGTAGATCATATAAATAGAGAATGTATAAATAATATTGTTACAGATGTATGTGATATTCTGGTAGAATCTGCAAAGGCAACTTTTGGAACATATGTAAAAAGAGAAACAAAACAAAAAAATGTGGAGGTTAAAAACAAGCTATGGTATAATAATGATTGTAAAAAGGCTAAAAAAGAATATAGAAAATCAAAACGCTTATATAAGCATTATGGGTCAAATATTTTTAAACAAAGATTATGTCAAAGTGAGAAACATTATAAGAAAACAATGAACGAATGTATTAGAAAATGTAACGAAAATATGAGCAAAGAAATGAAAGATAAAAGGAAGAAAAATCCAAAAGAATTTTGGAAAATTTTTAACAAAGGAAATAATAGAAATGTAGAAAATATTATTCCTTTAAATGATTTGTATGATTTTTATAAGGATTTAAATAAAAATAACTTTCAAGATGATTTTGAAATTATAAATGAAATTGACTCGGACATGACAAATGAGCATTTAAATCGTTCAATTACGAAGGACGATATTTTGAAAGCCGTGAAGAAGGCTCAGAATGGCAAATCACCTGGAGAAGATCAAATCATAAACGAATACATTGTTTCTTCTCTAGATAGAATGATTAATATTTATGTTGATATGTTTAATTTGATTTTTGACTCGGGAATTTTACCCGAAGCTTGGCTGATTGGAAACATTATTCCGATTTATAAACAAAAGGGGGATAAGCTGGAAGCTAAAAATTATAGACCAATAACTCTTTTGTCATGTCTAGGTAAAATTTTTACATCTATTCTCAATGATAGACTTGGTGAATATTTAGAAAACTATGAAATCCTTTGCGAAAACCAGGCTGGCTTTCGAAAGGGATATTCAACAATAGATCATATTTTTGCTTTACATGCACTTTTTGAACTTTTATCTGTAAAGAAGAAAAAGTTACATTGCGCTTTTATCGATTTTGAAAAGGCGTTTGATTTTGTACATAGAAATTCGTTATTTTTTAAACTTGCTTCAAACGATGTAAACGGTAAATTTTTGCGTATAGTTCAGAACATGTATAATGATGCAAAATCTAAGGTTGTATATAATAACGAGAAATCTGATTTATTTGCTTGTGAAATTGGAGTCAGGCAAGGTGAAAACCTATCTCCTATCCTTTTTTCCATATTTTTGAACGATTTGCAAAGTTTTCTGGAAAATTCAAACTTATCAGGAATCCAGTCTCTAAACAGAGATATAGAAATTGAGCTCGAAAAATATTTTAAAATCTTTATTTTACTATATGCTGACGATACAGTTCTTCTGGCAGATAATAGTAAAGATTTACAAAGTTTGCTTAATCATTTTTCAGATTATTGCAAACAATGGAAACTTAAGATTAATACAAATAAAACAAAGATTTTGATATTTTCAAAAGGAAGATTATCAAACGCAAAGTTTTATATTGAAAATAATGAGATTGAAATCGTTAAAAATTATAAGTATCTAGGTATATTTTTTTCTAGAAGCGGATCTTTTCTTACAACAAGAAAACACTTAGAAAAACAGGCTTTAAAGGCTATGTATAGTGTTATTAAGAAATGTAGATTTAATAATCTGTCAATGCAATGCCAATTAGATATGTTTGACAAAATTGTAGTTCCAATACTCACATATGGATGTGAAGTTTGGGGATTTGAAAATCTTGACGTCATTGAAAGAGTCCATCTTAAATTTTGTAAACATATTCTGAGATTGAAAAAATCGACACCGAACTTTTTTGTATATGGTGAGTTGGGCCGATACCCATTATCTATTACAATTAAATTAAAGATGATTAGATATTGGTGTCGCCTCATAAACGGTAAAGAGAACAAGATATCTTCCATACTATATAAACTTTTATACATCAATTTTAACAATTATGGGCTTGCTTGTAAATGGATGACATTTATGAAAAACACATTTGATAATTCTGGAATGTCAAACATTTGGCAGGAACAGAATGTTGGAATTGAAAATTGGCTTATTGATAGCATTGAATTAAGATTAAAAGACCAATTTCTACAAGAATGGTCTTCGCTTGTTAATAATTCGTCAAAAGGACTATGTTATCGACTCTTCAAAAATGAATTAAAATTTGAACCCTACTTATCATTGTTGAACTACAGTTTTGCAATTACATTTTGTAAATTTAGAACATGTAATCATCACCTACCGATAGAGACGGGAAGATGGCAGAATCTTTCAAGAAATGAAAGATTGTGTCATCTTTGTGGCTCTATTGAAGTTGGTGATGAGTACCATTATATAATGTCTTGTAAGTTTTTCAAGAAAGAGAGACAAAAATTTTTACCACAATATTGTAATAGGAGAAATAATGTTTTGAAATTTGAAAGGTTATTTTCAACAAATAATGCTATAGACTTAGAAAAACTATGTAGATTCATTAAAATTATAAATGTGATAGTCAACCCTCCTGGTTAATTTACTAGTAATTTGTATTTCACACATGTGCACTTTGAATTGTTGTATTATAATTGTTTATTATTTTCTCTGTAACTATGTCATATAGTTTTGTGAGAATAAACTTCATTCATTCATTATTTACAATGCGGATTAATCAACGTTACTGTTCAGAACTGGGGAGAGTTCAAATAAACCTCTTACAGTTAAATGTCCAGTATATTTTGATCATAAACGGGCCATTGGAATGTTTTATGACAAAGAGATTTAACGTCACTACTTAATAATTCATAATTTATTTTTATATTTATAGTGATAATCATAAAAAATAGCACGTTGGATGCAACAAATGCAAATATTATAAAATCAAAAACATAAAACAAACAAAAATTCGAGACAAAACCAATTTCCAGCACAACAAAAAAACCCATTCGATTTCGAGAAAAAATAATAAATCCTGTAAACAATATATCAGAGTCCTGATAAACTGTTGTGCATACATGTACATGTAGATACCTCATTTCATTCTCTCGGAAACTTAAGAACAAACACACCAATAAGAGGAATGTTCCTTTGCTTTTTTTTATTTCAATTTTTATTATGTGATTTTTGAGTCTTTCGTCTGCCAAGCATTCTTTTTAATATACATGTATTTACATATACTTTTCAGTGCCACAGACCCTAGCACTCTTCTGAAACTACAGCTACTATTATGTTTATTATTTTTCAGTGCCACAGACCTCTGTGAGCTACTGTTACTACAGCTACTATTATGTAAATTATTTTTCAGTGCTACAGATCTCTGCGAGCTACTGTTACTACAGCTACTATTATGTTTATTATTTTTCTCTGCGAGCTACTGTTACTATAGTTACTATTATGTTTATTATTTTTCAGTGCTACAGACCTCTGCGATCTACTGTTACCACTGCCACTATTATGTTTGTTATTTTTCAGTGCTACAGACCTCTGCGAGCTACTGTTACTACAGCTACTATTATTATAATTATTACTGTTACTACAGCACCTATTTGTAAGTGTTTATCTATCAACGTTATCGTATCTAAGGCCAACATATGTCTGTCTAGGGTTATCTGATCTACCCTATTTTAGTTCGAGATTGCTCTGAAGTCCTACGGCTTTCTGGAAAAAAAAACACTGGACGTAAGAGCAATCTCGGACTTACCTACTTTTTATGCTTACCCTACCACATGATAATCGAAAACTTTGGAAAAATGACAGTAAATTCGTGAAGTAACGCTAGTTAGGTCAAGAAATCTTATCCAAAATTATTTTTTTCGAATATAGTGTTGTTGTCTGTCCACAATGGAAATCTAAGCTTTCATTTATTTAATGACCAACATAATGTTGCAAGAATCAAAACTGCACCACACAGAACACAAATACAATATCAGTTTACGCTTATGACAGCAACAATACGAAGAATACACAACTCACCGTCAGAATAAGCATCAATAACTGGACTGCAACTAGCAATGCGAACACGTGTTAAAATGAAATGAAATCATGTGCTTCGGAAATGTAAGCAAATCGTGCTTATTGCAAACACATTTTTCATGTTGCCATGGACCAATTTAGTGACGGTCAAATAAAACATGGACTTTTTCCTTTCATTCATTATATGAAAAGTTGACCACGATCGGACATATTGTTTGTGTTACAGTAAAAAAAAATCTGCCGCCTAACTTACCCAAATACTAGTAGTCAGGTTTAAAAAGACAATTCCCATGGTTTTAGCAATTAATTTAGATGGAAAAATGAATAGCTGGCAAAGAAGACTATACCGTATAGGCACACGTATATCTTGCGTTCATCGTTAAAAACGAGATCGCTTTCTTCTTTCGAAACTTAAAATTACCTACCCACAAATAAAGTGCTGCTATAAAACACAAGGCGTTTGTTTGACAGAAAATTTCCAGACTACAATTTTGTTTAAGCTTGGGTTTAATTAAAATTTCTGAACAATTGAAATACGCCAAGGCATATGTTTAGCTTATTTTGTCGGTCAAAACACAACAGGGCATTATGTATATTTTTAAGGAATGACCACAATATATTTTCTGACTTGAAGAAATAACATTTGAAATGTGGCACACACTTGCATGACTGTGTAACTTGTCAATATTTTTTCTTATAAACAGAAAAAAATATTGTGGGCATTCCTTAAAAATTAGTTTCAACACATCTTTTCTCAATAAAAAAATATATGATAGGGAAAAATAACTTAAAATCAATTTATAAATATTGGAGTCCCACCTGATCAAAATTTCATTCATTGAAAATAGCACGAGTTTTCACATCTGGACTTTTGTACTTCATGTTATAATCTACATCAGATTTTTAGCATTCAGATTGATCTTGATCTAAGTTAATTTATGTACTAGTAAATTTATATGTGCCGACTTTAAATAAAAGTTATTTATTTATTAAATTTGAATTCAGCACCTGCTCGATCCCCTTTTGTATTCAGCTATCCTCTTTATATAACAGTTCATTTTTGGTCGTTCAACTATAACATGAGCGTCTCAGCTGAGACATTAATAGACGCGCCAGGCGCAGCCCGGAACTTAACGTTAGAGTTCTGGGTAGGCCTGAAGCCAAGGCAAATTAAGATATTGACCAGAATTCCATGTTATCCTGTTTATATTTGTTATTTCAGGGAAGGATCTTCCATTGCTGGTATCGTTGTTGGGTGTCTCATCGTAGCTATCATAATTACAGTTGTCGTTATCTTAATATGTAAACAACAGGGAGCACGGCGTGGTAGAATAGTTACCACGACTACAACTGTCCCCAGAGTAACACAGCCACCGCCTCAGCCACGTAAGTTTATCATTTTTCCAAGGGTTGTTGTAACATGTATTTCGCTCATTAGCTAGCGGTTCCATATCTGTAAAATGATGGGGCTCCGCGCACAGCCCTCAGAGGACGACAAGTGGGGTCAAACTGAATATCAATGCAAAAATAACAAGGTTTCGTCAAAAAAAAGGAGGTCTGACCCCAATTGTTTGCATTTTTTAAACTAGATGAAACATGTTATGTTGTGTATAATGGTTACCAAGCTTTTCCTTTTTTATGGCATATTCTGGACACATATATACGATATTTCGATTCGCAGATTTCGCTTAGTTCATGTAATTTTTGAAGATATAACTCATGTTCAGGCAGATCTAATGAGGATACTTATAATACAGAATAAAAAAATATTAATCTGCCTTGTGTTAAACCTTTTTATAATTGTGCCAACAAATGTTCATCTTGTATAAAAATAACTTCGAATTATAAAAATAACAAATCAACAACTTCAGTAAGATCATAATCGTCGCTGCAGACATATATCTATGTATAGCCATGACGATAAACTCCCCAGTCAGTCAGTAAGACCATCATTTTATATATTTTTCAGCACAACCCATGCAACAGTATCCACCCCCAGGCCAGCCTTACCCGCCACCACAGGGACAAGACATGGCATACCCACCTCCCCCACCACCTGCTTACGGTGCCCCGGGAGGATATGGAGCGCCCGGGGGAGGGTTTGGAGCGCCCGGTGGAGGGTTTGGAGCGCCCGGTGGAGGGTTTGGAGCGCCCGGTGGAGGGTTTGGAGCGCCCGGTGGAGGATATGGGGCGCCTGCAGGAGGATATGGAGCGCCACCGCCAAGATACTGATGACGCCAATCGACTGGTGTACAATACAGTAAAATTTGTAGTGAATCTCTGAGACGATTGACGTGTATAAATTACTCATTAATTGAGTAGAATGGAGATTAAATTTGTTTTTTCTTCTAAATTTTTTTACTGTATTAAGTCATTGCTGGCAATTTCTTGTTGATTTTGTATAACTTATGTTACATTTTATTAAATTTCTTGTGAAAAAAGCTTTATTGTTATATAAATCGTTGTTCTTTTTGACAGTTCGAGAAGAAAAAAAAACCCAAAACCCTATAAAGTAAGATTTCATATTATGAATAAAATAGACGATTAAGAGATATGGAATAAGTGTACGCGACAAAACCCACATAAAGAAACGACAATTTAAAAAAAAAAAACACAATGGAAAGCATCCAACAGTCTTCAACATGACCAGAGGTCGCTGCTCGCCGTCTTGCATTGGTCGAAGATTAAAAATACATTACATAAGATTCAAACAAATCCCTAAATTATCAACGAAAGGCCCATTTCTGGACATGGAACAAAAACATATAGTTGGCAAGGACAAACAAAAGCTTTGACAAGGATTCCTGGCTTAGGACAGGCACATATAAAATGTGTCGGGGTTAAACTATTTATTTTGGGGCCCAAATTTCCCCGATCTTGAACAAAGCACAAAAATAACACACTATAAAAATCAAATTGATAAAAGAGAGAACCTGAGACAAGAGCACTTTACGAGAACAACGAGACGTAAAGGAACTTTCTTGAGAAAACTCGCAATTACTGGCAGCTAGCTAAGAAGCATTTATCGACTGCTGTATAAAAAGCAAACATATCGATTCTAAATCCAACACAACACTTCAAACAATTTTAAATGATTTAGTGTTATATCATCACACAAAACCGACATATTTAATCACTGTAATGCTTAAAAAACAATACAATAGCCAAAAGGTACAGAAGCCGATAAGGGCCACTTGAAAAAAAAATCTGTCGAAATTACAACATAGTATCTCGTAATTACGACATAGCATCTTTAAAAATTATTAGCAACTGACCTGCGACCAGTGCAAAATCCTCGCTTGAAATACCGCCACCGAACAAAACCGGAAGCATCTCATTACCGTCACCGAACAAGAGGTGTTGTACGCGGTGATCTTGTAATTTCGACATAAATTTTTTTCAAGTGGCCCTAATCGGCTTCCGTAAGAAGGTTATAGATTAACGGTTTAAAGTTACTATCAAATTATCAGTATTTCTATCAAAAAACACCGTTTAAAGATTTTACTATAACTTCCAATTCGTATCCTTTCTTTAATAAGATTTTAAGCCAAATTACCGTGTGCAGAGGATTGTTTTTTGAATTTCCGTGCCTTATAAACTACATTTCCATAAATTCAGGATGTGATATTCCTTTTACAATCAAAAATCGACGTGTACAGTTAATTTTTTTAATAAGATACCCATTTCTTCCGTAAATGACTATTTTCAGTGTGAGATGACCAGGTTGAGATGCGAGCACGTGCAGCGATCTAACACTGGTCAATAAACCAATAATAACCGCTGTTACTGTTATTGATCGATGATGTCGACCAATGAAATGCAGTGATATGTCAAACTTTCGGTTTTTTAGAATGAAGCCACCTAAGGTTTCAGAATATAAAAAATATTTTTTACGGAAGAAATAGGTACTTACACGCGTTCTTGGAAACCGGCAATGTTCTTTCACTCGTTATAGAATTTTTTGGGTCTTTTGGCTCGTTCCGCTGCGCTCCACTCACAAAAAAGACTGAAAAATTCTATCACTCGTGAAAGATTAGCCGGTCTTTTCCAAGAACTTATGTAAGAACCTATTAATCTATGAACGAATTTAGTAAAGGATTTGACTAATTTGTGGTATCGATACCCTTGTTTTAGTAATTTTTCTTTAATCAAACAGTTTTTGTCATTAAAATCAGAAACACCACTGCATATTCGAGCATATATGACTAACTGTGAAATGTACGCTCCGTAAGAGGGAACTAGAGGAACATCGCCTTCAAGAAAAGGTAAATTTACATTTGGGACGTATATCATATACTTTTATAGCCAATCAAATGTTCCAATCCCCAAAGCTGAACATCAAGGTACTTTTGAATACTGGTGCTGAATCTATCTACAGAATGTTGTAATAATAGAAGCTAATCTTTTTGATCAGTTAAACTGGCACCTTCACTGACAATGAAAACTACTCATATGTAGATGAATTTTACCTGAAGGAAAAAACTCCTATCTCTGAAAGATACTGCTAATATCTATGATTTTTGCAACTAAATAATATTTTCTTTATGAATTTAATGTTTTAAACAACTTATTGACATTTATTTGCCACATTTTTTGGTATAAATACTAGTTTTGAGCTGTTTTGTCAATGTGAAATATTCAACAGGTAAGTCTTTTATACTAGGAAAATTTTTCCTTCATAAAACAAGTTAATCTCCTCTCAATAGATGTGAGTTTAAACTGATCAGAGAGATCAACTTCCATTGCAATTGTAACACATTCAATAGGAGGATTAAGTACGGGTACTCCTAAGTACCTTGATGAGTCCCTGTTCAGCTTGGGGTAATTAAACATTTTATTAGCTATAATAACTTTATAACTTTATTAATGCAACTGGAGACTAGTTATGTCATGGCATACATTATAAAACAACGATATTGACATACAAGAATAATAACAAATTGACATAGAGAATATGAAACAAACATATAGTTAGTAATATAAACATTTTATACTAACTAGGGTCTCCCTTCCTCAGTTCTAATGACCGATCTATACAAGAGATAACAATCCCAATTTCTTCAGGTGTTGACGGGCTTAGAATTTTTATTAGTTTTTCATTATTGTTAAGAAGATCAAAATTTGTATCCCTTTCTTTTTTGTTAATTATATAAAAGTGTGAAATTTTCCATTGACAATGCTTAAATCCAAATCTAGAAATGGACACCTATCGCCGGTCGAAGAAGATGTATTAAGGGTTAATTCTTAAGGATAAATATCATTTATAAAGTTTGAGAAAGTGGGATTGTTAAGATTACAAATACCAAAACGCGGGTATGAACGGTTAATTTGGATATGCTATATATCGATATTTCAAGGAGTAACCTCTCATCAGTAGCATTTAAATCAAAATATTGGAAGGTCAAATTCCAAAACTGTTGAAAACGAAAAGTACTCAAAGCCAAAACGTTCGAACAAGGAAGCCAAATCCAGCACCGAGGATATCGACCATGTGCATTACAAGGAAAGAAACCTGGTGTTTTAAACAATTTTGAATTTAAAAAAAACGGAAATTTCAGCGACAAAATATTAGAAATTTTATGGTAAATCGTGTCAAACAAGTCTGACTACAAGGCTTGTGATTAACCTCGGGGACCTCTGGTCCACCAGCAGCGGTTATCGCCCAGTGGTTTCAAAATTACAAATACCAAAACGCGGGTATGAACGGTTAATTTGGATAATCGATATTTCAAGGAGTAACCTCTCATCAGTAGCATTTAAATCAAAATATTGGAAGGTCAAATTCAAACACTGTTGAAAACGAAAAGTACTCAAAGCCAAAACGTTCGAACAAGGAAGCCAAATCCAGCACCGAGGATATCGACCATGTGCATTACAAGGAAAGAAACCTGGTGTTTTAAACAATTTTGAATTTAAAAAAACGGAAATTTCAGCGACAAAATATTAGAAATTTTATGGTAAATCGTGTCAAACAAGTCTAACTACCAGGCTTGTGATTACCCTCGGGGACCTCTGGTCCACCAGCAGCGGTTATCGCCCAGCAAGGATGTCGTCTAAGTATCTGTAGGTATCCACGCTGGATATGATAACGCACTGTCAACGCTATCAACGCGCGGACAACCGTTTCGCAATGCATAAACAACGGAAAAATAGTTTATTATACAGTGGTTTTTATAGGGTCAGTCTATATTTTGACAATTTTAAGATAATTATCAATGCAGGTCCGATTCAAAAATACCCACACGGAATGTAATAACTATTCAATATTTGAATTCTAAAGTCTTTTAAGTACATGCATCGCTTTGAAAGGAATAAAATGTGGTACAGCTAGAGCAGTCAATTGAAAATTAACGAAGATTCAAAAAGTTTCTTGATTTTTCTTTTCATGACATGTATGTATGAATGAAAACTTGCATAACTAGAAATAATATGACTTTTGAATATACGCTTTAGTTAGTTTTTGTCCCAAAACCATTAGAAAAACGGCAATATCGCTGATTTACAATTACATGCATATATGACAACGAATACAATGCAACGAAGATGCAACGGATGAACGCATAATTTTTAATGAAATAATCTGTTACCTTACCATTAGGAAAAGCAATTGCATGTTTTTAAGAGGACATATCTTCAGAACCTTCAGATCATGGGCGTAGGAAGCGGTCCGGTTGGTACTGCTCCGACCGTACCAATAAATATATCAGGTAATTTAATTTAAACATATTTTATTGTCAAACAAACTAAGACAAAGGGATAGGACACAAGTTCTACAACTTAGAATGTCTTCTCCCATACAAAATACATACATTACATTAAACAGACAACAATAATTATACAACTGAAATAAGTTTTTTATATATAATATGTACACCAAGGTAAATCATGACAGAGTTTGGTTGTGGAAAAAAAGGAAAGAAAGGAAACAAAAGAAAAAAAAGAGGAGAAAATTTATAGAAGAATTTCACAATTTACGTCTGTAAAATTTGAAAAGAAAGATTGAAAAATGAAGTATCTGGTCTCTGGTCTAGTGTCGTTTGTAAATATTTAAAGCCTATATTTATCATGAAAAACGCCCAGTGTCTTTTATGTATGTTTGTACGCTAATAAAAACCAAGGAATTTACATCATCGTCTCTGGTGCTATCTCCAAACAAAATAGTTTCCATTGATATAGGAACTTCCAGGTCATGTAAAGACTGTAACAGTACGGCTCTTTGTGGTTCGAATCGGTTGCAAGAAAGGAAAAAATGTGCCGAAGTCTCAACATTATCATTACAATCACACAATTCATCGTTTATAATATTCTTTTGAAAAAGATCATGTTTAAGAGCACTACACTTATTGCGTATTCTAGTGTGTATAATGTTTTGCATCCGGTGTCCCACATTAAAGTAGCATGGTGGTTTAGTCAACGTTCTATATTTTAGTTTTAGTTTTGATTTAAAAGCTCGAAAGTTGGACACTCTCGAAGTGATGGGTCAAGGCTATTCCAAAGATTCAATGTACCTGGTAAGAATGAATGTTGGAAAAGGGAAAGTCTAGCAGACGGGATATTAAAATTATTTCTGTTTCTTAAATTGTAATTTGAAGATTCTGATACAAGAGTAGGCAATAAGTCAGTTAAATACTCTGGACACTGTCCGTTCGCCATTTTGTAAAAGAGATTGAGTTTTCTCTGTTCTCTTCTACATTTTAATGACTCCCAGCCAGTTTCCTTGTAAATGGATTCTATACTGCAATAGCAGCTTAGACCAGTTACGATTCTACCTGCCTCGTATTGGATTTTCTCAATTCTATCAGAATTTGATTTTCCACAGTTATCCCATACTTCACACGCATATTCCAGAACAGGACGAATAAAAGTGAGATATATCTTTTCAAGATATTCTCTTTTCAGTTTAAATTTCAATTTACGTAAAACGTTTAATTGAACAGACGTCTTTTCTATGATATAATCAACATGTTTAGTCCATTTACAATCTGAACTAAAAAGTACTCCAAGATGTTTATGAATCGAAACTGGTTCTATGATGGTGTCTTCAAAACGAAAACTCACATTGACTGTTCTAGGAAAAGTACTAAAAACAACAATGTCAGTTTTATCTGGGTTTAATTTAACTAACCATCTTTTTGACCACTTAGAGATACTATCGAGGTCAGAATTCGTTAGATTAACCAAGGTAGTATCATCATGTGCCGAATGTCCAATAGATGTATCATCAGCAAATAATCTACACAAACCTATCATGTCATCAGCAATATCATTAACATATACAAGAAATAATAAGGGTCCCAAAACTGAACCCTGTGGAACACCAGCATGCAAAAACCCTATAGTTGAAGCAGATTCGTTCAGTACTACTCGTTGCTTTCTGTTTGAAAGATAGCTTTCTAGCCATCTGAGTAGCTTGCCCTTGATACCATATCTCTCAAGTTTAAACACTAATCCGCGAATCCAAACTCGGTCGAAGGCTTTACTGATGTCGCAAAATGTAATACAAGTCTTGTTACCCGAATCTAATGACAACAAGACATTGTGGTAAATTTCGATGAGTTGATGTACTGTAGACATTTTTGGTAAAAAGCCTGACTGGTATTTATAAAATAAGTCATTAGCAATCATGTGATTGTAAATAAATTTATAAACTATTTTTTCAAAGACTTTACTTACACATGATAAAAGTGAGACTGGCCTATAATTTGATACCAACGATTTATCTCCCTTCTTGAACAGAGCCATGACATTTGCAATTTTCCATTCGTTTGGAAAAGTGTTATGTTTTAAAGATTTGTTGAAGAGCATACACAGAGGTTGAGCAATCTCATGTTTTACCATGAGTAACATTTTATTGCTAATACGATCGAGACCTATAGCCTTTTGTGGATTTAGTAAAGAAATGGCATCCAAGACGTCTTGTTCAAAAATGACAATTTCAGTAAGGATGCCACCACTTCTATCGTCAAAATCAGGGAGGTCTTTGTTACGGCTGTCTAAGTCAGTAACTGAACAGAAGTAACTATTCAGAAGATCACACTTAGAAGAGTTATCAAAAACTAGATTCATATTATTGTCTGGGTCATGCAAGGGTGCGATATCCGAATTTGGGATTTCGCTTTTAAGTAACATTTTAATGGTTTTCCAGTATAATTTTACATTAGCTGATTTTAACTCAGAAAGTGTCTCATTAATATTAGCATAAAACTGCTCTTTTGCATATTTTTTCATATTGTTGACTTTGTTGCGCTGAGCTTTAAATCTAAGGTGATTTTGTGGTGTTCTATTCTTATGAAAAGATTTTCGAAGTCTATCCCTCTTAATGATTTCACGTCTTAGTTCAGAATCAAACCAAACTTTGTCGTCCTTCCTGATAATAACTGTTTGAGAAGGAATGCATTCCTTGCATATATTCAAGAAAGTATCAGTAAAGTTAGAACATGCTATGTTCAGATCACGTTCCGATACAATCAGATCATACCAATTTGTTTCTCTGACTTTATCTTTCAAAAGTTCCGTATCAGCCCGTTTATAATTCCAGACTAGCCGCGTTGACGTCTTTCTGTTTACAATACCACTGTTTATCGTCAAATAGGTGCCGTCATGATCACTGATTCGTCTGTCTGTCGGTAATGTGTCGCTTTCCACAAAAGGTATAGTGTCTGTTATTAATATTGGATCGAGAAGCGATGCAGTATTTCCAAAAAAATTTGTGGGTTTATCAATTAAATTGGAAAGACCGTTGATATTCAGTATGTCCTTTACAAAACCTGGAAGCTCCTTTAGGAAATCTTTGTTCAAGTCACCCAAAATTATAATATTTAAATTCTCATCTAAAGCATTCTTAATTGATTGATCAAAGAGTTGCCAAAAGTTTTTAGGGGAATGTCTCTCTGATCTGTAAACAATGTTGATCAGTATAACCATTCTATTTGTAATAAGCTCAAACCACATGGATTCTATTTCTTGATTTTCTAAATCAGCACGACGTCTAAATTTTAGATCTTTCTTAAAATATGCTATAATGCCTCCTCCCGCACTATTGCGATCTTTTCGTATTGGGATTTCAAAACCAGGGATACAAAGGTTATCATTACTGACCGAGTCATCCAAGTGACTCTCCGTAAAAAACACTATGTCATATTCATCAATAATATGGGCTATTTCGTTAATTTTGTTACGAATACTTCTAATATTTTGATGAAAAATTGACAACAGGTGTGCAAAGTCTACGCCATCAGATGCGCTTAGCTCCCTTGGACCAGGTAATCTCTCTACATCGTTGCATAACAAAATATAAAACATCAACATTAAAACAAAATAAATGTTGATATAATATTTCGAAATAATATTTAAGATTTTCACACTCTCCGATATAATATTAGACAGATAAATAAAGAATGCTTCAAATATACAAAAATATCTGTTGTAGAAGCATTTACTGACCACTGGATGAGTTTTTCCATAAAATAATCCAATTGTTGCTCTGTATGCTGCTATCTCATTACCCATTATCAAGCTTTGTTAAAAATGGGAACAAAGAAACAAAAGTAGCAACAAATGGATTTATACAATGCATCAATAAATAGTTTACAAGTACACGTAGACCAGAGAAAGATTGACCAAAAATAAGTGGTGTGTAAAGAAAACACAAGAGTATAAAGAATAGCTTTAGTGAAAAAAATTAAAAAAAATTAGAACCTTCAGATCATGGGCGTAGGAAGCGGTCCGGTTGGTACTGCTCCGACCGTACCAATAAATATATCAGGTACGGCATGCCGTTCCAATAAATTCCTTCATTAAAACCAATTTAATGCATAATTTCTGCGTTTAACTGTTTTATTTTCTAATGAATTGGTTTCTGCTAAAACAATTATAACTAAAGTAGTAATCATCAACAGATGTGTACTTTTACATATGGTGTAAAGAATTTTATGACTGACTATTCTGCCTCCTTCAGTCATGTCAGTTGCATGAAATATTTGACGCCCTCGTTAAAAATTGCCTTGAAATTTAAACTGCTCAACTTATAAAATACGATGAGCAATTCCAAGACATCAAGTATCAAAAGTCTGATTAACAAAGATACAAGTGTAGTCTGATAACAACAATACTAAGAAGGAAGTCGTGTAGCTAAACTGCAATTTAGCAACGCAAAACCCGAGAAAAACGAAAGTGAACTCAAGTTCCATGGAGGGGTAAGCAGTTTGTGCGACACCCGTCACGTTGTCAATGCTTCGTTAAAGATATGCCAAGACAATGCATCTGCACTCCTCTGTGATATCGAAATCCTATGTATTTTAAAAGTGTATATGATGTCATTCAATTTTTTGAGCCAGAAATGCTACATAAGAGTGACATAAACTTATAACAACAATTTTGGAGCTAACGGAAAGTTCTTGCAAAATGCTTTATAAGAATTGATTGTCCGATAAAAAAAGCAAGCACCAAACTGAACAAATATTTTGTTGCATTTCGATTATGATCTTATAAATAAAAAAAAATATGAAAAAAAACGGATAAAAGTTTTTAAAAATGCCTATAATGATAGGAATACACTAAACACAATAAATAAAAGTAAAATAGGAATATACTTTACACAGTTTTATCATATATTTTGCATTATGACCTACATGGCTAAAAGAAAAACTTTTTTCCATTTTCTACAAAATAAAATACCTATGGTTTACGCTACATGTATGCTTTGAATGAATATGTGCATGTAAATGTACATTTGCTTTTAGATTTTTTCTTAATATTAAAACTGTTTTATAACAAACCAAAAACTATTTCTTTAAATATAATGTTTGTTTCAATGACAATAAGGCTTCCGGAAGCGCTCAGAATGCAAGATTTTGCACCATCTAACCCAGAGCTTATGGAGGCCTTGAGTGGCCCCCAAACCCCCTGCCGAAAAAAATTCGCCTCGCTTCGCTCGGCCATCATAAATTTGCCTCATTATTGATTAGGTCCTATGAATATGATCATATTGAACATTTGAAGATCGATGGCGCAATATTACAAATGCATGCATGAAAAAGTTATTTTGATTTTTTCCTTGCAGTTATTTTTTAATGTGTTTAAAGCTTGATACAAAAATACCGGGTGCATTGCTTCTTTAAACTAAGGGAGCGACCATTTGATTTTTATGGGGGGCTATGGTGAAATTTAAAATAAAAAGGCAGGATCGCAAAAATCCAGGACAGTGCTTTGAATTAAAAAAAAGGCAGGATGGTGTTTTTGGCTGAAAAATTTATAAGAGTTTAAAAAAAAAAGCGCACTAGCGCGCAAAAAAAATCCAGGCTCGGCTTTTTCCGAAAATAAAAAAGCAGGACGAAGAAAATCACCATACCCCCCATAAAAATCAAATGGTTGCTCCCTAACTGCATTTTGGCGTATGCCTAGAATAAAGCATGAAACGGATTCAAGACCAGAAGCCCTCGTACAAGGCGCCAATAGGTGATTTTAAAAAGTCTATCATATTCTTTTCGTGTTAAAAATTTAACCAAAGACATGAAATTTTAGAAAATTATGTTATAAGAATAGGAGTTCATAAACATAAAAAATAGTCCAGGAAATGCCCAGAATGCAGGATTTTGCACCATTTATCTCAGAGCTTCTGGGGGCCTTGATCGGCCCCCAAACCCCCTGCCGTACATGGAATAAGAGAAGCAGAGGTACCAATGTGGCATCCTCATGTCAAAGTCCAAAAGGACAGAGACAAAACCAGCAAACACAAACAAGAACAGGACGAAAAAACAAACAACATATAAAACACGGCAACACAAAAAACCACTGAATATTGATTAACACCGCGAACTCTAGTCATAATGAGAGTGAAATCAGGTGATCAGGAAGAGTAAGCGGTTCCAGTTTGCTAAAGCACGTCAGTCGCACTGCCAAGTTCAAATTCAGTGTGTCAATCCGGTAAAGGCGAAACCTAATCAAAACCAGTGTTAACCAGAGAATTGATAGAGTATCTGGATCTCTTATTGCAAAACAAATTTAACTCCATTGATCAATTTAATGCATTATGATAAAACTCAAAATTAGTAAGTACAATTTGAAAGTGAAATTCTTAAACCTACATTAAACAAACTTAAAGCTAAGGTATAAGGCCTATAATAAAGCATGTGAGTTGAATTTGAACACATTTTATTTGCCGATTAGTATGCAACAGCAAATTACAAAGAAGAACATGGGTTGAATATGTCCAGCTTTTGAAATCAGTTTTCATCCATTTTTTAAGAACAACATGCTAATTCTGGAATGAACTTATGCTTTACTTCGTTCTTTTGTGAGACTTGTAGTCTCATCAACAGAAACTGCGTCCTGCATTTCAATTTCGTCATCAGTATGTGGACCCACTTTTCTCTGACGTACTAAGCAAATAAGTACGCCGGTCATTACTGAAACGATGAGTAATAAGGCCGATACAGCCAACATAATCTGTGACGGTTGGTTGTCTACATCTTCATGTTCAGGTTCGGTAGTGGTATTAGAACCTTAAATGTAAAGACCCAAGATAGTTTCACTTATACGTGCTGCTTTGCAGAAGAACTTCAACTAAGAACAGTTCTTTATGATTATACCTGCATGCTTGCCACTTAAGTCATTTTTTTTTTCAAATCAATTGTGTCGCCTACACTTCTTCCATATCTCTTTTTTTCTCTACTTCTTATTTTCTAGCGCTTCATGTTAAAAATGTGCGACCGGTCAACGGTTTTACACGCCTATGAAATAATTCAATTCTTATAATAACATTTTAATGTTTTTTATTTGATTCTGATTTTGAGTTTTGTTTTATGGTGTATGTTTTATTTGCGCAATAATTACATTTACCGTGCATATAATTAAAATGCAGTAATTCTGTTGGTTAATTGACACATTGAACCCACTTTCATACCTCGATGAAATGTCACTTGTTTCACTTGGCCGTAGCCGGGTCATGACAACTAAAATTTGTATTCTCACAACTTGAATTCGCATTTGGATATTAATGCGCAAATTAAAAAATACACAAACATACACCATAAAACAAAACGAAAAATCAGAAACAAATAAAAAAAACATTAAAATGTAATTATAAGAATTGAATGTTTGTATTTTGATGTTTCATATGCGTGTAAAACCCCCGGTACACCCGTTGACCGATCGCACGTTTTTAACATGAAGCGCTAGCGCTCTTCATTCAAAATGTGTTTACTCGCAATGGAAAATCAAAATCTTTTAAAATTAATATCCAAATGCTAATTCAAGTTGTGAAAATTTTCCTGGATAAGAACAAATTTTAGTTTTGCGTATAGTAAGGTCATGACCCGGCTTCGGCCACGTTAAACAAATGACATTTTATGTGTCAATTAACCAATAGAATTACGGCATTTTAATTATATGCACGGTAAATGTAATTATTTTCACATCAAAATGCTTCTTACCACTAAATAACTGATCTGTCATGTCTGTCACATGGTTAATACAGTTGAATGGTGGGCTTCTCTAAATAAAAAGGCCAAACTTTAACAAAAATGAACCCAGACTCTGAATCAATGTTGATGGATAAGAGCTGAAATGATTTTGTTCATTATTTTCCCGAGAGTCTGTCCACATCTTCGAAGTTTCGCAGTATTTCAGTTTGTTTTTCCTGATGGAGATCAATCTCATTAAAATAAGGTCTCCTAAACTATAATACGCTCCAACGGAACGTAGTATAGTTTAGGAGATCTTATTTTAATGAGATTGTGATGGAGATGTTGCTCATATAGCATTAAATGTTTTCCCCACTCATTGTAACTTGAAGTAACTCGACCGTGAAGTGCAGACCCTTAAAAAAATACAAGTTTCTTACCTTGTACTTAAACATGTGTGATATATATTGTGCTGATTGAATTCATGTTTTAAAAAAAAACAAACAACAACTTGTTGGGTTCCGCGAGGCAAAACTAAATCTATTGTTTTTATTGCACCAAGTATTATTTTGGATTTTTGTCTCTAAAAAGTTATGATATTAGATTAAAAGAAGAAAAAAGTTAAAATTACACGTATTTTTTAAGTTCTATTTCCATGTACCAATTCAAACAAGGGTATTTACTGGTACTAAACTATCTTACCAGCGCTTGTTTACATTTCCAGTCCCCCAGATGTCGATTTCACATGAACTTTTATCTAGTTATCTTTATAAATACTATAGATATTCAATTTCAAATATAGCATAAACATGTTTGCAACAAAATGATATAGTATTAAAAATTTAACAAAAAAAGATTAATCTATCTTTTAATTACCGCATTTTTATTTTTTAGATTTCTGATTTTTTTTAAGATTGTGTAACATTATTCTGTGTCGCGATGATTGCTTTAAAAAAAAATTCTTATCAAAATCACACCATATTTGAGAACTTATACCAATATATACTAATGGAAAAAAGAAACTGTGCATCACTTTGAAAAATCACGAATTCAAAATTTTATTTAGTATTTGCTACATTTTATCACAAACGTATTGCAAAATCATTTTTCTAAAGATCTGGACAAAAAAATCATTTTAAGACCCCTAAAAGATGTTTTGTTTGCAGTTTGAAATCGGGTAGTGTCAATTTGAAATTAACAAAATCACACTTTGGAAACAATGCACATTTTTGAAATTAAGTTTTCTCAGCAGATTTTCACCAAAAACGTTTCTCCTTTTACTGATTGAAAGTTAGCAGCTTAAATTTTGATTGAAAATCTTGATTTTTCATTTTTTTTTTGGTTAAAAAAGTGTTTTTTTGAATCTCAGAAACTGGAATTAAAAAAAAATTAGGATTTTAACCCAAAAGGGATCTGCATGGTCCACTCGACATTCAGTGAAAATTTTAACTCGATAACTGTATTATTTACGATTTTCTGATTAAGAGAAATATTTGTACAATAGATTTCCAATAGACATGCACGGTTTCTTTTTTCCATGAGTATATATGTTTTTATTAGTTTTAATATTTGTAGGAGTAAAATCACCAAGTGTGTTAAATCGTTTGCCTACTTGTTCCTCCATTCAATGAAGCCGTACATCTCCATACAATCACTTTCAGACAATGGAAACCTCAGATCCCTCTGCTCTGTATCATAAACATACCTTCCGTTTATATTGTCTGAAATCCCGTAATATCAAAAGTGAACTCAAAGCACATGGAAAGGTGTAAAAAGTTCCCGCCAATTGCAACACATCCCTTGGCAGTCTTTGGCAAGGATTCGTAAGGGCAGTTCTAATCCGATAAAGGAAGAAATCTCATATTTGCTCACCTTATAAATCTCAGTTAAAACTACATGAGTTCTTCCCAAAATTTCTTGAGTAAAGACAAAAACGTCAACATAGGAGCGACATAAACTTGTTAGTTAGACGCTATGCTCTATCAAGGAAAGCATGGTAAATATTTATTTTAAAATGCACAGAACTAAGAAGCAGATTATGGGACATTATCCCCATAAGTGGGAGCGATCCGACGAAGTGATGCTACATCGCGTTTGCCATAAAGGTCTATTTCACGTTTTCAAGCTGTTTTCTTATTTTTTAGCCTGTGGTGTACATCATAATTTTGACACATTACCGAACTTGTCATATTGTTATGCTGTTTCACATTATCATATTGAACCATTATGGGCTATGACCTCTCAAATTATCCGGCACCAACACTTTTGTGTTGGAGAACACATCAAAGCTTTAAATTATTTGATTAAATTTCAAAATTGTCTAAACCCTAAGGTTCTTCCTACTCCAGACATAGGTTGACCATCTAAGTAATAATTTGGTTCATCATTGTTCTATGCTCTTCATAATCATATAGTTTTTTGGCTTTTTCAATATTTTTGGTAGAGTGCCTCTGATGAGTCTTGAATAGACGAAACGCGCGTCAGGCGTAGCAAAAGTTAAAGTCTGGAACATTGTTGTAATCCTGGGTTTTATCTATAGATTTTATGGCAAAATTTAAATGACCCTTTTAGATTTTTGCTTTAAAAAGATATACGACTCTTAAATTTGAATGTTAATTTATAATTTAGATTGGTTTAGTCTAGTCGTTCAACTTGCACAGGCTGAAGAAAAACCTAAAGCCATAATAACAAATATATTGTATATCTTTAATAAAACGTAAAAAACAAATTAAAACAAAACTAAAGTACAATACAAGTGGAACTTTTGTCGGGTCTATATTTGGCCGGTCGGTTGTTGCTGTTTTTATCCGTCATCTTATCCTCTGTTAGAATTATTTTGGTCTTGGATTGTAATACTGGAAGGTGTGCTGATGCGTCATTCGGTTCCTTTAGTTTTTTCTTGTCACGCCCTATCAGGAAATAAGTGTTCATGACACCTTTGCCCTTTATCTCTATATCACCACGGTCCCTTATGATATAGTTATGGTCAGGATCGTCGATTAACACCCTGCAAAAGGTTCAAATAAAAACGTATAATTAGATCAAACAGCAAATAAACCCCCAATAGATGTAGGATGCTGACCTCGTCCTCTCAAGAAAAAAGTTTTTTTTTTCGATACTTATGATCATTGTGGGTCAACATGTGTACAGAGGGTGCTTCAAATTCAAATGTGTTAATTTCTTAATCAAGAGGCCCAACAAAGGGCATACAAATCTGATACAAACATAAATAAAAACACAAAACGATAACTATTTACTATGCTTCGTGCATAGTGGACCGCCTCGAGAGCACCACATACGATTCTACACAACTACTTACTCGTATCTATTTAGTCGCCTTCAAAATATATTGTTCCCTTATTTCCCATTCAAACCCTATTTCCCAGCATCATTTCACGTTTTTCTTATATAACCTGTAGGGTGTTGCTAGTGTGTAAACCACCGACTAACTCACGCATGCACTCACAAATTGCTTTATTGTTTAAACCATATGACATTATTAAACTGTACATTACATTAATGATCTAATTAAGCGATATTACCCTTCTTAAAAGTGTTTTGTATAACGCCGCCACATTCTATATGTGCCTGTTCTAAGCAAGGAATCTTTGACAAAGCTTTTGTTTGTAGTTAGTCTTTTTTATGCTTTCTGTACCTTTATTAAGAAGGGGGTCTATCTAAGGACTGTATTTGAATTATGTGTATTTTATTTAGACCATGGGCCAATTGCAGAACCGTGAGCAGCGCCTACTGGCCTTGTTGAAGGCTGCTGGTGGTTGTCTATTGTGGTTTTTCTGAATTACCGCTGATGTGGGCTGTGTCGCGTACACTTTATCCACATCTCATTACTCATTATTTTCTATTGTAAATACCAAAAATATCACACGAATCTAAAAAAAAAAACCTCATTCTGAATAAAAATAAGTTGTTGTCAAAACATTTGCTCGAAGATCTTTTCATACCAAGGTTTAGGACCTGCTTACACCTATTTTTGAGAGATGGAAGATGAGATATAACGAAACACACTCCATTCATGAGACGAAAGATGAGATATAACGAAACATACTACATTCATGAGACGAAAGATGAGATATAACGAAACATACCTTTTTTCATGAGATAGAAGATGAGATATAACGAAATACACTCCTTTCATGAGAAAGAAGATGAGATATAACGAAACACACTCCATTCATGAGACGAAAGATGAGATATAACGAAACATACTCCTAGGCTAGCAAAGATGATGATTGAAATACGTTAACAAATAACTTAACAGCAAAACAAAAATAAATGAAAAAAATATATCAAAGAGGCAACTAAGTGGGAAAAAAATAACCCAAAACAAAATCAGTTTACACCAAAGACACTAACATAGAAACATACATACATATTAACTGCGAATTTAAAGATGCGTTGTTATCATTAGAAAGTGAATTAAAACAAAATATATAAATTTAGAAATAAATGTACCTAGCTGTGTCAGGACTCATATGAATTCGTCCTGGTATACCATGACTTTCCATCCTAGAGGCTGTGTTCACAGTATCTCCGAAAAGACAATAGCGTGGCATTTTCATCCCTACAACACCGGCAACAACAGGACCACTGTGTATTCCGACACGTATCTGAAATAAAATAAATATTGCCGACATTTTCATACTACATGACCACTGTGTTTTCCGGCACATATCTGGAATTAAATAAACATTAATCTGACGTCTTCAATCATCCCTACAACACCGACCACTGGGTATTCCGACACTTATCTGGAATGAAATAAACATTAACCACACCGGCCACTGAGTATATCGACACTTATTTTGAAAAAAAAAATAACATGACGTCCTCATCCTTACGACACCGGCAATACCAGTACAACTGTGTATACCGACTCAAATTAGAAATAAAATAAACAATACCATGACATCTTCATCCCGACAACGAGACAGTCACGTTGTATTCCGACACATATTTGTAACAAAATAAACAATACCATTGCATCTTCAGCCCAACAACACCGACATCAACTGGGCCACTGGTTGTACCTGTAATAAATAGCATTTGTATCTTGAGGTTGGAACGATTTGAAGCAACTGTACACGTTGAATTCTGCTATTGCTGAAAACATATAACTAGATGTTTACCATGTTACTTTTATAAACATATATAATATGTGATTGTCAACGCAATAACTTGAAAATCACACACACAAAAAAAATTACTTGGGTATTACCTGTATTGGTTTTCCAGTAATAGGTGAGTTAACTTTTGAAGCCTCTTCAACTATCTCCATTGCAAAGTCTGCAACAGGTTGAGCATGTCTGTGTGTTTTAATAGGAACTCCACTCACGGTCATGTACGCGTCACCAATTGTTTCAACCTGTAAACAAAACAGAACGTGATGATCATGAATCCTCAGTGGTTTTGTTTTGATTTGTGTACCAAAGTTAATTTTAATGGAAATTATTCCGTTTTTTTAAATAGTCGAAGTAAATTCGCGGATGAAAAAGTCTGTGTGATGTTTGATAATCGCAAAATCCTGCAAATTTTTAGCCCGATTGCTCTCCTCTACAGCTAGCAGTGGTGTTTGTGGTCATTTCCTATCTCTCGTAAGTACTCGGAAGCCGAAGACTTTCGAATAAAAAGGTAATTGGAAAAGAAATGATACCAAGCTTTAGCGGGCACAAAAAATTGTAAATTTTACCATTGCTCAGTAACTAAAATTTGCATAGACAATTTTTTAACTACTTGCTAAGAATGTGGGAAAAGCAGTTTTTGAAGCTATTTATGCTAGGTATAAGGTAACTTTATTTTTTAAAGAAGTTACTGTAACTATAAAGACCTTAGTTGTGGAGCGGTATAACCGGTAACTGCCAATAAAAATTTGCAAGGGTAGTAAAAAAGTTCAGGATGGGTAAAACTTAGCAGATATATTTTTGGGCCTTGTAAGCAATAGAAGTGATAGGTTTGAGGCAATAAAATCTTAACCAAAACATCATTTATTTTTAATTTAATTTCTGGTACAAATCACAAACTAGGTATGTAACGCTATGAGAGTGGAAGTAATTTATAAATCAACAATCACAAACTTCCACAGAAATATGTTTATACCAAAGTGATTTTTTCCCAATCTAAGTATCAAATTAAATACCATCTTCTATATAATGAAGGTCAACAAAATTACCGAACTAGATGGCCAACTTCATATGGTAACGACAAAAATAAAAAGAAAAAAAAACAAGACAAAGACATATTGGAGAAATTGAAGATCCGTAATTGTCCTGGCTTGGTTAAAAAAGAAAGAAATGATGGGTTGAGTCAGGTTTCATTGCACCAATCGGTTTAAAAAAAACATACAAGACGTCTGTTAAACACAATAAGGGAATACCTTGTATACATCAAAATCGTTGGTTTTCTGGTCGAATCTGTTGTAAAGATCGTTTAGTAGGTTAACAATATCCATTGGGGTACATGCTGAAGCGATGTTAGTAAAGGTTACTATGTCTGTGAATAATATGGTTGCAGCCTCAAACTTTTCTGAAGATATGAAAAGAAACCAGGATTATATACGAAAACCATTATAGCAGTCTTAAAACTTCCTGTTAAACATAAAAACATTCAAAATCACACTTTTTCAAGGTATCTTTTTATATTGCCGTTTGTTTATGTAGATTGTGTCTCGTACACTTAATCCACATTAAATTATCATCTAATGTATACGAATAAAAACTAAACAAAGGAAAGACTATAGCCCAGAAAGTTTTTTTTAAAACCTAAAGTGAAAGCGCACTATCTTTTTATCAGTATTAAAACCCCTTTCCCATCCAAAAAAGGGATAATATTTTAACTGTTTTTTCATTGAAATCATCTAGATGAATGGTTACCAGCTTCTACGGTTCTCCCATTTTTTAGGTCCTCTGCTATCTTCTTTGGTAACATCTGAGAGAGAAGTTCTTCTGTTTTCTTCTGTTCATTTTCCAGTGCTTTTGACGTCAATTTTAGCTTGGCTGTTGTCTCATCTAACTGTTTCCTGCAAAGATAAAGTAAGAATTCACTTTAGCTGAAAAAAAATCTTTAAGTAATAATTTAATGGTATGATCTAAAAAAGAAAACTATGTTTATTTCTTTTTTGGAATAAAAATAAAGGTAGAAATAGTTCACCAAGCTTTTTCGCAATATTTAGATTCAAAAAATGTCTGCGTAACATTATATTATGTAGAAAAGGTCAAATTATAATTATAAAATCATATTTACTCTCGGTTCTGCAGCCACTGGAAGAAAAATTCGGTAAAAGTCGTAGACAGGAAGTAATTATCCAACATGCCTAATTTTGGCACCCGCGATGAAAGACCTTATGCTGAAGCTATATACCAAATTTCAAAGTCACCGTGAATTGTAATTGCTGAGAAACTGTTGCGGAGGGAAGGATTGATGGACAGACGGACAAAGGTAAACCAGTATACCCCCTCTTCTTCTAAGCAGAGGTATAGATATGTCAGAAAAAATCATACGTGATGATTTGATGAAGTTTTTTTTCACCGAGATGATAACATTACTATCCTTATTGTGTCTCACAATCGTGTGGAGTTTTATGTTACTACCAGACCCTAGGATCACAATAGAAGAAAAAGGTTTGGCGCCATTAAACCTTGTTTAATGCCTTTACGAATTCAGGACCATTGCGATCTTCAAATTTTCCCGATATGTCTCTTGTTCTTGGACATATGGGGTAGAAATGTGTGTTTTCTAAGTAAATTCTGATTCTTCAACTATCTAATTTTTTTGCCAGATTGATTATCACAATTTGATTTGTTGTTTGGGCAAATAAATACGTTTGAATTATATAAACAAGAACGTGGAGAATGTCGTTGATTGTGAATTAATTTTTAAATACTATGGTAAACGACAAGACAATACATTCTATTTCTTGGACTCCGATTGATAGACACATTACTAGAATCATTAGTCCTAAACACCTGGGATCAATTACTGAGAGAAGAGAGTCCATTAGAAGTGCGATAACACTTTTGTACTTGATAATTACAGTTTCATACAAAGCTGAAGCCTTTCTACAAAAGCGTGCATATAAGGTATCACATTTAGCTTTTAATCTAAAAAAAAAAATGTTTACAAAGAATCAGTTCAAAGAGAATGAGAGACAAAAAGTCAAGGAAAACATTAAGTTTAAAACGGTCAACTTTCTTATTCAATTTTTTTTCTGTTATCGCAGTTTTACTTAAATTTGTTATGATAGTGATGAAATAGTAGCTTTCACCAGTTCTATGTTCCCTATACACTAAATGGTATTAGTTTTAGTAACAAAAGGGCATTGTTATTCACAAAGTTACCGAACGAACTACTAAAGAAAAAAACCCATGTATCAGTATATATCAGTATAGTTAGAGTCGTCGACTGTACATCGTTATGACTTGCTTTGTAAATTTCATATTAAGCAGACTCTCATCCGTGACATAAAAGACATCAAGACCTCACATAGTTAAATCATATTGCTTTTAAATTCCGTTAAACTGATATTGACCAAACCTCTCTTGACCATTTGCTCCCACTGTATAAAAATTTTGGTTTAAAAGCTGGGATAAAATTATTCATTTCTTTTACAGAGGGGTTTGATAATACAGAAGTGGGGGGCAGAGTCTGATTAAATAGGGGAAGAGGGTTAGGGTCAGATTAAGTGGGGAAGCGTTAGTCAGGTAGGCTGATGCGGCGGTTGAGAACCTCATGTTCAAGTCCCCTTTAAAAACTATTGGGTTATTTCCCTTTTTGCGGCGTATATATCTCACCATAAGCATCCATCATAGAAATAACTTTAGAACTTTAAAAAGAAATAAAGGTAATAACAAAACTACCGAGGAGGATCAATCTCAATGCCCAAGAAAAAAACTGAAAACTTGTAAGACATACCGGAATAGTACTGACTTGGCACAAGCATTTCAGAAGAAATGGTGGGTTAAACCAGGTTTAATGGCGTGCCAACCCTCCCTCTTCAATTGAGATTGTAGGGTCCGGTAGTAACACAAATTACAACACGTTTGTGAAGACATTATAGTGATAATGAGGTGATCATTATGGCACGCCGTAACCACTTTAATGAGAAAATCTTAGTTTAAGTTACTTAATCCAAGTTTAACTGAGCTTAATCTAGGATTAAGTAGCATTAGCTAAGATTAGCCCAGCTAAATGTTAGTTACAGAGAAACCTTGATTTTCTTAACTTAGACTAAGATTATCTCGTAACTACCATTAAGTTCAGAAAATCTCGGTTTAATTGAGTTTGAATAGAAAAACTTAGTTTTTCTTGAAAACTTTTTTTCAAAACTTAATGATAGATACTTCAGTTAATCCTAGATTAAGCTACTTAAACTAAGATTAAGTAGTACTTTCAAAGGTGTGTAACTGATAAACACAGTTCAGTCGTATATATCGAGCGTTTTGATTGGCCAAAAGATAACCCATCTTTTCTGGGAGGAATTTTGATTGGCCAGAACATAAGCCACCTTTTCTGGGAACTTAATCTTAGATTAAGCTAACTAAATGTGAATTACTGAAAAAACTTGATTTTCTAAACTAAAACTTCAATTTTCTCATAACTCACATTAAGCTAAGAAAAACCTAGATTAACTGAAAAATACGAGAAAATCTTAGTTTTAGTAGTATATTTTTAGAAAAACTCGGTTTTTCTCAGCTTAATGATAGTTAGATCAGTTAATCCTAGATTAAGCTCAGTTAATCTAGGATTAAGTAACTTAATCTAGGTTTTTCTCATTATTGTGGATGTGGCGTGTCATAGATCATCTCAGTACAACAATCTGCCAAACACTAATCAAAAGAAGCAACAATCAATAAATATTTAAAGATAGAACTTTTTTGTTGTTCTAACTTTCATAGTTATTTTAACCTTGTATATATGGAATAGCGTTTAAAATATATTGCTTCTTTACAAAAAAAAAAAAACAGCGATCAAATGCTTTTATCAAAACATCGATTGCAAGATACACCCAAAACCACTCTAAATAAAACAAATGGTACCTGACTATAAAAAGCAAGAATAAATTTGTCAAATCTTCTATAAATAACAAACAAAGTGATATAAAGAATAGTTTCCAAACATGGAACGACCTTAGTTTTGTTAACCTTTCCCTAATGAAACAATTGAACGACTCTTGAACATGGCACCGTAAAAAGACATTTATCTCGGTTTTTGATTGGTTTATTTGAAAGTTCTTCCTGTTGCGCTCAGGTCTAAGGTATTCAATAGGCTGTTAAAAGATAAATAACATTTTAGATAATACCATTTAAATAAAATGTCGTTTGCCAAAGTGCCATGATGATTAGAAAATATGTATAACCACGTTGTCTGGTTAACTCTCGACCTTTTAAAATAAAAAAAGTACTTTATATGTTAGTCGATGTTTTATCTTGAACAAAAGGAAAGGTCGTGTCATTGGATAAACAGATTTTCACCAAAATAACTGAAAAAAAGTTTTTTGAAAGAACATAATCTTATTACATTTAAAAGAGAGAGATTTGACATTATTGATGTATTGATATTCTCATACGCTATCAAATAACTTATCAAATGTCACAAAATATTTGTATTTATATAATGTGAATTTTTCAAACGTCACTGAGAAGTGTCACGGTATTGTCATCATGACATTTTGATGATGTTAAATTTTTCATCCGTTACTTTAGTGCGTCACGGTATTGTCATCATGAATTTTTGATGATGTTGAATTTTTCATTCGTTTCTATAGTGTGTCACAATATTGTCATCTAGACCCTTTAATGATGTTGAATTTTTCACTCCTTACGATACAGTGTCATCGTGATATTTTGATGATACTGAATTTTCATACGTTACTTTAGTATGTCACGGTATAGTCATCATGAAATTTTGATGATGTTGAATTTTTCATCCGTTACTATAGTGTGTCACGGTATTGCCTTATTGTATTATTCTTAAGGGAGATCGAAAATGAATACTCAATTTTCTGTTGTGTCCTACTTTAAGTTCATTGATTTTGTACGCAAACATTAGCTCTTATTGCACAAATATCATTGGCCATGACTTCTCAGATGATTATCAGCAACATTTGACATTTTATTAAAAATGAAAAATCGTTTTCTGGGAATAGGAATTAGACTGATCATGCCCAAGTACAATATACTAGTTTAAAGTAAATTTGTTTTAGAAAATTATATATACAAAATATAAAAATAAACAATATACTCAAAGGACATTCTGCAAATCATCTGAAATCTGAGTTGTTTGTAAAATGCATTCTATGATTAAAGTTATATTAAGTTACACAATTTGCAACTAAAATACATTTTACCTAAATCAACCTCAAAACTTTTTTTTTATAATTTCTTCTTTTCATGGTAAAATTGATTGCATTGCAATCTATTTTACATTATTTTGGACTTGTTTAATCATCGTTAAACGACCAACCCCTCAGTCATTTTATATAATCTGAACATTTTCTGCCTGATCAGACTATTATACTGGAACCTCAATAGGAAGTATGGAGAAAAATATTGGTAATAAATGTTTATGTGAAATAAAATACCGTCTCTTTAATTAAATTGGTTATGTACAACAATACAAATAATACATTGTTATTCTAACAGTGCAAACTAAATAGGTTTTCAGCAGATTTAATGCTTTTACAAATTATTCTTTAGAGAAAAGATAATTATGTATAAAAGTATACGTCAAGCTTCGAAAATACGGAACACTTTTGCATTATTTCAATATTTTCTGCTGTAATATCCATACAGGTACAATGTAAATTTGGGTGCTTTTAATTTATTGTCTTCACATACTTGTCTTTTCGAAAAAAAAGTTTAGACTTGCTTTAAAGTTTTGCAGCTCACTGGTAGCTTTCAAAAATCTGAAACGGCCATTTAAGACATTTATACTGAATATGTCTTAACGAAAAAAAATGTTAAGACTTGCAATGAACTTTAGTCAAAGTTTAACACAAAGTGAGTTTCAAGTGTCCTACAGTCAATTCAGATCGACTAGTCCTTCAGATAATTTTCCGAACAAGTTCTGATTGACTGCAAGACTTCTATTCTTAAAAAGAACCGAACGTTTTGGTTCTGATGTGTATAGTTTCATCTTATCTTTAAGTCTGTTTCAGATGTACTAGTGCCTGTTAAAGTCTATTTTGCATACTTTTCCATTTACAAATTGTCAGTTTTTATGTTCAGTGCTAGGTTTCATGCAAAACATTAGGCCGAGAATCTCCTGGGAGATGGATAGTCTATCCTACGTCAAAGTGTAAAAATCAGGTGTAATGAAAAGCTTTTTGTTTGCAAGATTAATGATAACTCAAATTTTCCCTTTAAAAGAAACAACGTGTTAAACAAGTCTTTTATGGCGCCGTGTATCCCTCTTCCAATGAAATCGTATTGTCTAAAAACAATAACTCTATCTACATACATTTATTATTTATTATCTATTATGACATGCATACATCTTGTCTTAACAATGTTAGTTTTGTATTTTAATTTGATATCTTAGTACAAACATTCTTTGGTATAACATTGGCTATCGTTGACCACCTCACTCTTTTCATAGATATAGCATATAGACACGATTTCGGATCAAAACACATTTCAATTGATGCCTGTCTGACAAAAAGGAATAACTATATTGTTCGACATAGTATTATCATTGAAACATTTAAACATACATTTATTTTTGTAATTGGAGTTAAACAATTGTTCCGATTTGAATTAGATCTAATTAATGCAAAACACAAGAAAAGCACTGCAATAGATCATTGATCAATCTTTCTTTCTCAATCACTTAACAGTTTGTAGTATTTCTGCTCGTATGTTGGAAGACATTATAAGCGCCACAAATAACAATTATGTCTCGTTTTAGATGATGCTAAACACGCAATTTTTCAATTAACAAATTAAATATCATTTAACTGGTGAGCAAATTTTTTATTGATATCTGGAAAACAAGATGACGTTCAGATATCACGATAATTTCATAATGCATATATCACATTTGTAAGCTCGTAGGAAACCATAAGGAAATTGAAAAGTAAAAAAAAACGAAAAAAACCAAAAACAACTAGAGACTTCCATGAAGTTGAAGCGCTCACCTAATTTCTAGACAATCTTATCTAGAACGGTGTGTAACATAAGTCAATCTGGGTTAGGTTTGGAAACACTCTATATATAGAGTATCTAAAAAAAAACAGAGGTCCCTGAGGGTAAGCCTAGTCGTCAGATTTGTCTGATACGATCTACCATAGAATTTCTAATATTTTTGTTCGCTGAATTTACCGATTTGGAATTCAAAATTGTTTAAACAACAGGTTTCTTTCCTTGTAATGCACATGGTCGATATCATCGGTGCTGGATTTGGCTTCCTTGTTCGAACGTTTTGGTTTTGAGTACTTTTCGTTTTGAACAGTTTGGGAATTTGACCTTCCAATGTTTTGATTTAAATGCTACTGATGAGAGGTTACTCCTTGAAATATCGATATATAGCATATCCAAATTTACCGTTTATACCCGCGTTTTGGTATTTGAAATCAGACGGCAATAATGGTTGGCCAGTGGGAAACAAACCAACTGTACAAAGTGTCAAAGCAATTACTTCAGTGGTTTCAGAGGGATCTTTGAAGATCATTTAACTGGCCGACGACGGACGCAAAGTAACGGCAATATCTCACATGACCCTTGGGGCAGATGAGCAAAAAAGTTAAAGGCAAAATTAACAGAATGAAACCGTCAACAACAAAGTGTTACTACATTTAACTTTAACCTATTTTAAATTTTAGAGGATAGTAGACAAATTAAAGATATTATGAAAGAATCAACACCGCAATGGTCACTAAGATTAAATTTTGGTTTGAATCCATTTTTATGTCAGTAAACTGCTCTCCTTTTTTATAATAATAGGGTCAGGTATTGTCAAAGGCACAACGTGGTTCTAAGGAAAGATTGGGAAAGGTCATTTTTACCAGTTGCTTAAAGGTTCTAAAGGTAAAAAAATGGGTATTCCTAATAACAAAACAAGACTATACAAAAAACATAAGGGTGGAATTTACCCAACACAGGCGCAATTGCAAAAAAAAAAAGGAAATCTAATTCAACTAAAATACGAACAGTTAAGTGTAAAAAAAAACAACAGTCAAATATGTCGACGTTAAAACGGTTTTTTCTTAAAAGAAACCATGATGTAGGTAACCAAGGAAGAACCCAACATTTTATTTAAATTATAACTTACGCGACATCTATCTCAGCGATTCTTTGTTGATTCAGTAAAACTAATTCACGTGTGACGTCATATAAAGGAATATCTGACAAGAAAACGTTCATTTCCATCAATTCCGTCAGACTGGATATCCTTGGTGAACTAATGAAAATCATATGCTTAATGTCCTCTAGCCAAATCATTTGACCTAAAAATAGACAGAACGTTATTCAATCTGAGCACCTTGTTGATGGCTATTGGTTTCTTTGTGTGTGTTTTTATGTTGTCTGTGTTTCATTGTGCTGTTCTAGTTTGTGTTTATTGGTTTCGTCTTTGCCCTTTTGGATTTTTGACATTCGAATACCATTGCTCCTTGTTTACACATCTTATTACTTTTTCGTCGAAGTTGGTACCTTTGATGGGTTTTGGGTGATCCAAACATTAATTTGCACGGCCATTCTAAGAATATAAAATATAAACCCATTGTAATTTGTAAACTTTGAATTTAATGTCTTCCTGCAAAATATGAGATTTTTATGTGCATATATTGTTCACTTGTAAAGTGAAAAGTTCGTAAATGCCAAATATAATTATGATACAAAAGTAATGTTTATGCTTTCAAGATTTGTGATGGGTAATTCCATTTAAAATTAGTAGTTTTCAGTAATTTTAAACCCCTTTTCACACTTCGAATGAGCAAAACAAAGCGAGAGAAACGTGGAGAAACAGACACCCCTCCACTACCACGGGTAGTCCTCTCTCGCGTATGCATCGTTTTGATGAAAATGCAACAAACAAGTACACCAAAATGGGGCACTGACAGGGTCTTTCTCTTTTGTGTTTAGGTCAGATTTAGTATAAGTTTTTTTTTATATCAAATGCCAAGGAATTTCAACATAATTAACAATGTCTTGTTGAAAATCCTTGATACATTATAAGACATCAAACATGATTAATGACTACAATATGTAATATTTATGTTTTGTCTCCATTTTAACAGTAAAACACACAATATGAGTGAGCGAGCCGGTGCTTTGCTACACCCATTAGGCTATAATAGAAGGTTAATGACCATAAACAAAAACGAAATGAAGATCAAAATGGGTTCGGCATTAAAACGAAGAAACATAAAATTTTAAAGACCTGGTCTTTTACGTGCAAACTCTAGACACGTCGGTTCACTATGGTCAGTGCCAATACTTTCATGTTTGACCTGATAACATCTGTGCACGTGGACCGCCCTACTCCTATATATTGATCGCTCACGTCCATAAAGTTTATATAACCATTAATCTGCAATCTTTAAGTTAAAAGTACAACACTAAACGACAATGCTAATTGCAAGGAATAAAACCGTATCACGAAGCCGTTAATGACTTCTTGAAAAAGCTTTCTATTTATTGGTATGGCCACACAGGGATACGATGGAAGCTAATCAGGCCAATGAAATGGGTGGCAGAAATAGAAAAGATGGTTAATTCGTTATGTAATTCTACTAATGGTGGTCATGTGAAACTAAATTGTCTGCTCTGTCTGTCTAAGCCTGGCAATTAACAAGATGTAGGTTGACTAATGTCCTTCTTTTAACATTGCTAATTAAGTTTGTAAGTACTAAATGTACCGTCTACCGATAGTTTTTATTTAAAAAGACTATATAACTATTTAATGAAAAGAATTCTATATAAAGAAGAAAAGAAGTAATTTTTGCTTATTAGTCCGGTTTGGGATTTTTTCTTGAACGTTCACCAGAATAGTTTTGTATGTCTGAGTGCAGAGTCTGTTAATATAGACACATACTCACCTTTCAGTGTGAATCGATGACCATTTGTTCTGTAACGGACGCCAAGCATAAAAACAGAGTTTATAAAAGTCCGAATATTTTCAATAGTGAATTTCATCAAAGGATGCACAATGTCGAAAATTTCTGGCATTTTCATTCCAACTCTAATTTGACATTTCATTACTCTCTGAATCATTTGTCCACATTGCTGTATTTCTAAATTTTCGTTAAAAATTATATGGTATGGAAAAGCATGGCAAAACTGATTAGCACTAATCTGAAACCCGTCCCGAACCGCTGGTTTAAAAACTTCTAATGTCCGCACTGGTGATTCTTCTTTTTTGGTTTTGTCCTCTAATTGCACTTTGAATATCACATGTTCTTGTGTTTTCCCGCCATCTATCACGTGTTGTGACTTACTAATAAACTGAATGGAGGCAGCTTGATGATAAAGATCCCTTGCAACTGCTTTCACTAAACCTAAATTGAAATTAATTTTCAGTTAAAAACAAACGGTACAAAAACTCTTCAAAACCTTTCATTTCAGGCTTTTAAATCTTAGGATATACAGGTTGAAAGAATAAAAGCAAAACTTTGATTGAATGATAGAATGATAGAAGACCCCAGTGGAAAGTAAACTTGAATATGAAGAGCACAAGATTTTACCAAAAAGTGTCGCAAAATTCAGACTTAGATAGTAGAATTTACGTTTAAGAGGAATTGAAGTGGTTAAACTGAACACGTATTTCTGATTACTGGTATTAGAAACACAAAAGTGGACAAAAATGAGACAACAGGATCGATTATAGTCTGTGAACAACTCTATCAACAGAGTTGACCATCCAAGTGATACCAAAATAAAGTTCATCCAGGAATGATTAAGTGCAAGTAACCAGTGGTTCTTTAATCTGTAATTTTGAAGGATAAATTGAAGAAATTCATTTTGAAACCAAAGCTGATTGACAAGATGTTATCTATATATTTTAAATAAAACTAACAACAAAAATATAGACAAAAACCTATGCTACGTCTGACGCGCGTTTCGTCTAAGTTAGAATCACCAAAGGCGCTCTATTGAAAATATTGCAAAAGCCAAACACTATATCCAGAATATGAAGAGCATTGAACAATAAGACCAGAAATACCAAACAGGAAAACCAAATTATGTCTAAGATCAAATTAAAAGTGAAAGTGAGTTTACAAGACCCTGCTTCTTTTATCTTCTCGTTTCCTGTGAGTTCCACAAGAAATTCAAACCAAAACTTTTCATCTCTTATGTAAAATTGTCAAACAGAAACCCGCTTTGGTGCAGATTAATAATAATGCATGTCATGCATGGTAACTGAAGCAAATATTTATTTAGATGGCTATGAAAAATAGATAAAATAGTAACCAAAACAAAAAGTTCTTTAACTTTGAAAAATGTCATTTGAATAAGTTCTTCGGACGACATTTCAATTGGTTATGGCATAAGTAAAGCGTAAGGAGAAAGTTATAAAGTTTTCAAGAATCAAAATCCAGAAAATGTACATAATAATCTTTTAAGAATATACCTACAAGCGAAATTACTGAATGAAGAACAAGACGTAAATTAAAGGAAGAAAGGAATATCACGGTCGTTATACTTGTCCTGCGACAACATGTTTTCTACCGATGTTTCTGCTTGTTTTCTACCGATGTCCTAGATTTCTACCGATGTGATGATGAAAAAAACAAACTTGGCAGACGATTTTTTCCAAACAATGATACCTGGCAATTATGGCACTTATAAACAAGTTAATTTAATTTACATTATTTTTTTTAAACTCTGAACATAAAAAAAAACATTAGGGTATTGGTTATTTTGTCCAGCAAGCGACAATTTCCCTTTTTTCAGATAAACATGAATATCTGTTTTAAATTACCATTCACTGGGCTGAAAATTATTCTCTATGTTCTAAATTATCGTACCTTTTTAAAGACATTTCCCTTTTCATTACAAATGGTATAATTTTGATTTTTCGATCATTTTTCAAAACATTATGGTCCTGGTTTTCTAAAGATGTGTCCTGGTTTTCTACCGATGGTCCTGGTATTCTACCGATGTGATATATTAAATGACATATCATCATGTTCATTACAAATTGTAAAACTGTATATTTTATTGCACATAATATTGATGATAAAAAGAATATGGCGGTTCATGAGCAATTGCGCGCGGCAAATGCTTAAAATAGGTCATTAAAATCTTAAACAAACTCGAAAACATTAAGGGCTAACATTATCATACAGCATAAACACAATTTCTTATGTGACATGAACAATGGTCATATGAAAGAAAGACAGTTCATTCTGTTTGCTTATGGCTGCCATTCCTTTCTAAACAGCCATTAGTTTAAATATAAATATACTTTATTGCGTACAAACCCCAAAGGTCTACAAACACGAACAAACAAAAACAATGAACAAAACATCCACATATTTGGATTAAGTACAACAATTTATTTTTCAATAGTGTCAGGCTAATTAAAATTTGAATATTTTGATTGTATAAAGTCAATAAATGTTTTTCTTATATCATTATTAATTTTACAATAAAAAAGAAATGAGCTTCATCATCAATAATTTTACAGGATTTACACAGTCCTTGATCTCTTTGGATATTTTTTTATCTACCAAGTTTAATCTCTAGGTTATGATCACTAATCATAGTTTAGTACGTATTTTTTTACTATTAAAATTTTGAAGATTTAAATAGTCTGAAATATGAAGTATAAAGTATAATTTTGAAGAGTCATCAAAGCCGGATATTTTATTTATTATAAGTTCATAATATTTTTCTTTAATAGTCTTTTTGTTTTCTCTTTTTAAGCTTGATTTGATTTCATTAAAAGATTTATTAACATTCTCAAAATGTTCATAATCTATTTCAAACTTCAGTTCTTTATTACAGATATAGCAAAACTATGCCAATTATACACACCCTCTATGTGGAGATTTTTATTTAAAATGAATGCCTCTTTTACAAGAGGGTTTATATCTAAAGAGTTTATTCTAGCAAAATAGATGTAGCAAATTACCTGTACGTTAATAAACGAGTCTAATGGTAATCTACCAAGTTCAGTTTTTGCAGCAATATAACATGCTGTTTTGCGCACACCCAGAACACTTTTACAAAATTTATTGTGTATTTTTTTTAAAGCTGGCTTATCAGAAAATGATAGTATCAACAATTCTTCCACTTATATTAGATTTGTGAAGTGCTTAATAAAATGGGATATAATCCTCCATATACCATATTTCACTGTTATATCTAGAAATATTGAGGCTGAGACAGTATGATGAAGCTTCACTGTAAAACACAAGCATTTATGGTGTATGAATGCCATTAAAAACAACCAAAATGTGCAGTTACGTATATGAATTTAAATCATCGGTAGAAAACAAGGACTCATCGGTAGAAAACACAGTAAAGAACATACCTAATCGGTAGAAAACCAGGACATATCAAATTTTTAAAACCTGTTAGTTATATGAAAAATCAAATGGCTCTTTTACAAATAAACGATCATTTATTGCATATTCTCAAATAGGATGTATTTAAATGTTAAAAATAAACGTAATGTTTCATATTTCTAAAAAACAATCTGTAGAAAACAAGGATCATCGGTAGAAAACAAGCAGAAAAATCGGTAGAAAACATGTTGTCGCAGGACAAGTATAACGACCGTGAATATCTCTACTAGAAGTCATGGTGCATATGATCATTGCTTACCTAACACTATCGGATACAGACCCGGTCTGATCGTGTAATAATGTAATGTCACTGAACCGTCCGCTTCTTGTTCACATCTAAAAAAAAGGCAAATTTACATCTAGTATAAATATATATAAATGAGTGGACAAGATCAATTTCTTTCATTGAAAAGTTTGTCTTTAACATTCTTATTACTTTTCATTAATCTTACTAAATTGATTATCATTCAGTTTCAATATGTTTTAAAGGAGTACGAGCCTGATATTTTTTGTAATTAAAAGTTTTTTAGAATATAAAATTTGGAAAGAATAGCTCAAAAAAGCTAGACTTTATGAAAAAAGTTTTCAAAAACATGGAGCTGTTTTCAAGATATAATAAAATGGTAAAATTACACTACATGTATTTTGTTGGGATAATCCAAAATACGTTCAAATATATGTCATTCTATTAAGACAAACAGTTATTGTCTTTATATGAATATTAAAGAAAAAAAGAATTCTGTGATTATCCCTATGCATCAATATACAATTCAATACAAATATAAAAATGTAGAAAAAGATACCCACCATGTGTAAAATGATTATGAAAATGTCAAACCTATGCATTTAGATTTCATTCCTTGCTATATATAGTGCTTAATTGCAACAAACCTGAATGAAGGTGGAGATATATTCTTGTAGGACATTGACAACAGGGCATGAAGAGAATCCAGGTTCTGTATAAAAGAGATAAAATCACCACCAAGAGTTCGTAACATTTTGTCGTAACCATGTCTTAAGCAATACGTTAAGAAATATTCTCCAAACACTTCCAGAACATCAGCTAAAGGTAAACCTATTGATAATAAAATGTATTGTAAGTTAGTTCTACAAACCATTTCATACGGAACCGTAATAATTTATCTAGCCCATGGTTTTGCGTTCCTCTCCCCCTTGAATAGTGAAGGATGCAAAGAGACACCACCAATGGGACATTCTAGTGTCAAAAGTCCAAAGGGCAACGTCAAAACCGGTTAACACGAACAAGAACAGCACGAGGAAATGAAAAACATATAAACACAAAATAAACCGAACAGAAATCAACAACGCGAACTCAAGTCGTAACAAGAGTGAACTCGGGTGCTCTGAAAGAGTGAGTGGTTCCTGTCTGCTATAGCACACCCGTCGCACCCGATGATAAGATTTAAAAAACTGGAAGAATGAAACCTTAATTTCTTGACGAATAGAAAATTTTTGAATGTGAAATTGCAAGCGTTTTATACGCTTATTACAAGATAATGAGTTGAAAATTTAACCTTTTTTTCACCCCTTATCAGCATTTTTTGGGTGTTGTCTAAAAATGTACTTGTCCTTCGGATTGGACTTAAAAGGGTTTGATGAAAGAAGGAAAACAACCGAACAGGGTAGGTCTCCATGCCCAAGAAGAGTTAGATCTAGACAATCACGATTTTTTTTAATATCTGAGGACTCGAAGAATTTCTACACCAATTAAAAAAATATGTGCCGAACCTTACATTGTATTCTAAGTCACACAAATACAACGTGGTTGAGAAACACAATTGGGAAATAGGGGTAAGAAGAAAAAAATACCGAACTAAGATTATCAATCTCATACAACCAAGAAGAAAAGACAAACCAAGACAAAAACATACCGGACAAATTGAAGATCGCAATGTTACTGACTTTGCGACATTGCGATCTTTAATTCTTCTGGTTTTGTGTTTCTATCAAATAAAAATTACAACAAAGTTCCAGATTAAAGCCTCTGTACTTTGTTCATGACTATTTTCATATCCTACATGTCCTATTATGTTCGATTTAAAAAACCTAATTCCAAGAAATTTTAGTGTCACACTATTTTACGTAACTATATATTATTGGTTAAGCAAATTTTACAGTGTCACACTATTCTATGTAACTATATATATTATGGACTTAGAGATCGCAATGGAAGAGGGAGGTTTGGCGCCATAAAACCTGGTTTAACCCACCATTTTGTTTGAAATGCCTGTACCAAGTCAGGACCATTGCGATCCACCAATTCTCCGGTATGACTGATTCGTTTTTGTCATTTTCTCTGGACTATGAGATTGATCATTCAAGTTCGGTAGTTTTGTTATTACCTTTATTTGGTACAGGCATTTCATTTTTGGGATGCTAAACCAGGTTTTATGACGTCCTTTTTCTATTTTGTTCCTTTTGTCCCAAAGTGATTTGATTATTTCAGTCAAGCAGACAGGCAAAAACAACAGTCAACGATGCATATGTCTTCTTTACTTGTAAAATTCCGATTTTACAATACCTATACCAATGACTGAATATTCAAGGACAGTATAAAAGGAATTTATAACCTTGATCATCTAAAGGCAGGCCAAGGAGACAACAAACAACAGATGAGTTAAAAACTATCAATATAGCTATATTGGTTTTATCTGTTTTTGTCTTCATTTTGTATTTTAATGATTATACGTTTTTCTTTAAGAAAGTATTGTTTTACTTAAAAACTTAAATAACAGAAATTTTTGTGTGTCTGCTTTGGAGTTTTTCGAAATTTAAGCTGGATTAATTTAAGCCCAAATTTCCCAACTACGTAATAACGACTAAAACATAGAATTATCTATTTTTTTTTATTTCTGACTATCTTGATATATTACATATGACTGTTCGTTAAATATGCGTTTTATGAGTTCACTGGGAGAAAGTTTTTATCTTATTCAATAGAAGGATTAAGTATTCACCCAGTTTATTCGCTCTTTTATGGTAACACTGTAGTCGCACTGACAGAGTAATTCCAAAATAAATGATTTCAAGTTGACATCTTTTAAAATTAATCTTTTTCTCCTCTTTTGTATTACTTTTTTAAATAACATGTTAGATTTAAAGAAACTCAAGAATAGATAGAGGTTCTATTATTTTGTTTTCACTGAGGAATATTCACTTTAAATTCTTTCTCATTTGTTTTGTAATGACTTTTTTCTAAATTAAGACATATATTGTAATCTTATTAAGTAATTTCGATTTGCATGCCTTCAACCATAAACGCTTTTTGTCCCCAAACATAACTTTATAGGGTCTCGAATATTGTATTTGATGAATCTCAAGCCATTTTTTTTTTACACATTATAAAATAACATTTATCAAATTAACAATTTTTATCATAATGTAAAATAACACTCATCAATTCACAATATTGTACATGTATTCTTCAAAGTCAGATAAGTTGGTAGTTAAGTCGCTCATTCGTTAAGTTTTTTCTTTCGATACCAGCTACTGATAGATCAATTCAAATTTTATCACAAGACGTGGTATTCATTGTTTTTTCAATAAGTTTATCTCAATTTTTTAATCGTGTCTCAAAACAGCCATGTGTTTTGTTGTAACCGGCATCTAAGATCGCAATAGAAGAAGAGGTTTAAAGCCACACACGTGATTCAACCGATCATGTTTTATAGTTCCGTGCAAAGTCAGGTCCATTGTGGTCTGAAATTTTTCTGTACATCTAAAAAGACGTTTTTGTGTACTCCTCGGTTCGGACATTTTTAAAAATTGATTAACCCTGTTATATTATTTTGTTCTTACCGTTGTTTACAATAGTTAGGTCGTGTCAAGAATCTAGAAAAATATATTGTCTACAACTACTAGTATTTATATCATGACTCTCAGCTTGTTCAGTGATCACAGGACATAGGAAAACTATGCAAGCAATCCAAAACCAATAACGTTTTATTTGAAAGTGTAATAAGAGTTATTGTTGAATAATTGTCTCCTGAAATCAAATTAAAATAGAAGTTCCAAGACCATTTCCATTCATAGTTTGCCTGCTTTGAATAAATCATTGCATTGCAAACTTCTACTTAAGTATGCATCATATAATCTTTATAAAGTTGCATTATTAGCCATGATTTTTCCTTATATATTGAAGACACGACAGAATTAGAATGCATCTATTGAATCTTTTCTATAATTTTACAAAGATATGCATCTAGGCTGTTTCTAGATCAGTAGAAATTTATGATGGCTAAACGACGACCAAACAAGATTCATTGGTCAATTCCTTAATGGTATATTTGTGTATGATTTGTGAATTTGATATTATATAACAGCAAAGGAAATTATTTTGACCATAAATATCTTACTGAATTTTTTTTATGGAAAAGACAAAAAGCAAGATAAGAGCAAATCCTTTGTATAATTCATAAATAGAGAATAAACGGGACATCATTAAAAAGCCTGACCGCGGACAATTATGGACATCCCGATCAAATGGTTGCAAAAGTTTCAATGAGCAAAGCTAGTTCGAAAGAAGAGAGAAATCACAAGGCTTTTTGGAACCCTTAATTGGAACCTATTAGAAAAATAAACGTTCCTTTCCATTTTCACCAGCCTTCCCATTCAGCGAAGCAAGTAAAAATCTTTGTTTTTCTTAAACAATAGACTGGTTCCAATTCCATTTAAAAAATATCTTTAGCATGTTCTTGTAAAAAATATAATTAAAAGACACTAATGGCCATGAAACCTACTACCAGTAGGCATTTGGGCTCATCATCACAACCATACAACTCAAGAAACCACGAGAGAGCTAATTTTATTAACGGATGAACAAGTTGTTCCTGTTTGATACAACACATATGTCTTACTGCTAGTGATTAAATGAGGTGGGTCAAAACGAAGAAAGACTAATTTCATTGGACCATTCCTTTGTCTATAATGAGCATTTTAAGATAGCATAAAGCCTTTTTTCAGGAAATATTTATCAATCTATAAATTGAGATAGAAGATAGTAATTTACATATGCATGTTTGAAATCTCAAATGGTAATTTGTCTTGTGGTATCTTTGTGAATAATCTGATTTATTTATCTAAGCTTTTAAAAGGAAGTCTATTTTTGAGAAAGACTTGTGGCATGTTGATACAATCATGATGCTTTATAAGTTAATGTTACTAAAACTAACTCGTGTCAATGATAAATCATGGTATTTCAAAGAACATTTTTTTCAAGTGAATTTCAAAATGGGTTAACAAATTGCTATGATGAAACATTAAAATAGAAAATGATTCAAATGGAACAATCGATTGTTAGAAGTCTAAATATGCAAACAAATTTCGTTTCGTTTTGAGTATGTGTTGACTGTTGTATGGGTTTTGTATATTATGCGGGCTATATGTCTACTAATTTTGGGGATCTTTTCTGACTTAAGACATCCCTATGTCCCCAAGGTTCCCTTTGTTTCAACCACAGGGACTAGCTCCCCTTTTATAATATTTTGTTAGAGTCAATGTGCCATATTTTTTCGTATGACATATGGATTCTTATAAAATATTGGGAGTAGCAATTTTTCGAAGGACACACTTACTCAAACAAAATATAGATAGAGGGAGCAATTTCTTCGCATTGCATATTGACTGCAACAAAATTTTGAAAGAGGGGAACATTTTTTTTCCTATGGTGCATTGATTCATATAAAATATTGATAGAGGGGAACATATTCTTCTAAACTGCGCATTGATTCTTACAAAGTATTGATAGAGGGGAACAAGACCTATGCTACAACACAAACCTAAATAAAAAGCATTTTGCCGATGAATGAAATATTATGAGTAATGTTATTCAAAATAAGTTTCTCTAATGTTATCCACCTGCTTTTTAAGTCAAGAAGATTGGCAAACAATAACTGAAAATACGTACCAGATACGTCACAAACAGCACCGATTAACCCGAACGTACGCTCGTCTGAATATTTGTGAAATACCATAAAGTCATGTTCGTCGTTGAGATTGCTCTTCTCTCTGAAAGTGTAAACAAAACGTTATTCTTACAGGATAGAAATAAAAGTACATTCCTAATGGCTTTTAATGCTCATGATTTCATAGAGTACATAAGAGATAAGAATATTTTGTAAAATTGTTTATTTATGATGGAAGGGTCACGGAAAAGATTAATTGGTATGGTCTTTTGTAAGAGTTTAGCGAATCGATATCATTCTCAAAGAATATTAAGTGAACTTCATCAAGATACATAATAGCTTATAAAAAATCACCACACCTATTTAGATTTGCCAGAAGCTTGTATTGAAAATGCTGTATCATGTTATTTCAATACGACCTAAGATGTAGAGAACAACACAAATACCAGGTCTGAATGTGTTTAAAAAATACCAGATGTAAACGTTACTCGCTTGTTTTTTTTATATATTTGATTTTTGATAAAACCAGTACGATGTACCAAAAGCAACCAAATTATTATGTATTCGAAGATAAGAAATAAATGTGGTTACACGGAAGCACTAAAGCACTCTTTCTTTGCTTTTATTTACATTGTGATATTGAATTATGCATAAAAACACTCAATATATATATATATATATATCCCTTCATTTTTAGAGACTAAAGATACATAGTAATCTTATTTGACTTAAATGTATCATTTCTATAACCCTTTGTCCCGTTCTTTCACTAAGTACTAACGTATTTCTTGTGTCAAGAATTTGGTCAGTACCGATTTTTTCCTAACTTGATTATCTTTCGCTTCGTCTTTTCTTACAAACCTATTTGTTCCAATTAATCAAATCTTATGCAAGATAGACGAATTCGCGACACAACACGGTCTTGGTCACGACGATGAGTTGGAAGAAAAAAGAACTAGATAAAATAAAGGACCATGTAATAGATACACTGATTGTTCTTATGTCTCTCATAAAAGACGCTAATTTTGTTATTACCTTTATTTAAGAGTTTTCTGGACCATCCCGTGTGCTACGTTTTCCTTCATTTGTTTAGCCATTTATAGCGAAGGTTTTTGCTTTTTACCTCTAAAAGAGTCAACTATATTGGATTCAATTTCGCTATTTAAATTGTTTGGGGAAGGTTTGCTTTTCACTATTAAAGTCACTCATCAAATGATACCGGTGTTACATACTAGTTTCCCCCCTACTCATCTCCCCCCCGGAGGATCAGTATATACTAAGATTCCCCCGGAAATATCAAATCATATAGTGTCAGTGCAGATTTCAAGCATATTAAATAAAAAAAGCACATAATTTTTTGTTCCTACCCGAGCGCAAATAATTCTAAGTCGGCTCGTTAAAGGATTATCATAATAGATAAGCATATAACCATAAGAGACCTCAAGATGCACACCAAATACCGGTATCGAAAGCCTAGAAATAGTAGTTACTGATCTACATAAACTGTTACAGATGCACAGACGGGCGGACGCCAGGGCATTTCTATGTCTCTGGTCTAGATGCTTCAATATTCGATTTGCACTTAGCGTGCACATAGATAATATGGGTTTCCCTTCATACATCTTTACAAGTATCGACATCTCATATTTATACTATAGATAATATTAAAAAGAATACACCCATAAATTAAAATTCAATAGTAATTATCTTTGAAATATTGAAAACCTCGCATTTTACTTTCACAGTCATATTTTGAATAGGGGAAAGATCAGTATGACGGAAAAATGAGTATGTCTTTACACATACCAGATTTTCCCCTGGGGAAAACGTAGTATATACTAGTTTTTCCCCGGGGAAATTCTAGTATATACTAGATCTTCCGGGGGGAAAGCTCAGTATATACTCCATTTTCCGGGGGGAAATTCTAGTATAATTGGGGAAAAACTAGTTTGTAACACCTGTAGTTAAAAAGGAGATATACCGATTCGTCATAGCTGTCATTTTTTAAATAAAAATGAATAAATCAATGTCATCTACTTTTTGCTGTTCGAAGTAAAATAGGAAATGATATAGATTCAATATCGAGAGCACTAGGCTTCTTAAAATTTTCTATAGATAATACAAGAAACGTTCATGGCTGATCATATTGAAAATGTTTTCAATGCACATATTAAGAGTGCTCAGCCCACATCTAGCGATCAAAATTTGTACCCTATAGATGGCTGAATAGGGTGGCCCTCGTCCGCATGGGTTATCAGATCATTATGCATGGGAAAGCCTGAACACTGACCTTATACCTTCGTATGATGATAGTGCCACGCATTCTGCACGTAAAAGATAATATGAACACCAAAATGTAGTGCACCACATAGGCTAAATTTTCTGCCGTACCCTCTTCAATATTTTTCCAATGGCCTTCCCAATCTCCTATTCCATTTTTTCCTACCCCGCTCCATGTTCTTATCACCATTTCATGTTCATTTCTTCATCCTTTTTAATGTTCATTGTCCTTACATAACCTTTAAACTGACTCACTGGGCGAGCTCTGAATTTTTATAACAAATACCAATACGATAACGTTATTTTTAAGCACTATTTTGTATCAAGGACTAGTTAAACAATCATGAGAATATCAAAAGCTTATAGTGAAGCATCCGCTCAGTATCATTTTGCCCCCCCCCAAAAAAAACAAAAAAAAAAAAAAAAACAAACAAAAAAACAAAAAACAAAACAACAACTCATATCTAAATACATAGATTAGAAGTGCAATAATTGTGCATCATACGTCTTCACGCCTATTTGTTATTATGTTCGTCGGGTCAGTTTCCTCTAAATACTTTGGCTTCCTCTATCATCTAAACTGATCGTTCTGTATGGGTCATATGGGTCGAAAGGGCCCGGTCGAAAAGTAAACAAAACCCCAAAAAACTCCCTTTCTCAATAATTGTATGATATTATTAAACTTGGCCTAAAGACACAGTTCAGATTCTAGCAAGTTTGCTTTACGAGAATGAAAGAAAGATAAAAAGGATCATATTAAAGCGATGTAACGAACTTAAATATAATGGCAAACGTGGTTGCAATAATGCAACGGTCTTGACTTTCTCTGACATTGAAACAAGATAAAAAAAATCTAACATTTATTCGGAATTTTGACCATTTCACCAAGTAAACATTTAATGATCTGTATCATGGCTCCATAAATAATCTAATATTGTTTCGTGAAGATAACAACGGATTATTTAAGTACTATTGCTTGTTTCAATGTTTACAAATGTCCAGTATAGAGTAGTAACCCATTCTTTATCTATAAGCACTAAGGTATTCAATCAATGAAATGTACTTCGGACCTTTGAATCCCATTTACAATTGCCATAGTAAAACATATTTCTTTGCTTAAACAAATATTTGATTATCTAAAGGTCATAAAATTGTTTTCCGGCAATTAATTTCAGGTTGATGACAAATCGATTGCAATACAAACTTGAAACTTTTATTAATTGAAATTCACTAATTGAAATGTGTAGTACGTACTGAATTAAACCACCTAGCTGGACATTGCTGTAGATATTATTTGACCAAAATGCCCAGTGGTATATGAAATTGGATTGCATTTAACAACATTTCCTAAATCAAATGAATAGATGTATTATTGATGTGTTAAATCTATGACGACTCAATTTGTTTCGAAAGGAATATCATATCAACTGAAGTTCAGATTTAATGGACAGCAATTTAGCACACCTTCTAGCTAAACCTTATTGAGTTCATATATATCCTTCTCCTAAATCTACTTATAGACCAATTATTAATGAATCAATTTTCCGGACTAATCCGAAATAAGCCTATAAGTAATTATCTATCCTTCAGTATACATGTACTAATTAATAGTCAATGGGGATCTTCTATGCATAGATTGAAAAAAGAAACAATATAATGTTATTTTGAAGTAGGTTCAAAAGTGAGAAACAAATGATTGCAATCGACCCCAATAGTAATCTGGTTTACTGCCAAAGGTCGCTGGTTTGCTGCTTGTACTATTTCCACTATTTCCACTGTCATTGAAACTTACCACCCTCTATAGACATTAACACTCGCTCAACAAATCTGGAATCGAGCACTCTAATAATACCTACATGATTTTATTCCAAGCCTCTTGACCAAACTTTTCAAGGACCAGCTCACGGACACACAAATGAATCTGGCCATACTGAAAAAATAAAAACAAAATCAATATATATATTTATTTTAAATCCTAACATAACAAGTCTTGTTGTCAATCTTTGTGTTGTGTTAGTTACTTTAATAGTTAGGTAGTTAGTTATTGCTTTACACTCGAGCAGCAGAATTCGGATAGATATCAGGGAGATGAACATGAAAGAGTGATAAAATGAACATGACCACTGGACAAATTGAAGGCTGCTGGCTGTTTTCCATTGTGGATTATTGTTAATTGTCGTTTATGTTGTAGGTTGTGTCGTGTACACTTATTCCACATCTCATTATTTTCTATGAAATGATGAAGATAAAGAAACGAGGAAACATGGGGTGGATTGGTAGGGTCGTATATTTCCGCATCCTGAATTGGCAACTTCACCTATTTCTAGTTTTCAAATACATGTAAATATAAATATTATATTTAAAATAATTTCTGTCCCGTTTTTGTTGGTGTTTACTGGTTTAGTCTCTGCCCTTTCGGACTTTTGACATTCGGATACCCCATTGGTACCTCTGCTTCTTTAAAGCAATAACCCTGGAATCTCAGCGGCTAATTGGCAACTTCACCTATTTCTAGTTTTCAAATACATGTAAATATAAATATTATATTTAAAATCATTTCTGTCCCGTTCTTGTTGGTGTTTACTGGTTTTGTCTCTGCCCTTTCGGATTTTTGACATTCAGATACCCCATTGGTACCTTTGCTGCTGGAATCTCAGCGGCTAATGTCAGAATTATATATAAATACTAAGAAAAGATATTGCACTGTAGCTCGTAAATGAGTGAATAAACGAATTGTTTATAATGTAAAACTACGGTTGAAAGGTTAAATCCCAATAAAAAGTTGAAACTTAAAAAAAAAAGAAAAAAAAAGGGTTCTTACAGGTTCTTCTCTTATCGAAACCTGTATCATGGCTCTGAAACGTGCAAGGAACATGATATTTTTCCCAACACCACTTTGGTTTTTGGTCAGGGTTTCCGCATTATAGCCGTTTCGACCCCGGTATTCATTACACGGTAGGACAGAGCTGCCACATTCAACCATCTGGGACATACATCCCGGTCGCTTTGTAGCCAAATCGGTCGGACCCGTTTTCAGTTTTCTTTTCTGAGCACTCTCAAGTATAGCATTTTACTGGCAAGTTTAGTGCTGTTGTGGGTATATTCGCCACCCGGAACACGGACCGGTTCTTTGTCATTTGTCCTTGTCATTAAGAGCTAGGACTCGTAACCAGCCTTATATTTATAATTTGATGTAATTTGCGTCACAACTGTATGTTTTGTTGGTGTTTTTTCGATTTATAGAAAAAAAGGTTTTCTTTTGAATTGTAACTAAATCTAACATCTAAGAAATTTATTGACCAAATAAATTCTAATTAGAACTTTCTAAGATCAACGAAGACATCAGTTGTTAAATATGTTATATGAAAAAGATCAGAATGTTCTAAGTCTTGTAACGCACATGGTCGATATCCTCGGTGCTAAATCTGCATCACCTTTTTGAAATTTTTGTGGGTATCCACAGGGTTTTGTTTATGTTAATATTATTATGTTAGAGTCCATTTGTCATACACACGAGAAAAAAAAACCCAAATTCATATACCACTATCAAGATTATGTTTAGTGTCCATTTGTCATACGAAAAAAATATAAAGGCTAAAAACTCAACAACAACAAAAAAAAACAAAAAAAAAACACCTCGTGCTATTATCTGTTTGACAAAAAATCATAGTCGGGAGCAAGTCCCTGTGGGGTATACTTCTCTTTCGATAGTACCTTCCAACTAGTGGGATTAAGCGGGCTACTTCTTTAAATATTTATATAGATGTACAACCGTTTCTTTTACTACCTCTTTAAATGATAAATTACTTCAAACATTTCTATTTCAGCGAAAATAGACCGAATCAAAACATTTAGAAATAAAGAAAAAACGTTGATGATCCCGTAAATAATCACATGTTTGTTTTCTCTTTCTAAACAACTGTATTTGACACGCTGAATTGAGCATTATAGCAGTGCAGCAAGCAGGAACTGCTTACTCTTCCAGGGCACCTGAGTTCACTCTAGTTACGACTTAATTTGTGTTGTTGATTATTATTTGGATGTTTAAATTTTGTATTTTTGTGTTTTTGTGTTTTTGTGTTGTCCGTTTCTCCGTCGTGTTATAAACTTGTTTTATCTTTTGTCCTTTCGAAGTAAGAACTATAATCTCTTTATTGATTTAACATGTCCCATCAAAACCGTTTGGTTTCAAGGATTTAATTGGATTTAATGAATATTTTACTACTAAAAGGAAACATGGGTTTTAACAATTCAATCACCGTAGATATTATTTTATTTACACCAAGAAACAAATTGCTCTGTGATTTATCTGAATAACAAAACCCCTCTGTACGTTGTAGGAAAAAACCTTGTCAATTGGATATAAAATAGTGATATCCAATATAAAATGAATACCTCCGACACAACTGTGAAACAATCAAGAGCACAGCGTAATAAAACATACGGTAGTTTAATGCTCATTCAATTATCCACGGGAAACCCAATTTATCATTGTAATTCATTTGATCAAATAAAAATCTACTAAAATGATTCAATCTATACCCTACAAATGTATATTGTTCACGATTCTTTAACTGGAACCTCTTTGAAGTCAATACTAAAACCAATTATGCCATAAATTGGCGTAATATGTAAATAGTATAGGACCAGACCAAGCTACAGTACTGCTAAAAAGTAGTAGCATGAGAAAAAAATACATCTCCAAAGATAGCAAAAAAGCATTGATTGGTTGTTGTTGGTTTATTGTTTATTGCTGTAATCAGGCCCAAAATAAAGCAGAAGTGGGGCAATCTGTGGGATGTTGGACAGACATATAGTTTGACTGCATCTGGCTTAAATATACTGGTGGGACGGGGTTGGAAATTAACTTTTAATGAAAACTTCAACAGAAAATGAAAACGGCGTATGTATTCATGTGATAAGGGAGTGAATGATCATGAGTTGGTGTTTTATCCCCTAGCAAGCCTGAACATAAAATGATGAGCAGAAATATATAAATGGGACAAGAAACAAAGGAACGATTAATTTTGAAGATTAATGCAAAAAGGATGTAGTAGCTTGGTGTGGAAAATTTAACCTACAAGTTTATGGTGCATTACTTGGCGTTTCACAGATGGAACATTGACGTGCATAAAGCGTAGCAGCACTCTCCACACACTTTGGACCACAATGGTAAGTGGTCAGGCCATACGATAGACAACCTTGGGCAAACACCTTGGTCGCTCTGTTAAAGAGAGACAACCTATAATGCCACCTTAGGTAAACGCCTTGGTCGCTGTGTTGGCTGAGCTCCAACTCAACGTCAAAATTCCAAGAACCTCACTTGCCTCATATGACACTGCTTTCTGTTTCGACATTTTCAGCCGGGCCCCGAACGCGACGTCATGCGATAAGTTCAAATATATATAAATATATGTGTGAATTCCTTATTTTATTTATTTCAGCCAATGACTTATTAAAAAAATTTAAACAAAATGTTCCATAGTTTGTTAGATGATTTTGACAGGTCATCCAACATATAATTTGTTGGTTTTCTCGTTTGTGATGTTGTACAAGGATTTGTAAGATTTACCCTGAGCTTGTTAAAACTGAGTGTAGCGTTGTCGATATTTAGCAAAACATGTACTACTGCTGATGAGAGGTTACTCCTTAAAATATCGTCCAGTGCGGGCCCGGGTGCCGAATAGGCCCACAGCAGAGCCTATAGCTTGTCGTTAGAGGCGACTAAGGGTCTTGGGATTCTGACGTCGAGTCAGTACTCAGCCAACAGAGCGATCAAGTGTGTACCCTAGGTGACTGAATAGGGCGGCCCTCGTCCGCAGGGGTTGTCAGGTCTATAATACGGAAACCCTGACCACTGGCCATAGTGCAACGCTTCATACACGTAAAAGACCCCTCTGTGGACCACCAAGTAGTTCACTACATAGGCTAAATTTTCTGCCTCTACCCACCTCTCCCCTTTTCCTGTTGTTCTTCAAAATTTACCGTTCCTTTGTTGCCCACCCCCATATTTCATTTATCATCATCATTTCATGTTCATTTTATCATCCATTTCATGTTCATCGCCTGTAAATAACCTATATAACGTTGCACGGGCGTTAAACACCAACTCACTCATTCACTCACTCACTCCTTGAAATATCGATATACAGCATAACCTAATTAACCGGTTTTATACCCGTTTTGGTATTGTATTTAACACTTACATTGGTTTACTCCATGTTGATGACCTTCTTGTGACTTTGGAATGAAGAACAATAATGCAATAGCTATTCTAAAATATGAATTCTGGGGGCCTTTAAAAACATAGATTTTAATCGTATGTTTTGATGCTTTCCTGACAACGTGGGCTGTATTTTTAATTTTATTATTAAGAACAACTACAATACAATGCATATTTTGATTCAAATGCTACGAAAAAGAGGTAACTGTTCAAATTATGCATACAGCATAACCTTATTGACATCCACTATGGTGCTTTTATTCTGTAGTTAGAGTTTATATTAACCCTTATGGTAGATTTGTTGTAGAAACAAGCTGCTCTACAGCGTTAATAAAATAAAGCAGAAATTCAAACTATCATGAATGAAATTTTCAAATGACAGTGCTAATGATGATTTTTCTATGAACCTGCAAATTATATTGAATTCCAGATCAGACATTTGAAAATCAAAATTGACAAAGTTTTTGAAAGTTCATTCAATTTATCTAATTTTGAATAATTTGATGCTTTTTCATCCTATACATTCTGTTATATTCCTTTCAAATTTCTCCGTGACAAATTGTCATCAATTGCTTTATTTACACATAGGATGTTTATGAGGGGAATAAATACTGCAAGGTAATTGTTATATACTTTGGTTTGAAATGCAACAGTAATAATTAACTTGGAATAGATTGAAAAGAAAACTTATCAAGAACGCGAGTTAAAGTGTTTCCTATACATTGTGAGAAATACTTGCAAACTAAATTAATTTTTGTGTTATTTTCATGCTAATTTCCTTACTTAATTGACAAATTGATTCATATATTTTTTTATTTCATGATCACAAATGATATTAGTTATATATAAAGATGCACGAAACAATTTGCAATAGCATTAGGTATAAAGAAACTAGGCTTCAAAACATCATACATCAACTGGTCAATATTTACCGATCGTGAAAGATGCAAGACAAAGATATCAGAATGCGAAAATATCTACAACCTTTTCTTTTCAGTCACAACATGGTAAAGGTGAATTCTGGTGGCCTTTAAAAACATAGGTTTTAATCATATGGTTTGATGCTTTCCAGACAATGTGGGTTGCATTTATATTTGTTATTTAGAACAACAAAAATATACTCATAGTCTGATACTACTGCTAGAACTACCCTATGGAACAAAGCCTTCATTTTATGTGTTTTGTTTGTTTTCCAGAAAGAATGCAAAAAGAAATGGAATTTTGTCCTCTGGTGTAAAATACGCTTCAAATTATTTGAAAATTAAATCCTTTAATAAAAAAAAACACAGACTTAAATAAATACACATACATATAAAGTAAAACTTACAATTGTAAGTAATCAGTCTAAAATACAACAAAACTTAGTTGTGAATACAAACTGTAAATTTAGTTAAGCTTGCTAGTTGTATACACATGCTTCAAGGAGTTACCTCTTATCAGCAGCATTTCGATGAAAATAACTGGAAGAGAGTAGCAAAGATAGCATCAAATGAGATTTACTCATATCCAAAAGAAAGCCACTTTAAGCACCCAATGTGTATCTTGACCAAATACAGAAGGTGGAAGAAGGTGAAAGAGCTAGGCCTTCAAACGGGTTTTAACTAGTTAAAAACTGAATGACAATATATGATCTGCTGAAACAATTCTTTTGACTTAAAGTCTATATTTACAAGATGATTTGGGGGTATATAAATACTTTTATATTTGCCTTTACATAGCTTATATATATATTCTGTAAAAAAAACCATGCCAATTTGCTATTCTTTAAATCTGCTATAAGCGATCTTTAAAGAACGATGATAAATATGATCTAGTGCAACTGAAAAAAAAAGAATGACCGGTAAGATCGGGCTATTTAGCCCACTGCAAGGATGAGGCCTACAGGGTTGACGTGCAAGTTATTAACATGGCGGTTTATTTTTTTTCGGAACACGGTAGGCGCCACCACGGTTTACGTTCAGGTCATATGGCATAAAAGCATGATGATTCCGGCATGCAAGATGACATGACTACCCCATTCAACCACAACTTGCACACTTAGTTTGGGTCAAAACATTAAGAAGTCCTTAAATGTGACCAAAATATAACGAAATTTTTTTTAACTTTAATAATTGATATCTTACACCATCAAGACACCCAAAAGTACGGAAGCCCTGGAGGGACATTTTGAGTTAAGAGTTAGAAGTTAAGAATTAGGAGTTACAACTTACTAATTAGCACTTATTTCTTATGATTAAAATACTTTTTTTCAGGTCTGTATTTTGTTACTTGGGGGGGGGGGGGTGCTACATTGATTTTACTTGGTTCTACGTACATTAAAGTTTACACATTAAAGTGTGTAAGCACTTTTCTCTGAATCTGGAAATATAACGATCTTAAGACCTTAATTTATACTGTTGTGCCAACACTCGTACACAAGTAGCCCTAGCCTTTTACATGTAAATGATACTAGAAATTAAAATAGAAAAATTTGATAGTGTGCGTATAAAAAGTCTAACTCTCACTATGACTGTACAACTATTTCTATATACAGACGAGTACCAATTTTAATACATGTATAGACACTTGTAACATAAAATAAGGGGAAATACGCCACTTTGCTAAACTGCAGGGTTCAACATAAACAAAGCCCTAATCCTGATTTTGGTATGAAAACTATCTAAAAATACACACGTATACTTATAGAAAATTGAAATAAAAACATTTCTTAAATACTAATTGTTATTTAGCACTTAATTTTTATTAACTATCGGTAATGTTTCGCTAAAATCTATCATCCTTTTAACAGAACAGCGAGCCTGGTAAAAAAAGGGCTAGTCGTCTTTGATACGGATGCGAGACGCGGGGCACTGCCTAAAAATATACCTTGGATCGACCTATCGAAGTTTATACTTTATACAAATAAGTAATAGCGAGCACAGCTCGCAAGCGGGCACTTCGTGCCCGCTCGAGCGGAGAGCTCTACGGTATTTGTTCCCGCGAGAAATTTGCCTAATGCTGATATTGATTTTTCATGGTCCGGAAAGGCTTTCAAATTTTACAGGTACGGAGTGAATTAGATTTGGTAGTCGCATTCAAAAATTATCTATGTAATAATGTATAAAGAGAAAAATATTCTGATGACGATGAGTTGCTACATTTTTTTGTAGTAACCAAATTTAATCGATTTTTTCTTGCTATTCTATTTAACGTTCAATCGTCCCAAGCATCTCGTCCCAAATTGAACGTTCTAGAAAATGAACCAAAACAAAAATAACTACGATGATGACTGCATCAATTCGAAATAAAATCTTTTTTATTCGTTCATTAACCATGTTAACAATGGCACTAAACATGTTAACATTACATTTATTTTACAGAATTATGCTGTGCTCGCATTTAGGCAATGCCTATTTCATATTAACAAATTAGTTATAAGTGATAACAAATAAGCAATAAGTAATAACAAATTAGTTATAAGTAATAACAAATAAGTAATAAGAAATAAGTAATAAGTAATAAAAACTTAGTAATAAGTGGTAACAAATAAGAAATAACAATTAAGAAATAAGTAATAACAAATAAGTAATAAGTAATAAGTAATAAAAAAATATGTCTCAATTAATGTTGATATTCGCGTTTTAGGCAGTACCCCTGCTTCCTCGCAAGCGGATAAAAAACAGGTGGCTCCCAGAGACTCGCCGTCCTCATAACAATTATAGATTTTATGTTTAACAACAATTTGTATTGAAAAAAAGTTTTATTATAGGCGTTTATAAGAATACATGACTTGTGCATTGCTGTTTTAGACTAGTGTTCATATCCACAATCGGTAGTAGGGCTCTCATTCATTTTAATCCATACAGTTTAGCAAAGTGACGTATTTCCCTAATTTTCAATTACTGGTGTGATTAAATTTCATACTTGTCTGTATATATGTGGAAATATTTGTACAGTGAGGTCAGAATTTTTATACACAAACAAAATAGTAGATCAAAAATATAGTTCTAATTTACGAGAAAATAACGTTTGATCAGGAAGAGTTGCTTTTAATAGAGCCTAGCTTGCTGGAAAGGTGGTCTAAGACGCCATATACATAGCCACAACTGCTGTTGACTGTATTCTCATAGATATTTCAGTATGGGTTCGACTGCCGCTGAAGGAATGACCAAACATTTGTAGGTGAAGTTCTATCATTGTTGGAAAGATATATAAGTGCTGTTTCTTTTGCTTTTGTTCATATTAATATGTTTTTTGTCGGACGGATTCTGTGTCATTCATGCGTACTCCATATCCTTCTATTCTAATTTTTAGTATCATCTAAAAGGCTTGGACTACTTGTGTACGAGTGTTGGCACAACAGTATGAATTAAGGTCTTATGATCGTTCTATTTTCAGCTTCAGAGAAAAGTGCTTAAAGCCTACGCGTAAACTTTAATGTTTGTGGGACCAAGAAAAAAGCGGGGCAAAAAGACGATATTATTTCAATGTAGCACCCCCCCTCCCAAAGTTTCAAAATCCAGACCTGAAAAAAAGTATGAAGAAAAAACAAATAAGTAATAAGAAATAAGTGCTAAGTAGTAAGTTGTAACTCCTAACTCTTAACTCAAAATGTCCCTCCAGGGCTTCCGTACAAAAGAATACTTCAATTTTAATTTTTAGAAAATATTCGAAAATAAGTAGAAAAGAAAAAAAATATCGAATGAAATATGTATATCTGCAAAAGCATCACGTGGTTCTATCTTACATAAACAGCGACGTAATGCCATAATTCTTTTGTAATGCCAAATCTTCTTTGATTATGGCATTACATTCCCGATTTGGGTTTACATGCCTGAAACCCTGTTTTAATGATTAATTATGCTTTAGATTGGAAATTATCGACACCAATAATCATACATGATACAGATGAATATTTAAAAATACAGTGTCAATTCATTCTTAAATTTACTTAAATAACAGAGACTTTACAAAAAATACACAAAACTTAAAACATTTTTTTTCAGTCAAAAACAATTATGTAAGTTTAAGTTTTAAAGAAGCATGCAAATAAAAAAAAAGTCTCAAAAGGACTCTTAAGCCCACATACACTTTCAAGATGAATAACGTAAGTGTCATAAAATAATTCAAGCCAATATTTCAACTGTCAGAGTGTGCTTTGTAACGAATATTTCGGTAAAATAATTAACAAAAACACAAAAGTTTGAATGATAATAATGCCATTTATAATTTTCATTCCTATCGTAGATGTAATTTGTGATTTACATCAAAGCTTTTCATAACTGTGTGGGTGCCTTTGGTGAGCCTTTAACAGACAAAACGCACCAATGTTTTCCCTGAACCTTTACTGTCATTTTTGGATGTGACATTTTTATTTACGTATCAATCTGTGCTATGGCCATTCGCTTTTTGCCATAAGAACAGATTTATTGACAAAACCTGCTTGTTTAAAACTGACAAGGCATCAAAAGTCAACCTTATTAAACTTCTCTAGTGTTTAAACAGATAGATTGTCGCACTAAGGGCTCAAATTAGTGCTAGCAATACTTGATATGGAGTCATTTTCTTTTATCTAACCCTTAATGTTTGTCTTAAAGAGTTTTGAGATCATTGACAAACAGGAATGCCTTAAAAGTAAATTGATCGATAATGTTGAATTACATTTGCTGAAGTGTTAATTGTATTAGACGAAACTTAAATTTCTGTATTTTAAAGACAGTTTGAATTCTATTTAAATGTCAAATTATTATTTCTTAAAGGTTATTTTGAATTACAATAATTTTTGTTTCGACTGTGTTCGCTTGAAGATTAAAACTGATTGCTGTTTTGTAAATCCTGTGTCATGTATATTTATTTTATTCTAGAACATCCGCGTTCATTTTCGCAATAACAAAATTCGCATTGCTGTTCGGCCAAAACAGTTTTGAAACAACGAAATGTTTATTCTAAATAAGACTCGTCAGATACTCTTTAGCAAGGTTTGAAAGGCGAAGATATATATAAGAATGTAAAGAGTATAAGGAGTCAACTTTTGAGAAAAAATACATATACTAAAGCTGAAATACTCTAACCCAAAAAGATTTTGTAAAAGTAATATCAATACATGTATTTACTTTTCGAAAAAAAGTAAATTTTTGAGTTATTTTATAATGTGTTTCAAAAGTATAAGACTATTAGCCGTACCAAATTCATCGGTTATCAGTTCACAATGTCAGGGATATAACACCAAATTTCCCCAAAAGGCGAATAAGACCTACATTTTAAAAACGAACAAATCCGGAGAATACATTAATAGAAAGGAAATTAAAATCCCGGCCATTTGACAAAATCTGACATCTAGAAAAAAGTCTTAATCCATGTAATCAAACAAGGCAAATGCTGATTGATGAAATAAAATGGATTTATCAAAATAACCAAAAGGTTGCACCTTTGTTAAAAATGCGTACAACCTTGACTATTCGTGGGAAATAAATAACGGGTTTAGCTACAATCCGTTCTTAAATACATAGAGTTATAAAATATCAAATAAAAATATATTTTACTCAAAGAATAACCCTCTTAAAGAACAAAAGGCAAAATTGTCGACTTACCATGATTGTCTATATATCCCAATATAGCTTCATTCTCAACGGACAATTAGATATATGTAGTTTCTCCAATAGTCTTTGGCCCGGAGAATTTAAATACAATCCATCCTATCAATGGCCATGTCGTTCGATTCATTCATAAAACCGTAAATGTTAATATAAAAATGAATGGAACTTCAATGTGAATCTTTTGATTTTCATACAGTATAACCCCAGTTTAACGCTGCCAATAACAATTCTCTACGTTGATACAAAGCGGCCAATCAGCTGGGTTTAGTAGCATCTTCACTAAGCTGATTGGGAAAATATTAATCGACTTAGTGTAATTATCAAAACTGGAACTGACTTTACCGATAATGTAAAAACAAGACCAATTACATTGGACATTCGGCATTCTGATGAAAATTTGTGGAAAAGGGGGCGAATAAATACCAAAGGCACAAATGGGAAATTAAATCAAGGAAACAAATAGATCTACGCATTACTGAAGTTATTACCGGATCCTAAGATCGCAATGGAAGAGGGAGGTTTGGCGCCTTAAAACCTGGTTTAACCCACCATTTCGTTTGAAATGCCTGTACCAAGTCAGGACCATTGCGAACCACCAGTTCTCCGGTATGACTGATTCGTTTTTGTCATTTTCTCTGGACTATGAGATTGATCATTCAAGTTCGGTAGTTTTGTTATTACCTTTATATGCAACCATTCGTAGCATTTGCAATAGAATGTACATTTCTATTACATACTGATTTGAAAAGTATAATTTTCACAGTTTTACAGTTTGAGAAAACACAAAAGGGTGTTAATATGATAGAAGCTTCTATAAAAAAGAAAAATGCAAGAAACAACAACAACAACAACAAAAGACAACAAGAGGCTCCCAGGAGCATGAATCGCTCACCTGAACTTCACAGATACACATATTTTGTAGATATTATTGTGCTTAACCATTTGAAATTTAAATTTCTGAAATATCTTGTTTAGTTTTTAAGACATAGGGCATAATAAGTGAAAAATGTGGCAAAAATTACGAAAAAGGGCAATAACTCCCATATCAGCAGTCAGATCTTTTTAAAAATTTCAGGACAGGTAGATCTTAAAAGGCTGATCACTTTTGATTCTTGCACCATTTTGATATCTGAAACCATTTTTGAGTTATTAGCAAAAAACTGCAATTTACGCTATGTTCTATTTTTAGCCATGGCAGTCATATTTTTTGACGAATCAAAAATCCGAACGATAGAATTGTAACATATATGCTAATAAACATGTGTGCCAAGTTTAGATGCAGTTGGTTTTGCAGTGTCAGACAAGGTATTATTTGAAATTCAGTAGAAAGGTAATGCAAACCCGGGAATGCAAAATGGTAAATTTTGTTGCTTTAAGGGCAATAACTCCTAACAGAAGTGGTCCTACAGCTTTGACCGAATTACATGAGATGTAGGTCTTGATGCGCTCAATCATATGCAATTTGAATTTTTGAAATATCTTGTATAGTTTTCAAGATATAGGGCTAAATGTGTGAAAATTTTTGAAAAAAAATCCAGAAAAAGGGCAATAACTCATACGTCCGTTGTTGGATCTCCTTGAAAATTTCAGTGGAGGTAGATCTTGACATGCTTGAGGTGCTTAACACTTTAATCCTGCCAGAATTACGAATCAAAAATCCGAACGAAGTTTGGTTGCCATTGGACTTATGGTGTCAGAGGAGTTAACGCTTGAAAAAAGGCTAACGGACGGACGACGGACGCCAAGGTGAGCTAAAACATAAAATAGCCCCCCCCCCCAAAAAAAAAAAAAAAACAAAAAAAAAACAAAAAAAAAACAAAACAAAAAAAAAACAAAAAAAAAAAAAAAAAAAAACAAAAAAAAAAAAAAAACAAAAAAAAAAAAAAAAACAAAACAAAACAAAAACAAAACAAAACCCAACAACCCAAAACAATGTTTAACCATTCTAGACAATAAGAAAATGTCAGTAGCAACGAAATGTCCTCTTTAAGAGTGCTGTTAATCCTTGTCTAAAATGTTATTGTCTTTGTGGCTATAAATGTTAGTTCTTTCTGGTTAAAGCATTTAAAAGGATGAGTAGTGGATAGGTGGCGTTGAAGTGTAATTGTTCGAGCTGATTAGGGCTGAATACCCCTTTTCGCATGCCTATGACGTCATATCTACTTCCGGTCGGACATCTTGGATCTAGGCGGCCATTTTGGATCTCGTCGGTCATTTTGCTTCCGGTTCCGTCATTTTGTTTTGATGCAATTGTTGTGATTTGCCAAGTGATCTTAAGAGTAAGGCAACGTACCTTAATCTTCAGGATGACTGTCTTCAGTATCGTCAGATATGGGAGATTCGTCAGCTCGTCTGAGTACGTCTGTTCAGTTAGGCTGTCACTAAGATTCTCCAATTTGCCGCTCAGCTGATTGACCTACTTCCGGTTCTTGCTCCGTGTAATATATATGTTCCTCCTTCCCAGGAGCACCACACTCCTCTCCATTTTCTTTGGGACAAGCAGGCGTCAGATTTATCTTGTTCACACATTTTCAAATTGTCCAATATAACACGAATACAACACAACACAACACAAAGAATAACATATGTACAAACAAAAGAGTTTTTGGCATCACATTCTGTATGTTCTTATAGCATTCTGCGTGGTCACTGTTGCTACCTGCCCTACTGGCACATTACGGAGAACAGCGACTTTCTTTGCTATTTCCATGACCAACTTTGGATGACCATTGCGGTATCCCTCACCACACAGATATGGGGCATCTGACTCCAGTATCATATCAGCCAGGTCCATTCTACGTGTCACATCTTCGAGATCGGGATTCACAAGAAGCAAAGGTGATAACCCAAAGGTACAAGAAGGGAAGTGTCTTTTCCATTCCTCATAGACACTGAACTCCTCAGAGAAGCAGTGTCTATGGATAGGGTGATCTGTGTTTAAACTGTCTGAAACCATTTTTAAACACCTCTGTTGGACCCATTTCTTCCCTCTACAATGGATGATGAGCGGCAGCTCCTTTTTCCTAGCCAAGTCAAGTTGTAACTGAAATACCTCTTCCTGCTTCCTGATATTACTTCTCGAGAGATTACCACTAATGTCTAACCCACACTCTCCGACTCCAACAACCTTCCGGCACTCCAAAAGAGTCTCCATGTCTCCAATCCATTTCAGAAGCCGATCTTTGCTTTCTTTTAATACCATGTGAGGGTGAATCCCATAGCTGAAATATACACGTTCATCCTCCCTCAATCTTTTCCTTTCTTTGCTGGAAGGCCAGTTGCGGGGATAACAATAATTCGCCACCAATTTAATCACACTCATGTTGCCTTCAGTAATCTGCGGAAGACCAGAAATTCTGGTCTGTTTTATAAGCATGTCTAGATGGAAGTGTGAGTCTATTAGATGGACTTCAGAAAGTTCATGGGGTTGTTCTTTTTCATATTGTAATATCTCATCTGAATTGGTTTTCGAAATAGCAATGGCCAAAATTTTCCAGTGGAGAAGGGAATACTGAAATTCCGGAGGATAAACTTTGTGTGAGATGTGAACAGGCTGCAGGTTGTTAACTCTATTGAAGAGATTTACCAAGGGAATGTCTCTCCAGTGAAGTACAGCATGCACACAGTTATCGAAGGATGGCTCCTCAAGAATATACTCCAACAAGTTTTTTCCCAGTTCCATTTCTAGCTTATGAATTAACCCATTCATCAATTTCACCCATCTCTCTCCTTGTTCAACTTCCTCGAAAACATGTTTTTCCTCCTGCTGCCTATGGTAGACTTCTATATGGTTCTTGATGATACCATCTTGGGCAAGTTGTAACTTACATGTCCAACAGGCTGTATATGGCACAACATACCATGGTAAATGGGAGCATAGTACATGTCTACGCACATTGGTAAATTTTGCCAGGCACATAGGACAACTTTGCACTCTAGTCTTTCTCAATGAACTCCCTCTCACTGTAGAAACTACAGGAATCGGATCTAGGATATCCTCCTCATAGTCTGGTTCAAAGGTATCCTCCTCCATTGGAAGTCTGCAATTACACCAGACGCTTATTACACACATAGTTAGTGCCACATGAAAAATTAACATAAACAATACGGAATACAAACAAAAAAAAACAAAAAACAAAAACAGCACAACATAAAAACACTATTCACATATACGACAGATATAGAGTTTATTCGCATAAATAATCATGAAGATGGGCTGGTCTCTTCGTTCTTCGTCTGCTCTTCTCGTTACCAGCTTCATCTTCCATTTCATATATCCTGGTTTCATCTGCATCTACACCTGTCTGCTCTTCTAGGTCTTGCAAGGTCTTTATTCGATTTCTATTTGATTCAGTGTCAGGTCGTGGGTCATCTCGGCACATCGGAATATCCGATGTTTCATCACGGAACATCAGAGTATCTGATGTAGTTCTATCTGACACTATTTTGTTCTTCTTGAACAGCCTTTTCATACCTAGATCACTATCTTCTTCCTCTCCAGTTTCTGAAAGAGTACCTGTTAATTCATGTCTTCGCCTTTGTAGCCATACAGGTAGATTCCCGTCCGTGCATAATTTAAGGCGATCATGGTGAACAACAAAAGTCTTCTTCCTATCTTCTATTTGAAGTAAAACTGGATTAATCACTTTACCTACTACATATGGTCCCTTCCATGGCATCTTTAGCTTTCGCGACTGACCAATCTTTGCTGCCGAATCTAGTTTATAAACTGCATCCCCAACATGGTACACCCTCTCAGTAGCTCTAACATCATAATCTTTCTTTTGCCTGTTCTGGGAGACCTTGAGGTTTTCCCTTGCTGTATCATGTGCGATGTTAAGTGTTGCAATTAGCTCAGTGATGTACTGCACCTCATCCCTTGGATTGGGTACCAAGTTCAAACCAAATTGAATGTCTACTGGATGAGTGACTTCCCTTCCAAACATCAAAAAATTTGGAGAGAATCCTGTCTGTCTGTTGGGAGTGGCTCTAATGGCACCTGCTAAAAGTTGGACCTTCTCATCCCATTTATTCTGTTGCTTTTTCAAGAAGCATCGTATTGTCTGAAGAATGAGACTATTGTACCTTTCAACCTGCCCATTGGAGGCAGGGTGATAAGGAGTTGTTCTTGTCTTGGTGATTTCTAGTAACTCACATATTTGTCGAACTAAGTTGCCATCCATGTTCTTACCCTGATCTGTATGAAGCTCTAGAGGACAACCGAATCTTGCTATGAAGTTATTCACCAACACTCTAGCAACAGTTTCTGCTCCCTGGTTTGGAATAGGATAACATTCTAGCCATTTCGTGAATTGGTCGATCACCATAAGTATATACTTATTCCCACTTCTAGTTGTTGGGAGTGGGCCAAGGATATCCATATGCACCCTTTCTATTGGAACACCTGAATGGAATTGACCAAGTTTTGCTTTTGGTTTTGTTTTAGCCTTTTTGCTCTTATTGCACACACTACATGCCATCACAAAAAGTTTGCAATCTCTTGACATACCATGCCATATCACATGCTGCTTCAATTTTAGTAAGGTCTTGGATTGCCCCATGTGTCCTGATAAGGGAATACTGTGACACATCTGCATCACCTGTGTTTTCATGCCCGAGGGTACCACAAGAAGCAATCTAGGAACAAGTGGATCTTCCCAATAATAGCACAGCACTCCTTCGCTAAGCTTTAACTGTGATCGACACAACCAATAATAGCGGACAGCTGGACTACTTAACCTGAGCTCTATCTGACTTGGCTCATACTCATTCTCTAGCCAGGTAACAATCTTCCGGAGGTCATCATCATTCATCTGTGCTGCTCTAATCTCTTCCGGCGACATGGAATCGACCCATTTAATAGGACCAAACTCCTGCCCTCGTCGTACAGAAATGGACTGAACATAATCTACTTCCGTCTCAAAGGTTTCCCATTGCGCTCGTGCTCTTGAGCAATAAGCACATCCGCCACATGGAAGTTCATCTAAGGAGATTAATGGTTGATAATCTGGGCATGTGGACAAAGGATCTGCTATTCTTGATAAACCATCTGCGTTTCCATGATGTTTTCCACTTCTATGTTGAATGGTCATATTGTATTGTGAGAGTTCTTCAATCCAGCGAGCAAGCTGTCCTTCTATATTTCTAAAATTCAAAAGCCAAATTAAACTGTTATGATCTGTTCGAATCAAAAATTGATTACCAAGAAGGAAATGTCTGTACTGTCTTGTGAAAGTAACAATAGCCAAGAGTTCTTTTCTCGTAGTACAATATTTTCTTTGTGCTGGAGTGAGGATCTTACTTGCAAAGCTTATAGGAACTTCTCTTCCATTTTGAATCTGACTTAATTGGCCCCCAATAGTTGAGTCTGAAGCATCTGTATCCAAGATGAACTTGTCAGTAGAATTAGGGTAATGTAAAACCACAGCTTCAACCAATGCTGTCTTCAGGGCATCAAATGCTGTTTGCTGTTCTGCACGCCAGTCAAATGGTTCCTTGGGTCTAGCAACTTCATGCAAAGGAAGTGCCATCTGTGCAAATTGAGGGATGTGTTCACGATGATAGTTCATGAACCCGAGAAAGGATTCCACTTCTTTCTTATTCCTGGGGACAGTCCACTTCTTGACTGCTTCGACATTATCTGGATTCACTTTTATCCCTTCAGCACTCACAATTTTTCCTAGGAATTGTACCTCACTCTGGAACAAACAACACTTCTTTGGTTTCAGTTTCAAATTATATTCTCTAAACCTAGATAGAACAGTTCTGAGTTTATCGAGATGATCATCAAAATCTCTACCCAGCACAATGACATCATCCAAATATGCCAGGCATTCCTTCCATGTAAGCCCTTTCAACACTAACTGCATTACTCTGCTGAATGTAGCTGGGCTATTACAAAGACCAAAGGCTAGCTTCACATGTTCAAACTGACCAAATCTTGTTATGAATGCTGTTTTATGTCTGTCTCGTTCATCTATTTCTAGCTGCCAGTACCCTGCAGCCATATCTAACGTTGACATAAACATATTCCCACCTAAAGTATCCAAACAGGACTCAATGTTCGGCAAAGGGAATGCATCCTTAACTGTTAGCTTGTTGAGATTTCGATAATCTATGCAATACCTCAAACTCCCATCACATTTTCTCACCAATACAGGAGTAGCCGCCCACTCTGAGTTTGATTCTTGAATCACATTCTTTTCTAACATTTGCTTTATATGGTCTTCTTCTTCCTTTTCAAAATGTAATGGCGTTCTTCTGAGTCGTTGCTTAACAGGCTTAGCACAACCTGTATCTATCCTATGCTTAATGTCACCATTAAACAGCCCAATATCTAGGTCTCCTTTAGAAAAGATGTCCTGGAAGTCACATAGTAACTTTGCCACTTCTTCTGCTTGCTTTGCACTTAGCTGTTTGACTGACCTACTGTATAGTTCTTTTAAATGTTCAGGCAGCTCCAATGTGGATTCTGGATGCGTCTCAGTTTCAGTTCTTCTAATTGGATATGGTTCATCATCAACCACTTCATCTACTTCCATGCCAATACCAAACTGTTGATTCTTTTTTAAGGTCACTGCTTTATCAGTTGGGTTGCGCACAAGTACATGTAAATCTTCTTTAGCACTAAATATGCTATTAGGAGAAAGAATTTTTTCCTGGTTCACTCTTGTTGGCTGGATAACAATATCCCTTTCTGGTCTTTCATTCAACACAGTTGACACATAGCATGCACTAAATGGTGGGACAACAGTTGTGGCAGCAACCTTCACCCTGTATATCCTTACATCACTTTTACCTTTGCTTTTTACATCAGTTGCTTGGATAACTTCATCTTGTAATATGACATGATACTTCCCATGATCTACTATTACTTCATGTGTCCTTAGAAAATCAAGTCCAAGGATCAAAGTGTCCTGTATATCAGCAACTAACATGTCAAATTGTACACTTGTTTTTCCAATCTGAATTGGGACTTTCTTTACAATGGCGCCTTCTATCTTAGATGGTCCTATGCCTTTTATGAAAACACCTTCTGTTGGGGTTAACTTTCCTGGTAACTCATTTAATAAGGACTTGCTCATTATTGTAGCTTCCGCACCATTATCAACTACAGCTGATATCATTTTCCCGCATACCATCATTGGAATGTGCATTGACTTTGCTTCCAATAAAACATTTCTATAAATGGTCACTTCTTTTTCTGTTGGAGGACGGCCTGTATCTGTAGGATGGGCTGAAGATAGGCCTATTTCTTCAACCCGTTGAAGTTTAAATCTTTCCTTGGTGAAGGCGACCTAGAGTTTACTGACCTGGGACACTCCCTAGCAAAATGTCCTAATTGGCCACATCGAAAACACTCGCCATTGCTTGAGCCTGAACCAGACCTATTTGGTGACCCCTGTCTTCTTATTGGTGACCTTGACCTATTTTCCTTAACAATCTTAAGAATATCTTGCACCATACCCTTGGTTTCTTCTAAACCTTCTTCAGTTCTTCTAAGTCTGTCCTCAAGCTTCTGCAACCTTGGTACAGGTGAATTTTCTCTGTCATGGAACTTTACAGTCCTTACATTTAGTTCATGTTGGCCTTGATCTTCCCCATCACAATCATCATAAATATTATCAAAAGTCACCCTCTTCAAATCAATTCTTCTCGATCCCATAATTACTTTTTGGTTTGTTGCTGCAAGCTTCACATATTGGACTGCCTCATCCAAATTACTTGGATTCCTATTCATAGCCGTCAGCGCCGCATGACTATCTACACACCCTTTAAGGAAAGCATCAATAGCTAAAAGCTCAATGAACTCCTCCGGTGTGTCTGGGTATCCATCGCTGGCTATTTCTTGTGTTCGCTCCGCAAACTCTTCCAATGACTCCTCCTTATCTTGCTTCATGTCTTGAAGTTGGCGTCGAAGAATATGTGGCATATCTCGTCTTCCAAATCTAGCATTCATCTTCTGACATAAAAGCTCATAGTTATCTTGTACCGTCTTACTTTTCACACTGTAGAACTTCAGAGCTCTGTCCCTTAAACACTCAAGGAGTCTGTCCAGCCGCTGAACTGATGTTAAATTATACCTGTCTGCAAGTCTTGTGAACTGAGTAAAGAAAGGTCTCCAATCTGTCTTTCCATCAAATGTAGACATCTTAAGAGGGGGGAGGGTCTCTGATCTGACATCTTCTTTTTCCTTGTGAATTACTTTTCTCCCACGTTGCTCACTCACACTGACTTTAAAATCTGGTTTGTGCCCGGAAGTCTCACTTGAAGTAGGTGTCACAGTCTTCCAGCTATCTTCTTGTTTTACATCAACAAGACTACTAGTGCTAATAGGCTTGCTATATATACCAGAGGATGTTAGTTTCTCTATTTTTTCAGTTGTTGCTTTGATTGATTCCATCTGCTTAATTTTTTTATCTCTTTGATCAATCTCACTTCTCAGTGTTGCTTCTAGCTGTGTATATGAATCACTTATTTGTTGGATCTTCCCTGACAGTTCTGCTTCCATTTGGGCAAACTGTTCTCTAAAAAGTTTTTCTTGTTCCCCAAGCTTATCTTCATATTGTTTCTGTATTGATTTTGTCATTTCTGTTTTCTGAATAATCATTTCTTTCATTGACTTTATCTGCTCCTCTAGATCTGTGTTCTTGGAGATGCCAGCACCAGCTGCTGCTACTGGTCCAAACACTAATTCACCAGACTGCACTAGTGGGTCCCATATAGTGTTTGGAATCCCTTCTAATAACTTTAGGTCTTCAAGTGTCAACACACCAGCTTTGTCTCTAGCTTCAATTATAGCCGTTGCTCTTGCTTGTCCTATATTTTTTAATGTTTTCAACTGTTCTTTGGTAGCAGTGTTTACATTTATAGCTGACATAATGAAGTTGTTTCAATACAGGCAGTACTATATTTAATAAACCTGTATACAACAATAAATAAACAACACAGGGCAAATATTAGGGCAACGCAACGCCGGATATGTGTTCGACAAAAACGCTGCGATGGGAAAAAACTAAACCGGTGTAAACTTTTAAACCGTACAAATAAACCGTCGCAGTTCAAAAATCTCCAAAATACACGAAAGCCACAAAAATCTGTAAGGTACTCCAAAAACAAAGAAACAAAATGCGAAAAATGACGACTTGCAGGCAAAATCAATTGCGTATAAAAATAGTACGACAAACTGCACCGTATCACTCGACGTGCATTAGACCGCAACGTATGGCCAGATCGAAGGTATGTGTACGGGTTCGGGGGGGGGGGGTGTTCGGCAATCACTTAAATACGTGTCGCAAACATCAGAACATCTGATGTCCCTTATATGACAATGTAAAGGGTATGATGTAATGGAAATTATAAATATATGCGTGCTCTTGTCAGAACAAATGGTGTAAAATGGGGAAGTAATGGAATGTGTACACAATAATATAAGGACAAGGTCAGAACGCTGACATCAGAACGTCTGATGTAAATGGATATGGTTTGAGAGTACAAAATCAATAACTTGGGTGATGATTGTGTATAAATATATTCAGGGTATGTGTACAGTGTAGTTGTGGAGTGTTCTGGGCACAATGTATGAATTATGTTCTTCAAATCTTGTGACAAAGGAGTTTGGGCCAATATTGTCACAAATTTGAAATCCAAATTCGAGTAATTAATACCCAAAATACAGTTGATAGCAGTTAAACACAAATGAAATAAGTTTTTCACTCTGTATATGATAATATAATCTGCAATGATCTTTTTTCAATTTGAAAATGGCGGGAGATACTGTCAACAAAGAAAATTCTTCGTTGGATTCGTTGCCTTCCGCAGTACCACTTGTTGTGATTTGCCAAGTGATCTTAAGAGTAAGGCAACGTACCTTAATCTTCAGGATGACTGTCTTCAGTATCGTCAGATATGGGAGATTCGTCAGCTCGTCTGAGTACGTCTGTTCAGTTAGGCTGTCACTAAGATTCTCCAATTTGCCGCTCAGCTGATTGACCTACTTCCGGTTCTTGCTCCGTGTAATATATATGTTCCTCCTTCCCAGGAGCACCACACAATTATCGTTATTTAAGGGGAGGTAATTTCGAAAAGTCACTGCAGGGTAAATGGCTTATATCTTTGTTGTTTCTTGACCGATTTATTTCAGGTTTGTTGCATGGTCTTTGGTTCGGATTTTTCTGTCCGTTGATTATCTTTTTATGTGATGGTCAGTGGTCACTCGGGTCTTGACAACTAGGTGACCATTTCTTATTTCTTATCAAAGGTTTGGTTGTTGTATATCGTTGGAAAGGTCGCAAGGTGTAGATGTCATTTCTGAGATGTTTGAGTCGGTGGTGGTCAGTGGTCATTCAGGGTTTGACCATATAGTGACCCTTCTGTGTTCTTGTTGCATACTAAGCGTGTAACATGACATTGTGCAGTTTTTTCACTGCTTTGCTTTTGTGTATTTGTGTAGATCTAAGGGTAGTAACTCTTGGTTTTTACTGTATTTTTTTTTGCTTTTATGTAGATCTAAGGGTAGTAACTCTTGGTTTGTACTGATTTCTATCTCTCAGATGAGCACAGATGTTGGTTTGACATAGAGTTTTGTAATGTCATCCTTTCCGGATTTGACCAACACTAAATCGATCTTTGGCAACGTGACGGGTGTGCTATAGCAAGCAGGAACTGCTTACTCTTCCGGAGCACCTGAGTTCACTCTCGTTTCGACTTGAGTTCGCGTTGCTCAATGCGGTTTTGTCGTTATGTATGTGTGTGTTTTATGTTGTTATGTGGTTTGTTTTGTTGTGATGATTTTTTTGTCTGCCGGTTTTGTCCTTGTCTTTACGGTTTTATGATACTGATTACCCCTTTGGTACACCTTTGCTTCTTTTAAGAAAATAAGTTATTTTCCACACTCAATATTTTGAAATGCACACTCAAAATTTTGAAATACACACTCAAACTTGTACACACTAAAAAAAGATAAAACACGCACTCAAAAATGATTATAATAACACTCAAAATGTTGCTTTAAATTAAAACTCAAATTTGACCGTGTTTGCACTCAAAATTGTGCGCATTGTTTTCGCGCAGAGCTCATAAATATTCATTTATTATGGTTTCCTCGATGTTTGAATTGCATTCGGCACACTCTGCATAATACATTGTTGTCCCGTGTTGGTGGATGTAAAAGTTGTACTGTACTTTCATAAACATTCAACAACCACTGGACATTATCGGACTTTATTTATTTATCACTTCCGGTTAAGGATTTGATTGTAAAACTCCTTAAACACCCAGATGATATGAATATTCATGAGCTCTGCGCGAAAGAAATGCGCAATGAGTGCATATATATGTTACAGTCATTTTCTTAATTTAGGCATTTTGTTAAATGACTGAAAATTTTAGGCATTTTATAAAATGCCGGCCGATTTTAGGCATTCTATAAAATGACTAAAATCTTCAGTCATTTAACAAAATGCCTGCAAAAATATTGAAAATTTTAATAAATGCCTAAAATAAGCAAACGGCTTCCAAGTACCAAGAAAGAAATTTTAAACAGAAATTGAATAAAAAGCATTATGCAACCAACCAAAAGTCTGACCATAAAATTTATAGCTTATATTAAGTTTAAAAAATATCCATAGCAACCCATTCTGAAAATATCAAATGGTTACTTCCTAAGTAAACAAGAGTCTCCCAGGACCCAAAATTACTCATCTGGTCCTTAAGCTATAAGGGTCTCTTATATGAGATATTACCCCATTAAGGGGTCATCTATCAACTTTTACCAAATGGTGCATAATGTGTGTGTTTGTGTTATAGTTTAAGACCCTTTATGGACACATCTGGGCCATGTAGGGAGGTCAGTTTTAATGATGGGGGAAACCGGAGTACCACCGATCTTGGGCAGGTAACTGACAAACCTAATCACATACAGTTGGGGAAGTCCCTTTTTGTAAATTACAAACGGGACTCGAACACCAGCTGAGAGGTAATCGGCTAGTGATCAATAGAGTGATATTTTAATCAGCACCTTAGACCACGCCCCTGGATCATAATGAGATGAAGCCTTAATCAAACAGCAGTTTTTATCTATTTTTCTTTCATCCCATATAGGAAAAAAAATTTGTAACAGTTTTCTCTGCAACTACTTATCACAGCCACTTGATATTTGGTATACAGCATCAAGGTGGGGTCTCATAACGTGGGATTTGATTTAAGGTCCGTCACTCACCTACTTCCTGTTTAACAAAATCCGGCAATTTTGACTATGACACATTTTTTATACTTTTTAAGGGAAATGTTCGTATAAGGGTCAACTTACAACTTCTTTTCAATGTAGACTTTTAGATTAAGGCAATGCAAGCAACTGCTTTAGTTTTCATATAAAGGCTAAACAAATATATGAAAAAAAAAAAACATTTTATCTATAAAGGGCCCTTATAAGGAATTATCTGATAACTTCGACATTATGGAGATATGTAAAGCTTTTGAGGATGAAGCAGATTTTTCTATCTCTTATACTTTTTGATTTTAAAGCCAAAAACAGTAGTCTGACTCTAAGGTTTATTTTGAGCAAGGGTGCTCGTGATTTTTGACGGATCAAAATTGAAACAAACCGTTTTTGCAGGACAACGTAAGGATCAATCATAATAAGTTCACTAAATTCTGTTCAGAAGAAAGGGAAAGATTTTCGAAAAATTGTAAACAGACGACTGACGACGACGATGGACGCCAAGTGATGGCAATAACAGTAGTATATGAGATTGAGATGGTATTATTTCTCGGGACGTCCCCGACGTCCCATAGGCTGCCTGTGACGTCATATCCACTTCCGGTCCGCCAATTTGCTTCCGGTTCCGCCATCTTGCTTCCGGTTCCGCCATTTTTGCTTCCGGTCGGCCATATTGCTTCCGGTGACGCAACATCCGGTAATTAAGGGGAGGTAATTCCACAAAGTCACCGCACGGTAAAAGGCTTGTAACTAAGTTATTCCTTGACCGATTCCTTTCGGGTTTGTTGCATTGTCTTTAGTATGACAATGTCTCTTTGATGATTTTCTTTGTGGTCTTCAGTGGTCATTAGAGGCTTGACCAGTAGGTGACCATTTACTATTTCTTATCAAAGGTGGGGTTGTCGTATATCGTTGGAAAGGTAGCAAGGTGTAGTTGCCATTTTTGAGTTGTTTGAGTCGGTAGTGGTCAGTGGTCAGTCAGGGCTTGACCATTAGGTGATCCCTTTTTTTCTTGTTGTATACTAAGCGTGTAATATGTCATTGTAAAGCTTGTGAGGTCTAGTTTTATATTCGTTCTTTCGTATCAATCTAAGGGAAGTAACTCTTGGTTTCTACTGTGTTTTAAGTCTTGTTCTTGATACCGTTTTGTAAGGAATTTGCCGGGCTTTGTGGGGTAGTACTGGTTTGATCTTTTTTATAGGGCGTTAGGGATAACAAATCGATTTTAAGTTTCGATACTTTATTTTGAACACAGTAATAGGTTTCAGTCTTCATCCTCGTCGTCTTCACTCTCCGTGTCAGGCCTGAACTGTTTTATTTTCTCATCCAGCAAGTACTTTCTCTTCTCAGTAGCGTATTTCCAAGACTCTTCATACTCATAATCTTCATCGTCCCTCAGTCGTTTTGCTGTTTGTTTGATCTTCTTGTGGAGTGGATCTCGTGCCATTTCCATTTGCCACATAATGTTATTGACGTAGCGGTTTTTTAGAGCTTCTCTATAGAACGGGAGCAAATCCAAGTCAGCCTTTGATATTGCCTCTTTTTCGTGGTGACCTTTTTCCGTGTATTCATCCACTTTCTTTTCGTGTTCGTCTTTGTAGCTGATCATCACTTGTCCAATAAAGCCACTCCACGGATCGAACTGTTCTCCGGGGTAAGTTTCTTCGTCTTCAGACAAGTCATCACTCTTTTCTGATTCCGTATCCTCCTCTTCCTCTTCCTCAGTTTCCCATTCCGGGTCCTCCTTCAACCATTCCGGTTCTTCCATTTTTCTTTGATGTTTCTGTTCTTTGTGTCTCTGTAGATTGAACAACTTTTGGCCTGTGTATCCGCATTCGTCGCAATGGTACATCTTTCCTTCTCGGCGTCCGGTTTCTATCTGATGATTTTTGTTCCGTCCGTGTAAATTTATCTATCACTTCTGAATAGTATAACATGTTGTTAACAGAACCCTCATTGCCGGTGCGGATTTGATCGGGTCTTGTTAAATTGTCTTTCTTTCTTTTCCATACATAGGCAAAGAACGCATTCCTCAAATTTGCTAAGCTCTTTCTATTGTATGCAAGCTTCAATGCTTTGAATCTAAGCCATTCTTTAAATATTTACTGGCATTCTATGCACGGCACAATTAAATTGTGTTTCGATTTATAAAACTGATCCTTTGGCTTCCTCTCGTCGCATTTACGACAAACACGTTCCCCGTTCTCACTTTCAATGTTCTTTTCTATGGGTTTTAGAAGATAATCCATTACATTTACGTGTGTCTTGTTCAAATACATTCGAGCCACTGACAACATTGTTTATTTATTTTGCCTTTTCAAAATTGTATCGTCCAATCATCTCTCAGCATTTTATCACGTGACTAACTCTTTGCTCTTCTTGCTCTTTTAATTGCTCAGTTTGCTCTTTTGCAGCTCATCTTGCTCTTTTGCAGCTCCTTTTGCTCTTTTGCAGCTCCAATTGCTCTTTTGCAGTTCATCTTGCTCTTTTTCTTGCTCATCTTGCTCTTTTGCAGCTCTTTTTAGCTCTTTACCTTTCTCATCTTGCTCTTTTGCAGCTCATTTTGCTCATTTACCTTGCTCATCTTGCTCTTTTGCTGTTTTTCTTACTAATTTGATCACCCGGCAGCAGCAGCAGCAGCAGCAGCCATTTTACCCTCTTCCCCCCCTTTCACTTACGCAGCAGCAGCAGCAGCAGCAGCAGCAGCAGCCATTTTACCCTCTCCCCCCCTTTCACTTACGAAGCAGCAGCAGCAGCAGCCGTTTTAACACCTTCTCCCCCCTTTTTTTTCACTGAAGCAGCAGCAGCAGCCATTTTACCCTCTTCTCCCCTTTCACTTATGCAGCACCAGCCGTTTCCTTACCTTCTTCCCTTTTCTTCTAGTTGTGTTTTTCCTGTCCTGTGTTAACTTGTACAACTTTTGTCAAGCAGGGAATCCAGACAACTTTATACTTTTAATTCTCCATAGGCCCTGTGTTAAATCTGTTGGCGACTCGTGTCACCCCCAGATCTCAGCAATGAAGTCGTGTGTAATCATGCGGAACTAACTATTCCATTGAGATCATTTTGTACTTGATAACCCAATATCTTCTAACCAGTTCAAACCGATTTCTTTTCGTTCCGATACTACCCCTTTGCAGTTCTATTTTTAACCCTTACCCTAACTCTAGTTGTGTATAGTATTTCTATTCATGTTCGTACCCTAACCCTAACTCTTCTGCTATGAAGCCTTAACCCTAACTCTTGATCTCTTTGCAACTTGTGTTGTTGTTCTGCTTTTCCTGTTCATGAGCGGTTTGTAATGTCACGTTTGCGCCAATTTCTGATTCGTTGTGAAGTTAACCAAAACAATGCAAACAATAATGAATTTACAAAACAACAACAAAAGGAGCAAAGAGATCAAGAGTTAGGGTTAAGGCTACATAGCAGAAGAGTTAGGGTTAGGGTACGAACATGAATAGAAATACTATACACAACAGAGGAGAATTTAGGTTAGGGTTAGAGTAAATGGTTAAGAAATAGAAAGAGAAAGGGTTAAAGAAGAGAGAGTTAGAGAAAAGACAATAAGGGTTTGAACTGGTTAGAAGATATTGGGTTATCAAGTACAAAATGATCTCAATGGAATAGTTAGTTCCGCATGATTACACACGACTTCATTGCTGAGATCTGGGGGTGACACGAGTCCCCAACAGATTTAACACAGGGCCTATGGAGAATTAAAAGTATGAAGTTGTCTGGATTCCCTGCTTGACAAAAGTTGTACAAGTTAACACAGGACAGGAAAAACACAACTAGAAGAAAAGGGAAGAAGGTAAGGAAACGGCTGGTGCTGCATAAGTGAAAGGGGAGAAGAGGGTAAAATGGCTGCTGCTGCTGCTGCTGCTTCAGTGAAAAAAAAAGAGGGGAGAAGGTGTTAAAACGGCTGCTGCTGCTGCTCCTTCGTAAGTGAAAGGGAGGGGGGAGAGGGTAAAATGGCTGCTGCTGCTGCTGCGTAAGTGAAAGGGGGGGAAGAGGGTAAAATGGCTGCTGCTGCTGGGTGATCAAATTAGTAAAAAAAACAGCAAAAGAGCAAGATGAGCAAGGTAAATGAGCAAAATGAGCTGCAAAAGAGCAAGATGAGCAAGGTAAAGAGCTAAAAAGAGCTGCAAAAGAGCAAGATGAGCAAGAAAAAGAGCAAGATGAGCTGCAAAAGAGCAATTAGAGCTGCAAAAGAGCAAAAGGAGCTGCAAAAGAGCAAGATGAGCTGCAAAAGAGCAAACTGAGCAATTAAAAGAGCAAGAAGAGCAAAGAGTTAGTCACGTGATAAAATGCTGAGAGATGATTGGACGATACAATTTTGAAAAGGCAAAATAAATAAACAATGTTGTCAGTGGCTCGAATGTATTTGAACAAGACACACGTAAATGTAATGGATTATCTTCTAAAACCCATAGAAAAGAACATTGAAAGTGAGAACGGGGAACGTGTTTGTCGTAAATGCGACGAGAGGAAGCCAAAGGATCAGTTTTATAAATCGAAACACAATTTAATTGTGCCGTGCATAGAATGCCAGCAAATATTTAAAGAATGGCGTAGATTCAAAGCATTGAAGCTTGCATACAATAGAAAGAGCTTAGCAAATTTGAGGAATGCATTATTTGCCTATGTATGGAAAAGAAAGAAAGACAATTTAACAAGACCCGATCAAATCCGCACCGGCAATGAGGGTTCTGTTAACAACATGTTATACTATTCAGAAGTGATAGATAAATTTACACGGACGGAACAAAAATCATCAGATAGAAACCGGACGCCGAGAAGGAAAGATGTACCATTGCGACGAATGCGGATACACAAGCCAAAAGTTGTTCAATCTACAGAGACACAAAGAACAGAAGCATCAAAGAAAAATGGAGGAACCGGAATGGTTGAAGGAGGACCCGGAATGGGAAACTGAGGAAGAGGAAGAGGAGGATACGGAATCAGAAAAGAGTGATGACTTGTCTGAAGACGAAGAAACTTACCCCGGAGAACAGTTCGATCCGTGGAGTGGCTTTATTGGACAAGTGATGATCAGCTACAAAGACGAACACGAAAAGAAAGTGGATGAATACACGGAAAAAGGTCACCACGAAAAAGAGGCAATATCAAAGGCTGACTTGGATTTGCTCCCGTTCTATAGAGAAGCTCTAAAAAACCGCTACGTCAATAACATTATGTGGCAAACGGAAATGGCACGAGATCCACTCCACAAGAAGATCAAACAAACAGCAAAACGACTGAGGGACGATGAAGATTATGAGTATGAAGAGTCTTGGAAATACGCTACTGAGAAGAGAAAGTACTTGCTGGATGAGAAAATAAAACAGTTCAGGCCTGACGAGGAGAGTGAAGACGACGAGGATGAAGACTGAAACCTATTACTGTGTTCAAAATAAAGTATCGAAACTTAAAATCGATTTGTTATCCCTAACGCCCTATAAAAAAGATCAAACCAGTACTACCCCACAAAGCCCGGCAAATTCCTTACAAAACGGTATCAAGTACAAGACTTAAAACACAGTAGAAACCAGATTGATACGAAAGAAAGAATATAAAACTAGACCTCACAAGCTTTACAATGACATATTACACGCTTAGTATACAACAAGAAAAAAAGGGATCACCTAATGGTCAAGCCCTGACTGACCACTGACCACTACCGACTCAAACAACTCAAAAATGGCAACTACACCTTGCTACCTTTCCAACGATATACGACAACCCCACCTTTGATAAGAAATAGTAAATGGTCACCTACTGGTCAAGCCTCTAATGACCACTGAAGACCACAAAGAAAATCATCAAAGAGACATTGTCATACTAAAGACAATGCAACAAACCCGAAAGGAATCGGTCAAGGAATAACTTAGTTACAAGCCTTTTACCGTGCGGTGACTTTGTGGAATTACCTCCCCTTAATTACCGGATGTTGTGTCACCGGAAGCAAGATGGCCGACCGGAAGCAAAATGGCGGAACCAGAAGCAAGATGGCGGAACCGGAAGCAAAATGGCGGACCGGAAGTGGATATGACGTCACAGGCAGCCTATGGGACGTCGGGGACGTCCCGAGAAATAATAACCATCTCAATCTCATATACTACTAATAACTCACTTAAGCAAGCAGTCAACATGAGCTAATAAAAAGAAAAAATATATATCTTTGCAAACATAGTAATAATCCAGCGCAATCTCATTGGTTGCTTTTTTAAAATTTTTGAATGATCTTATAATTATACCCCTTTTCAATATCTTTTTTGTTGTAATCTCTAAAAGTTTGCTTGTAAATTTTTGTTCTGAGTTTAAGAAAATTGTGCATCTGCATATGGTTAAGCAATGATTTTACAAATGATATGAAATAAATTTAACTCGAGTTATGAACATGTTCTCAATGAATAAAACAAGTTTCAAAGTAAACTATGTGTATAGGAATACCAATATAAGTTTAGGCATTTTCTTTAATTTTGTTCAAAAATTCCAGGCATTTTGTTAAATGCCTTAATATTTTCAGGCATTTTATATGATGCCGATAGGACTTAGTCATTTTATAAAATGCCTAAAATTTCAGGCATTTTACAAAATGCCTGATTTAAGAAAATGACTGTAACATATACACTGTCAGATTTGAGTGCAAACACAGTCAAATTTGAGAATTAACTTATAGCAAAATTTTGAGTGTAGTTTTTATTATTTTTGAGTGTGTGTTTTATTATTTTTTTTAATGTATAGATTGTACAACTTTGAGTGTGAATTTTAATTTTGAGTGTGTAAAATAACCTATATTTAAATCATACTTTTGACGAGAACGGCGTGCCATAAAACTATTTGGTTCGATAAGCTTCTGTAATTATTGCGACAAGAGTTGGTTTTCTGACCGTCCGGTCTTGGCATGAATACATGGACCAGTGTCAAACGAAACGGGTAAAAAACGAGAAAATAAAACCCAAACCGCAATGGTCTTGACATGGTACAGGCATTTTAAATGAAATATTGGGATGAATACTATTTACCCCTTTATTATTGATGAACAAGCTATTTTTTCATTTCCTAACTAAACACTGGACTTCATTAGTTTTTACCATTTAGTTGTCACTTTTGTCTATTCTAAAAACGTCTTCTAGGTCCGATTTACTACTGCAAGGAAAATTCTCTGAGGAATTAATTAGTTGTTGATATTCCTGAGAAGGATGACAATTGTCCTCATTCTAAAGTAATTCACAACGAAGAATATATAGAATGCCAGGAACTGATATCAATATAAATAGTATCCTTTGAGATTTCATTTCATTGAAGTAATAAAACAGAATATGATATTAAAGGGCATAACAAAACTTTGACTTAAACATGCGAATATTGGTTAATTAAATCATAATTGTGTGTGTATGGGGCTGGGATGGGGTGTGGGTGTGTGTGATATACGTGTGTTTGTTGACAGACAGTTTTAACGGTGTCACCCATGCCGAGCTTTTGCGTCTACTTTTGTTTCAAAGCCTTAACATTATAATGATTTAACAGGTGATTAAGAAAGTATCTAAATAAGTTGAGTTACAGGAATAGCGTCTTGCGTTGGCCAAAAAATATATATATTGTTGATTATCATCAGATCTTGACTAGACTTTTTCATTGGTAAAGCTCGGCATTGACCTAGGACAGCTAATTGACAAACGTTATTACATTAAGGAATTTCATATGCATACTCTTCATCAGCGGCATTGGAATTAAAGTAACTCTAAGATACCTTAAGAAGTGGTGACATCTTAAGTTTCAAAAGCGGATCACTTATACTGAAAACTCAAAAAAGGAGGCTTTTCCAACAAGGAAAGACACATATTGAATTTTAACGATGGGACTGAAAAATCATTAATCATGTTTAAGTACTATTCTACATAAGGATCAGGCAAGGGGTAGCACATTGATAATTACCAATATAGTTGGTGCCTAGATATATTTTGACTGGTTAACTAGAGAAAAATTATTTACAGGAAACTCTCCCGTACTTTTCATTATCCATGTGCCCAAAGATTGACTTAAAAAATGGTAATAAAGACAATGTTCCCCGAGGTTGCTTAACCTAGATCTATTGATTTTTTGTGTATTTGTTACCGATGTTCCTCGACTGTTGTCAACCGTTGTATCTTTTAAAAATTATCTTATTCATATGGTATTTTGGCTGCGTAAGCATACATTAAAAATTATTTCGTTGGGTCACTTGTCATATCCAAAAATCATTTACGAACAATATAAAGCAAGGGAAAGGTTGGAAGAAAATAGCGTATATTTATAAAGAAATTGAAAACAGCTTGAATTTTTTTAACTGTGATGATTTTTTTTTTAGAATTAAGTCAGAGGTATACATCGGCAATTATATAATAAATGCATTTCAAAGTTAACAGATTCAATCGGATGAAAAAAAAAAATCTTCACAATTGATTTTTTGTTCGATTTTGTTCGAGAGTCTTCAGCTTGCCAGTGTAAACCGTAGCCGGTAATACACCGGTCGTGATCCCGGAAAAGTACGAAATGTAAATTGCAAGTATCCTTAAAATATCTTCAAGTATTTATTCATGTTATTCATTGCTTGGTACCGGTCAGTATAAAGCTGTCATCCAACCAGAATCGCGAGATACGTTTTGTTATAGCAGATTACCAAAATTTACCCGAATGGCCGAAAATAAATGAACCCACAGTCCGGCCCACAGTACTAGTATTTTATCTGACTTTGAGAGTTAGTCCTAGTTAGTTGTTTAACCCTCGGTTCATGGAACTGTTACGAGTTCGATAATTTCGACTGTCACCAAGTACAATTATTTATTTTCAAATTACGAAATTATGCTATATTTAGGGTTATTAACCTACGGGATAATGTGCTGATACTTATGTCAATAACAGAATATTAATGATAACAATAGACTTCTAAACCACATACATAATGCTTTTAAGACGAAAGTAAAAATATCAGACTGGACAAATCCGTAGAAATGTGACAGGATGACAACAAAGCCATATATACTGATAATATTTTAATAGAAAACGTGAGTATAAGATGTGCTATTGTTTACAATGTGGTGTCAATGATAGTTTCCGTCAACTTTACTTGCTTATTTATACTTTATCGGTAAAAAGCGGCTTTTTCCTTTGATCTCATCTGCCTGATATTTTTGGTATCATGGACAGTCCGTGATACAAGAAAATATCAGGTAGGAGCACTTGATAACTGTGACGTCATTACCGATAAAAAGAATATTATATACTTTCCTTTTTTTACTATCATATCTCCTATATTTTTTAGTACTCATATAGAATATTATGTACTTTCCTTTTTGATAATATCTACATCTAGTCTCGTATCAGACTCGTCCTACCGGACTCGTCTGATACTCACCTAGATATAGATAGTATCAAAAAGGAAAGTACATAATATTCTATATTTATCACATCGAGTTAGATATCTGTCAAAGGAAACTCGCAAATGCTCGTTTCCTAATTTGACAAATATCTAACTCGATGTGATAAAAATCCGTATCTCATCATTTGTAGTTGTCACTTGTGAAACCTTTTTCTCGAACTGTCTAACGTGAAAGTAAATGCCCAAAAATTACTTATTTGATAACATGTATAACTCATTGAAAAAAATCCTATATGTATTTTGTTTGGCACACATGTGAAAAAAAAGTTGTCAAATAAAAAAGTGTTTTTTTTTTTATATTTTAAATCATTAAGAGTAGACTTTAGAATATAAAAAACGTTTTTGTGCATGTTTGGATATATTTTATTTGTCTTTTTATTCAAGCGAAATCAACAGGTATTCAAACAAAAGTAAGCACGCTTTCCACGAGATACGTAAGTATTTGCGGTGTCTCGCGCGGACAGCCAATCAAATCTCTTGAAATTGAATATCACATCGTGTGGAGTGTGATACGCAAAATAGTCTCATCTCGCGAGAACTAGATAATAGAGAAATAGATCTACCGTATATTTGCTGGTCTTATCTTATTAGATCATCTACAATAATTTTATAATTCAAAAAATTTAATTTTAATCAGTTTAATACTTTTTTGAATGTTTTGTTTTCTTTCAGATTTGATTGCCTTTATCTAAAATCATTTACACATTTCAGTACACGACATGGTCACAGCCTTCAATTTCAACTATTCTCTACAACAACTGATCATTTTAAATACAGTTTTTTTTCCTCACACAGTAGTGCTCTGGAATGCCTTGCCGCCAGGCATAGTTGCTATGCCTATACTGGTTCAGTTTAAGACTCAATCCAGTCACAGCCTATCTAGTTTCATTCAGTTTGCCCTTTAAACCCAGGCCTTTAAATAATCATGTAAATATCAGGTTAAAAGTATTATTTCAGTATGTGTAAACTTTTTGTTTTTGTTTTCTTTTTACTTTATTTCATTTTATACCATCACTTGGCACGAGAATGTAGTTAGCTCGCAATGCATTTTCAATATAACGTTTTGTGGGTTTAAAAAAATTGCACCGTTTTTTTTCAAAAGAAATTTTGGTCACATAAAGTTTAATCCGTTTCCCAACTTAGATAGAAAATTTAGAAACTTCTACCATTTAACGTTTTAGAAAATTTTATTTAAAGCTGACCCCTATGGGGGTCAATGCGGAAGAGCTTTAAAACTGTAAAATTCACCTTTTTGCACTAAGCCAAATCACCACTTTATCCATGAATTTCCAAAAAAATCAAACTTGACCAATTTCTATAATCTTTCATCTCTTATTTCATTCAAAGAATGTCTTTTTATCATTTAAATTAACATTACAATAGAATCTGAAAGAAATACTATGTTTTTATAGGAACTATATTATTGGACAACGAAAATTGAAGGGACAGGGAGCTAACTGCAACCTCGTACCACTTGGCGTCCGTCGTCGTCGTCGTCGTCTTTTAACAATTTTTCAAACGTTAACTTGTCCGACACCATAAGTCCAATTGCAACCAAACTTGGTACAGTTGTTTAGTAGCATTGTGTGAACAAAAAAATCGTTCGAAATTTTGATTCGTTAAAAAACATGGCCACCATGGCTAAAAATAGAACATAGGGGTAAATTGCAGTTTTTTTGCTAATAACTCAAAAACAGTACCAGATATCAAAATTCTGACAAATTAAAGGTAATCAGCACTTCAACGGATCTACCTGCCCAGAAATTTTCAAGAAGATCCAACAATTGACATAAGAGTTATTGCCCTTTTTCTGGATTTTTTCAAAATTTTGCACTTATTTAGCCCTATATCTTGAAAACTATAGAAGATATTTTAAAAAATCAAATTGCATATGATGTAGTACATCATGATCTACATATCATGAAATTAGGTCAAAGCTGTAGAACCATTTCTTTTAGGAGTTATGACCCTTAAAGCGTCAAAATTTACCATTTTTCATTACTTTTCCCCTGAATTTCAAAGATTAACTTGTCTGACACCATACTTCCGACTTCAATCAAACTTGGCACAGTTGTTGAATAGCATAAATGCTACAATTCTATAGTCTTGATTTTTGATTCGTCAAATAATAATGCCGCCATGGCTAAAAATAGAACATAGGGGTAAATTGCAGTTTTTTGCTAATTACTTAAAAATTGTAACATATATCAAAATGCTGATGGTAGAAAAAGTAATCAGCATCTCAAGATCTACCTGCACTGAAATTTTCAAGAAGATCCAACAATTGACATAGGAGTTATTGCCCTTTTTCTGGATTTTTTTTTTTCAAAATTTTGAACTTTTTTAGCCCTATATCTTGAAAACTATACAACATATTTTAAAAATTCAAATTGCATATAATGTAGTACATCATGATCTACATTTCATGTAATTAGGTCAAAGCTGTAGAACCATTTCTTTTAGGAGTTATGGCCCTTAAAGCGTCAAAATTTACCATATTTCATTACTTTTCCCCTGAATTTCAAAGATTAACTTGTCTGACACGGTAAAACCAACTGCATCTTAACATGGCACACTTGTTTAATAGTTTATATGCTACAACTCTATTGTTCAGATTTTTGATTTGTCAAAAAAAAACATGGCCGCCATGGATAAAAATAGAACGTATGGGTAAATTGAATTTTTTGCTAATAACTGAAAAATGGTTTCAGATATTAAGTGCAAAAATCAAAAGTGATCAGCATATTAAGACCTACATGTCCTGAAATTTCCAAAAAGATCTGACTGCTGATGTGGGAGTTATTGTTCTCTTTCCTAATTTTTGCCAAATTTGCACTTATTAAGCCCAAAATCTTGAAAACTAATCAAGATATTTCAGAAATTTAAATTGCATATGGTTAAGCACAATAATATCTACAAATATATGTACCTGTGTAGTTCAGGTGAGCGATTTAGGCTATTGCTTTCTTTTCAAATTAATTAAAACGTTTTGCCGTTGCGTAGTTGTCACTATGGGGGGGGGGGTGTAGACGAACATGTAGATCGTGTGAAGATGTAGATGTTCCGGGTAAAGAACTGGAATTATTTCTGATTTTGATACGGGAACAACCGTTTAAATTGAAGGGGGTCTTAATTGTTTTTATTTTGAAAATGATTTTTGAAGAAAAAAATATTTAAGCAGCAGGCGGTCAGAAAAAAATATTCAGGCTGAAGATGTTTCTGCTATATAAAATAATGCTAATAATGAAAAAAAATATTCTATCGCGAAACCTTCAAAAAATTTAAAAAATCCGTGTCGCGACGCATCCAAAAAAGAAATATCTTTTTCCAGCCAATAAAAAAAAAACAAAAAAAAACCAAAGGCCCCCTCTTCAAGTTAAATATTCCGTCCCTAATCATACCGTCGGTGTTTGAAGTTGGCTACTACTAAAGATCTGAGAACTCAGTGTAGAACAAATGTCAAGCAAGGACAAATGGGACGGAGATTAATCCCGGAGATCATACCGTCATTTGTGACATTTTTAACCACGTATTATATGATACTATTATTGGGGGGGGGGGGTAGGACCTTTTTCGGGACACCGGGATTGGCCATATTTAAGCTCGGGATTCTGGGATTTGGACAATTTAAGTTCGGGATTCCGGGATAAAATCATATCAACTTTACCGGGCTTCGGGATTTTCTCATTTTTAAGTCGGGATGACGATGATGATGATGATGATGATGATGATGATGATGATGATGATGATGATGATTATTTTAATGCATTTTAAATGAGATGATGATGATTATTATTTAATGCATTTTAAATGATAATTTCATTTTGAGTTTTAATGCAAAATGCTCTATATCTGTTATTATATATGATCATATATGTACTGTGTTTTCGTAGAAGTATAGTCCCGTGCGGGGTCCGGATGGCAAATAGGCCCGCAGTAGAGCCAAGCCGCTTGTCGTAAGAGGCGACTAAGGTTCTAGGGGTTCTGACGTCGGGTCAGTGCTCAGACCACAGAGCGACCAAGTGTGTTCCCTAGGTGGCTGAAAAGGGTGGCCCTCGTCCACGGGGGTTGTCAGGTCTATAATACGGAAACCCTGACTGCTGATTATAGTTGGCCAACGTGTGTGGAGAGTGCCACGCTTCATGCACGTAAAAGACCTCTTTGTGGACCGCCAAGTAGTGCACCACGAAGGCTAAATTTTCAGCCCCTACCCTACCCACCTCTCCCCTTTTTCTGTGGTTCTTCAAAATTTACCAGTCCTTTGTGTCCCATCCCACTCAAATATTTTATTTATCATCATCATTTCATGTTCATTTTATCACCCTTTTCATGTTCATCGCCTGTAAATAACCTACATATCGTTGCACGGTCGTAAAACGGCCGAGTCTGGGTGGTATCCAGCAATTCACCGGAATTAGAATATCGGGGCTTTACCGAAAACGACTTCAAATTATAATGATTCATTAAACGTCTTAGTGATCATGTCGAATTGATCCATACCACTGCGCATGTTATTGTTTATATAGTAACATGATCGAAGAGGGAAAAATAAATGAAAAAAAAAATCGACAAACTAGAAAGAATACCAGAACCTGTGCTACATATAATGTTCCACTGTGACCCCTACTAAAACAAAACCTATATTATTATAAATAAGTTGAAGAAACTAACAGCATTCACAAAAACGGTATAAAAATGTGTAAATAATACAGATAAATGGCATGAACTGAGAGTATACAATAGTCATAATTTTTACTTTTGGTTAAACTGTGACTATTGAAGTCTGTCTGTCTGACATTTTGTATGAATAAGTCTATGGCGACCCCTATTCCAATAACAATAAACATAAGAGGTCTTCTTCAATGTTGTTAGAGTATGGGGACCCCCTAGTCTATGATTTTGCACCCCCTTGCCCTTGGTACATGTAAAGTCCTGCGTATGGACCTGCCTTATTTTACATAGACACAGGCACTTGTTGAATGTTCTTATTAGTCAAATAAATAAATCTTTGGTTATTGGTCTTGCTGGAGCCATGTATACTATACAATACATAAAACAATTTATTGATTGATGAATACCAGTGAACTACCAGCTCTAACATGAGTTTGTAAGAGGTGCAAAGATGAGAGCGGGTTGGACCGGAACATCACAACTGGTCTGCAAGACAAGTTGACCCGACTTTAACTGAAGTCCAGTATTCTTTATAAATGTATAATTTGTAACCAGAGAGCATGAAATATCATATGAAATCAACATGCCTAGAATAGGGATTGTCTTTTTTTTCTGTATTTTCATAACAGAATGAGTATTGTTCAGAGCCACACTGCTCACAAATTATGAAATCAGACTACCAGTCTTGAGATTGGGCATAGCGTAATTAGCGCAATTAATTCATTAAAGAAAAACAAGGGTTTGATTTAGAAAAAGATGAATTGTGAAAAATGTGCTTTATAGGTCCATGCTCTTACACACCAATAAAACTCAAAAATATTGCATTGAATGTATAAGTATAAATTGTAATCCATTTCAGATGTGAGTAAGATGCCATTTACAATGTACATACCAATGACAGCTAATCAGTTATGGATTTAGATTAAAAGGTAAAACTATGCCAATAAAACAGACGATTAAATTAAGATTCATCTTTCTTGTTAAGCAGCATATATTTATAACCTAAATATGTAAAATGAAAGTTAATTTACAATTTATTTTACCCCATACAACATACAACATATTTTATAACTATAACCTATTGATATTTTTTTATATACATGTATACATCATATAGATATTTAATTGTAGGGCACATATATTAGTATTTTGGAGAGTTACGTTTTATTAAGATGGCAACTGATCAGTCTTCGTAAGCGCTACTAAGCCTATATTTCGACTGATAACAGCATGATGATGCAAATTATTTAAATGAATGTCTTAGTAGTTTTATGTCTAGTATTGTCTACTGTTGCTTATAGTTTTAGCTCACTTAGTTGACCAAAGGTCTAAATAAAAGAAACATGTATCATTTGTGGTCATTATCATATAGCAGTATCTGACCCCAACTGCTTATCCAGGCATAATCAGGTGAGTGATTCAGACTTGTGGGAGCCTCTTGTTATATCCTTGGCTTGAAAAGTGGGGGGTATTAAGTGATGCGGATGTCTGTCCTTTCTTTTACACCAATCTCTTATCTGCAAATCCTCCTGGATTTTCATGAAACTATCACACAACCTTTATGGCAAAATGCAGATGTGCACCTCCTATTTTAAAAAGTCTTTCAAAATGATTTTTTTTGGTTTCCAAAAGCAAAACATGGACTTTGCCATTAGTTGATAAGGGGGCGTCCATCTCTTATCCAAACTCCTCCTGATGAATTTTTAAGAAACTTTCACTTAACTTTTTATGAATGAAAAATCTTTTAATTAATATTTGGGGGCGGGGGACTTTTGATTCGTCACAGTTTTTCTAGATTTTTTACTAGCCTACCAACAAAAGCTGTTGAAAATAAACTGTAGAATAAGTAATTATGGTCTCAATTGGTCTGTTGTAATTACATTAAATTAAAATCTGTAAATTGTGTTCTTTATAATTCTTTATTACAATTTTTACTTCTCTTTGTGAGGATGGTCTCGAGCAAAAATGCTAGTCTTTTGTAAGATACGAAAAACAAAAAAAGTTGTCCCAAGTTAAGTGTACATCAAGAACCGCTTTGTAGAGTTCGATAAGAGTAGGCTCAATGGGGGCCGCTACAAAGGCCACACTCACAAAACTGCAAGGCTGGCGAGGAATTTAATAGTAGCCTTAAGCTTGTTTTCCAAATCAGGGTGAATAAATCTGTGTAGAAACATTTTCATCATTGCAAGGTGTCATTGTTCTCATTATTATGCAATTTCAACTAACAAAAGTCAAGTAGGCCTTCTGAAGAGACATGTGTACATCTCTGTCCTTATCATGCTTGTTCAAAGCATGTTATGTTACATATTTCTTAATATATGAATGTAAATAAGGCTTGCTTATAAGATATCCACATAAGATAAAATTTTGGAAAAGATAAGTCATCTGTTATTCTGTAACAAAATGATTTTATTATATATTTAGGATACTGACACGTCGTTAAAAAGTTAAGATTCTATTCATATTGAACGTTTGGTTTGTTTTCTGGGAAGGAGTGTATTATTTTATACTTATTGAGCACCAAAAGGAAAAAAAATAGGAAAATTCTGAAATTTATAATTATTTTTGTTTAAGTATAGGTTCCTAAATATATACATAGGAATATCTCAAAGAAAGTATTTGTCTATTTCAAACCATGATTCATAGTTCAGTTAAAATTGTAGTTTTTAACCTTTTTCACATTGTCAAGTAACATGCATGCCTTTTTGGTATTTACAGCATGAAGTACATGTTTTTTTTTTATTATTATGCCTGTGCCCATATCAGATCAAAGAATAATTTTTTTTTTTTAGATTTTTTTTTAATTGAGGTTCATCATAAAAAGCATGATTTAATGGTTACTTAATACCTGTTTTCATGCATGCATGCATTAATTGACTCCCCCTCTTTAACAATGTACAGTTTGCTTGTTTCAAATTGATATTTTTTATGGTACCATTTATCTCCATAGTTTAAATTATTTATGACTAAGATCTTTATCTGGATACTTTATTTCAATTAATTAGTTAATTTACTTATTATTTTCTGATTATTTACTTTTTTGTAAATTTAATGTACCTGGAATAAAATTTCAGTCTTTAAAACCAACCTAATCTAAATTTTTAATGATTTAATTTGAAACTGACATTTTACTTTATTTATAGTGAAGATGAGGAAGAAATCCAAAACATACATTGCTTCAGCTCTTTTTCTGAAGTGGAAAATTTTATTAAACAACACGAGCTGTCTTCCTGTACAAAATACATTCGCTCAAAGAAAGACAAATGGTTTGGACAGGAAGAAAGAATAGGTAGTTTTTATTTTTAGGGGTTTAAACAATTCATTCTTGAAGATGATTAAGCACTTATAAAATCAACATTTAGGAATGGTATTATCATTTATAAAAGAAGTCACTATTTAGATATGATAATCTCTATAAAAGTCAGCTTTGTAAGACCATTTACATAGTAAGATGTGGAAGAATTGTAGGTGGCACAAACTGTGTAAACCAACATCAATTAAGAAAATTGTGACCACTGATTTGCTTCTAACTTTATTGCATATGCTTTAGTTATAAATTATATGAATTGATTCATTGGTGAATGTTGGGCCACAGGCAGACAGAAAAAATATTTTGTAACACATTGTAAGCGACTTACTTATCATTTCTTTTTGATATTTGGTAAACAACATCAACATGAGGTCCCATAGCATAGAATTCAAAATCAGGTCTGTGACTAATACTTACTGTTAAATTAAATATAGCCTTTCTGCCTTTGACATGTTTTTTTTTATGTCGTATTTGCATACAAAACCTACCAAAATAAAACCTGTCTGTTGCATTACCAAAACACAACCAAAAAGCAGCTCACAATAGGTCTGATTTTATACAGTCAGGTACTGGTAATTTTAATTCAAGATATTGTTCTATTCATAGTATTTTCTTTTCAATTAAGCCTGCTTCATTATATGTTTTCTTCTTTACAATTTATTTTTAGATGCTTCCCTGATGTTGCAATGTGCAATACGTTTCCAAGACCCAGAAAATGTTTTGCCACCAATTCCTTGTGATGGAATCCCCTCTATCATTATTGGAAAATTGGTCTTTGATTGCCATCAAGGAAAGGACAGACACGAAAAAGACAAAAAGAAAAAAGCAGCAGAAATGAATTTACAAGTATTTATTTTCATTTATTTATTGTTTCAATTACTGTGTATTCATTAATTTTTATGGTTTAATGAAAAAGTGTCTGTGCGTGGATTCTTAAATTTGTGGTTCCAAAATCTTCAGCATACAAGTTAGTCAAGACCACCCAGAAAAAACCACAAAATATGATACCCACAAATAATAATGAAACCACAGTATTACCATCCTGGAAAGTTTTGGAACACTTTTCTTAGCAACTACTTCTGATATTTGGTATGCAACATGAATAGTGGGGTTTCAATTTCTCTCACCTCCCTCCTCTTTACAGGATAGTTTAATTTTTGACATACAGTGTTCAATATTCCAAAGTTTTTGTAACACCCATCTCAGCAACTACTTATCACAGGCTTTTGGTATTTGGTATCAACATGATGTACCCACCATTTCTGCTGTTGACACATTTTTAATTTTACATGTATGTTAGGGTGACCATGACTACAGAAGAAAAAAGAAGATGGTGCAGGTATCAAAGAAGATCAACTGTCCAGCCAAAATTCGTATTAGACACATTGTCAGATTTCCCACTTTTAAGGTATTTTGAAAAGCATAAATATTGTCTTATTGAACACAGTATCCTTATACTCAATAACATACCTACAAACATCAATACAACATGTCATCATCCAGTAATCCACCATGTCATCCAGTCATCCACCTCAACCTGTCATAACATATTACACTACATTTATCTAACTTATGTCAACATAACACACCTATATGTCAACAAACATCAATACAGTATGTCATCATCCAGTCATCCACCATGTCATCCAGTCATCCACCTCAACATGTAATAACATATTGCACTAGATTTATCTAACTTTGTGTATGTTGGTGTTAAATGCCCTTTATCGACACACCTGGGCCATGTTGGGCAGTCCGTGTTTAATGGTGGAGGAAACTGGAGTACCTGGAGGAAACCACTGACCTTGGGCAGGTAACTGACAAACCTAATCACATACAGCTGGGGAAGTCCCTTTTTTGTAAAATACAAACGGGACTCGAACACAGGCTCAGGGTTGATCGGCTAGTGATCAATAGTGTGGTATTTAAACCAGCGCCTTAGACCACTCAGCCACCCAGGCCCCATCCAACTTTGTCAACATAACACACCTATATGTCATCATCCAGTCATCTACCATGTCATCCAGTCATCCACCTCAACATGTAATAACATATTACAATAGATTTATCTAACTTTATGTCAACAAAACACACCTGTATGTCAACAAATATCAATAGAACATGCCATCATCCAGTCATCCACCATGTCATCCAGTCATCCACCTCAGCATGTTATAACATATAACACTACATTTATCCAACTTGATATCAACATAACACACCTATATGTCAATAAACATCAATACAACATGCCATCATCCAGTCATCCACCATGTCATCCAGTCATCCACCTCAACAAGTAATTACATATTACACTAGATTTATTAAACTTTATGTCATTTAAACACACCTATATGTCAACAAATATCAATACAACATGTCATCATCCAGTCATCCACCATGTCATCCAGTCATCCACCTCAACATGTCATAACATATTACAATAGATTTATCTAACTTTATGTCAACATTACACACCTACATGTCAACATATATCAATACAACATGTCATCATCCAGTAATCCACCATGTCATCCAGTCATCCACCTCAACATTTGAATAACTGTTAAGCACTTTTCATTTGATAATTGAAATAAATTTTCAGGTATCTAACTTAGATAAAAGGAAGGAAAGAGACAAAACAAGTTTGCTTATTAAACAGCAGTTACGAAAGGGGCCGATTGAGAATATAGAACATGTGTATTTGTTAAGCCTTGCTGATATCAAAGACCATCAATGTCAGAGTTCTGTAAATAGAGAGGTATTTCATTTATTAGACTATTCTTTGGTACCAATGACTCTGGTACATGATCATGCCTCTTTTCCTTTTTATTTACCTTTAAGTATTGAATGAAACTTGAATATTACTTTAAGATAAGAAACACAATAATTGCCGCATTTGTTTTAAAAAAGACATCATGGACATTGGTATTTGAAATGCAGAATTATTTGAGTATATGTACTTGTTCATGTATGATTGGGGTTATATAAGTATGCATACAGTTCTTATAAAATAGGGAAATTTCCATAAATAAACATTTCGTCATCTCCCTCTACATGTAATAATTAATTCTAACTACTCAGATAACTTATAGTCAAAATATCCTTGTTAACTAACATTTATGAAAAATGAAGTCGTCTAGTTGTGTTCAGAACAACTTATGTTGGAATAGATGATACATTTTATTCATGCACTATTGGTAGATTAAACAATAATTATCATCTTATACTTTGAATACCATTGATCTTTCATGTTTATTTAATATGCAATTTTTTGAAACAATTACAGTGTGCACTGTTAACCCAACCACTGGACAGTGAAATTAGGAAATACATTCAGAAGATGGTGGTCCAGCACACCATAACAAACACAACTGAAATGAAGCTTTTGGTTGAAATATATGTCAAACAGACTTTATTCAAGGATGAGCCTGTCCCATCTAGGCTCAATAGGAGATATTGGCCAACAAATAAAGATATCAAAAACCATATAGCTATTGCCCTTTTAAGGCTTCGGAACACAAACTGTGATCAGGTAGGTACAATATTTAACTGGTCACGTACATGTAATTTATTGTCTCGCCTGCGAAGCAGAGCGGGACATAGGTGTTACTTTACCGGCGGCGACGGCGGCGTTAACTTTTTGGAAAAGTTTTATGAGCACCTCCATATCTCAAGAACTATAGGTCCTGGGTTGATGAAACTTGGTATGCATGCATATGCCCCAGTAGTAGCTTAGCACAGTTGCATCCCCATCTTTTGACCTTGACCTTGACTTTACGGTTGAATGACTTTGACAATTTTCAATACATATAATAGCAAATGAAAAAGTTTTGCGAGCACCTCCATATCTCAAGAACTACAGAAACTTGGTATGCATATGCCCCAGTAGTAGCTTAGCTCAGTTGCATCCCCATCTTTTGACCTTGACCTTGATTTGTTGTATGCATATGCCCCAGTAGTAGCTTACCACAGTTGCATCCCCATCTTTTGACCTTGACCTTGATTTTTTGGTTGAGTGACTTTGACAATTTTCAATACATCTAATAGCAATGGAAAAGTTTTGCGAGCACCTCCATATCTCAAGAACTATAGGTCCTAGGTTGATGAAACTTGGTATACATATGCCCCAGTAGTAGCTTAGCACAGTTACATCCCCATCTTTTGACCTTGACCTTGATTTTCCGGTTGAGTGACTTTGATTATTTTTATTGCATATATTTGCAATGTTTAAGTTCTATAAACATCTTTTGATCTCAGAAACTGAAAATCCATGTAAATTCAAAATATAGTGGAAGTAAGAAAGTAGTATTTTATGAGGTCAATCTAACACCTTCTAGTGTGAGTAGTAAGCGGTCATAAGATACCTCAATAATGTAATGAAAGATTACTTTTTGAAGTGTAATTTTTTTTTTGGGGGGGGGGGGGTAATTTTTCACTTTAGAATAATAATTGTTTTGATATGGAGCAATGATTGTGTTTCATTTTTCGTGCAATTATAAGTTACTTTATGTAGTGTAATTTCATGGTTTTAACTACTTTATTTTATTTTTCTTCACTATGAACTAATGATTGTTGTGTTTCGTTTTTCGTGCAATCTATATAGTGTAATTTCATGGTTTTAACTATTTTATTTTATTTTTATCTTCACTATTAACTAATGATTGTGTTTCGTTTTTCGTGCAATCAAAAGTTACTTTAAATAGTGTAATTTCATGGTTTTAACTATTTTATTTTATTTTTCTTCACTATTAACTAATGATTGTGTTTTGTTTTTCGGGCAATCAAAAGTAACTTTAAATAGTGTAATTTCATGGTTTTAACTATTTTATTTTATTTTTCTTCACTATGAACTAATGATTGTTGTGTTTCGTTTTTCGTGCAATCAAAAGTTACTTTATATAGTGTATTTTCATGGTTTTAATTATCTTATTTTATTTTTTTCTTCACTATGAACAAATGATTGTGTTTCGTTTTTCGTGCAATCATAAGTTACTTTATATAGTGTAATTTCATGGTTTTAACTATTTTATTTTATTTTTATCTTCACTATTAACTAATGATTGTGTTTCGTTTTTCGTGCAATCAAAGGTTACTTTAAATAGTGTAATTTCATGGTTTTAACTATTTTATTTTATTTTTCTTCACTATTAACTAATGTTTGTGTTTCGTTTTTCGTGCAATCAAAAGTAACTTTAAATAGTGTAATTTCATGGTTTTAACTATTTTATTTTATTATTTTCTTCACTATGAACTAATGATTGTTGTGTTTCATTTTATTGTGCAATCAATAGTTACTTTAAATAGTGTAATTTCATGGTTTTAACTATTTTATTTTATTTTTCTTCACTATTAACTAATGTTTGTGTTTCGTTTTTCGTGCAATCAAAAGTAACTTTAAATAGTGTAATTTCATGGTTTTAACTATTTTATTTTATTATTTTCTTCACTATGAACTAATGATTGTTGTGTTTCATTTTATTGTGCAATCAATAGTTACTTTAAATAGTGTAATTTCATTGTTTTAACTATTTTATTTTAATAATTTCTTCACTATTAACTAATGATTGTGTTTCGTTTTTTGGGCAATCATAAGTTTCTTTATATAGTGTAATTTCATGATTTTAACTATTTTATTTTATTTTTCTTCACTATGAACTAATGATTGTTGTGTTTCGTTTTTCGTGCAATCTATATAGTGAAATTTCAAGGTTTTAATTATCTTATTTTATTTTTTTTCTTCACTATTAACTTATGATTGTGTTTCGTTTTTCGTGCAATCAAAAGTTACTTTAAATAGTGTAATTTCATGGTTTTAATTATTTTATTTTATTTTTTTCTTCACTATTTACTAATGATTGTGTTTCGTTTTTCGTGCAATCAAAAGTTACTTTATGTAGTGTAATTTCATGGTTTTAATTATCTTATTTTATTTTTTTCTTCACTATTAACTTATGATTGTGTTTCGTTTTTCGTGCAATCAAAAGTTACTTTAAATAGTGTAATTTCATGGTTTTAACTATTTTATTTTATTATTTTCTTCACTATGAACTAATGATTGTGTTTCGTTTTGCATGCAATCATATGTTACTTTATATAGTGTAATTTCATGGTTTTAACTATTTTATTTTATTTTTTTCTTCACTATGAACAAATGATTGTGTTTCGTTTTTCGTGCAATCATAAGTTACTTTATTTAGTGTAAGATCATGGTTTTAACTATTTTATTTTATTATTTTCTTCACTATTAACTAAGGATAAAAAGAAAAGTTTCACTTAGAAATTCTCTAATTCCCAGCAGTGGTAGCTTGTTGAATTAGCTGTTTGTGTTAATGATAATAGGATACTTAGCCACTGCAATAGTGACAAAGGTTTTTTATTAAGGATGTATTCTTCTGAGGGGTCAAAATTTTCCTTAATCAAGTTTCTTTCCAAACCTACATTTTTGAAATGCTAAGACCCTGAGAAAATCAAATTTATTAAGAAAATATGTGCATTTTAGTTCGCTACAGCCATTGAAAAAGGGCCTATTTTGACAATTTTCTAAAAATTTCATCATTTTTGGCCTATTTTGAGGTTATTTTCTTTAAAATATAAAGTTTCAAAATCAAGTTTTCTCTCAAAGTTTCCATATTGATAGATGCCATGATTCTGAACAAATTTAACTTATAAAAAGTATATGTCCCTGATGATATAAAAAAGTTTAGTCCTGAAAATGTGCCTTTTTAGGACATTTTCAAGACACCATAAAACCGGTAAAAATCAAGATTTTTCAAATTTTCTATCATACCAAAACCTCAAATCTCTCCATTTTCATTTCAAATAATTGGACAAATATATCTTTTTGAATTTAGAAAAGAAATTATTAGAATACCATGAATATTTTGTTGGAAAAATGAATTTTACTACCCCTACCCTGAAATTGGCTAAATTCAGATTGAGATCAATGGTCAAATTTGGTCAAAAATTAAAATGTTGCATATCTCAAAAACTACTAATCATATCTTCATAATTTTTTGACAAAATTTAGATGGATCATCATTTGATATATCCACAAAAGTTTTCAATTACAAGGCAAGGTTTAAAAATTATTCACAAACGAGATTTCAATGAGACTGAAACCTCAGAAGAATACCCCCTTAAAGGGGTAGTCATTCATTTATATTTTAACAAGTGTATGATTATAGCATTTGTTATAAGTGTACCTTGAATAATTAATATTTGTATATGTAATAATAAGTATGTACAATTAAAGTCGCTGAATAAATTAGTTTATTGTTTTTTTTTTTCTTCAAGGAAAATGCCAAGGAGCAACGCAAATGACATGACATCTATAGTCTTTCAAGGGTTTTAAGCCCAACCATAACACACTAAATCTTAAGAGCAACCCAAAGGGCATGACATCTTTTCTTTTGCCATTCAAGGGTTTTAAGCTCAACCTCAGAAACACTAGATCTTAGGAGCAATTGAAGTAAAATAAATTTTGTGCAAGAAATGTTTCCTTGCAATGCTGGATAGAATAAAAGCACTTTTCCCTTTATGGTGGGCTTCACATGCATTGATATTAATGTTTGCCATACTTACTTTGTAGCTTTTCCATTCATCCATCACCCAGACTTTTGCATTTAAATTACAAACAAGAGGCTCCCAGGAACCTGAATAGCTCACCTGACTTTTCCATATCAAAATTAAACTTGTCATACCACATTTACCCTGCATACAAATTTTCATCAAAATGGGATCAAGTGGAAGTTTTGATGGAAAAATGGCCAACAATAAAAAATTATTAACACCAAAATTGAACTTGGCATACCACTATTACCTTATATACCAATTTACATCAAAATTGGATTATCTCCCTTTGGTTCCAAGATTTTGCTGATAAAAATAGAATCTTATTACACTATTGAACTGGAGGATATCCTATATGTCTGACAAAAATAGGAGATTCCATAATTATTGTCAGTCACACTGCATGTCGATCAAAATTAAATTTATTAAGTCTATATCTGTCAATGTAAAAGTTTTATCTCCAAAAATGGAGAATCAATTTGTTGCTGATTATTTTAGGTAAAGGAAGGTTACCACATATAGAATCGAACACTGCATATGTATATGACTTTTAACTTTTACTAATTAAGGAGATACACACCTGAAATTAATAATAATTAAATCTTGTTTAAATTTTGTATATCTGGAAGTATTTCGGAAAGAAATATATTAATGGAAAAAAATCCATAGCTACATGATTTAGTTTTTAAGATATAAGCAGTTAAAGTTTTGGCGGGAAATGAGAATTATCTGCCTTTTTCATAGGTTTACCATTATGACCATTTTCCTTAAAAAAAACCTAAGAAATAATAATTAAACTTTGACTAAAATTTGTATACAGTCTTCATTTGACATGTTTTAAGAAATTATAAAAAGAAAATAGGGGGTACATGATAAAATAAAATCACATGTATTTGAATGGATAAAGGACGAAAAACCCGAAAGTTTTGTTGAAATCTCAATACCTAAGGTTTGTATCTCCTTAACGATCAATCATTAAATAGTTACGGCAGTTACGGCTATTTTGCCGGTTAGACGCAGCCTAACTAAACCAAAGTTACTGTCAATTCAACAGGTAATGACACAGATTACGTCAGCAGCGCAACTTTTGTGTGATCGTATACAATAACATTATTAAACAAGATTGAACTCATGGGCTCCAGAAGGGTAAGAAACATCTGCTTGTCGAGATTTAAAAAAGTCTGTTTAAGTCGGTAAGGATTCCGACCTCCGGAACAATACTCATTTTTAAAATTTCATCTTTAGCAAAATTGGCCTGGAACTTTTTGTCTACGGTTACCAGTATGTGGAACCCCCCTTTCGATATTGTTTGTAACTGCCGGCCTGGTCATGATCGATGTCTTGCATTAATTAAGTCAGGCCAACCGAGCAGCTCCGGTTAGGCCAGGCCAAACAAAAAAGTATGTGTGTTTCAGGACTGTCACATGTTGAAAATCATTAGGGTCGGTAGGTAGGAAATTATTTTTTTTTAATTTATTTTTTACCTTTCAAGAGTCTATGGGAGCAACTTTGCGACTTTAACAGCGCTTAACGGAAAATGGTCAAAAACTTTAGTGTAGGAGTTAAAATTTAGGTAGGGTCTGGTGCTAGTAAACTTAACTGCTTCTTTGGGGGCCTTTAGCAACTTGGAGATTATTTGTTCGAAATAATGTTCCAAAAGCTTGGTGATATTAAATCTTCTCAATTGACAAGTATTTTTGGTACAATATCGGCCGTACGTGTCATTCTATTCTCTGTATAAAAATCGTAGTTATAACTGAAATTTTAAACTGAAGATACAACATTTGTAATTTATAGTGAGTGCAGTGGTAGGTCTAAGTTTTCCTATAGGAGACGTGAACTGATCAAATGGATTTTAATACTATTTCATTTTTGGAATTTTATTTGCTAATTATAGATTAAATTGAATAAATATAAGTGTATTTTATTACTTGTTATTAAGACTTTATCTTTTAAGTGGGGACATTGCCGTTTAGAGGGTTCTCCTCAATTGGCAGATTATAATTTAAAATTATAACAACAACTATATAAGATCTGTATCAATTACGGATACAAAATTAATTCCCGGTGGTTTGCTGGATACCGCCCAGACTCGGCCTCGTAAAACACCACTGAACTCACTCACTCACGTAGAAGTATGATTTTAGTTGATTTGGCTTTTCTTTTTAACTATTAAGAATATATAAAATAAAATAATTTCACCGTAAATTGGTTTAGTCCACAACAAAAAATACATCATGTATAAATATTCCCACGGACGCCTTTTATTTTCACGGGCGTCTTTTATTTCTCCCCGGGCGTCTTTTATTTTCCCCGGGCGCCTTTTCTTTTCCCGGGCGCCCCCGGGCGCCTTTTTGTAGGACCCATTTAAGACTTCCGGTTGAGAATGGGAATTGATGAAAAATTAAAAAGATATGAAAAAATTGATTTTTTGGGCGAAGGACAGGTATATACTTAGTTGTTTTACCTTAAATTGTTCATTTGTTGTTGTTTAAACTTAAAATTTAATTTAAAATAGTGAAGCACATATCCACAACTTGACATGGGTCCAAACTGCGCCCGCTTTAGGAGAAAGAGCTTAACCACTGTGTGGGAGCGAAACCGGAACTTGGTACTAGTTGAAGCGAGGATCACCAGCTGACAAACGTCACTGGGGTCAAGAAATTTTATTTTATTCTTATTTAAACCACCTTTTCAAGTTGGAAAAGGAGTCGTTTGAAGCATAAGTATGATAAGATAGATGAGAAGGTGTGTGTCTTTGAGCTAAGTCGTACAAAATGTTTATATGTTAAAACGAGATGAAAACAGTTGACCTGGTACCGGCGAAAAATGAGATCGACAGATCAAACATCATAAAATTCAATGATTTAACGCTTATCTGATTGAACCAAATGGTAAATTTTGTTTAATCTGTTTAACAATTAATAAAAATATGAGAAAAGAGGACCTTGGACCTGAAATGCCTCCAAAATCTTGGAAACAAAATTGCATTGGTGTACGGCAGCTTATGGAACAAGTGTACGGGTACTTGCAGATTTGTATATTGTTTTTCTGTACGGCACTTGTGAAGATGACTATTTAAGTTTTTGTTATTAGTTATATATCGCATTTCACTGCGACATACACGATATAAAAACGACTTAGAACTGTTAATAAGTGTATTGTGTCTGTAAATAACAAGAAAAAAGACCATTTACTACTCTGAAGGCTATTGGTTGTAATTAGTTTTTTACCGTATATAGTTCCTAAATACCGTCCTCTGCTCACATCAAATAACAGTATGTAAGTCCCCGTTCCTTCTCCAGTCTGCACTTTTCATAAAGATTTGCATTATCTCTAACCATGTAAGCACTGAAACAGGGGGTCAGAGAGGCCGAAAACGACAAAGTTTGTCTTGACAAATAGTTTTACTCAAATATTAGTTGTAGTGTCCAACCATTTGTTATGAAATTTTAAAATGATATTTATATCCGCTAAAGGATGTTTTCCATTGCATTTTAGGTTGTGGCGCCATATCCAACTATATCGGTCATAATCAAGTTACATAACTCTGCTAAAATACGAAATACTGGTTGCCGAATTACCTTGAACTGGTTACAGCTATAGCTTGCTCTCATGATTCCAAATATTAATCTAATGTATTTTACAAAATCAATCGTAAAAAATGATTTAATTATTTTATTTATTTTTATACAAGATCTTTATATTTACTTGGATAAATATATATTATTTCAGAGTATTTTGTAGAAAAAAATTCTCGTCCGGCTTTAAATAGACACCTGGAGAAATAGTATAAATTTTATAATTTGCAGTATAAAGGAAAAATTTTACCTGACACACTGCTGTGATTATATTGGGTTCAAGGTGGCTAAACTAATTGAAGTAATTCCCGCTGTGAGACGCGCGGAAGACAGGATGTTTATTGAATGACATGTATATTGTAATACCTGAACCGGTAGACATCTAATTAACAAGGGCACCTGTTTAAGAAATTAATTCTACCTTTACACTCTAACATCATTGACTTTAAAATGATTTATTTCAAACGGAAAACCTATAGAATAACTCTGGAACTTTGTTGTCATATGTATTTTGAAAATTGCAGAAAAAAAATAAAAAGCTGAGAGAGAAATAGTGTTGTTTGTTTAGCATTACAACTAGTAGAAAGAAAAAAAACGTAATTAACAGTAATTAATTTTAGCATATTTTGTAAAATTATCATTCTTATATAATCATTGTATAGGTTTTATCCATGATTCGATTTAAGTTATAATAAGCTGGTTTCAATTGTATAGTTTATATATCAAAATTTGTATTTTACCGCCAAAATAAAGTTTCATTTGACCTGCAAAATCGTTAAAATAGACAAAATTCTATCATTTTCAAATCGATTTGGAAGTAATTTCTCAATTTCAATATCTCATATAGTTTATATAATCTTAAAGTTTCATGTTTCAAGATATTCACATGGGCAGCACATTTTCACAATAGTTAAAAATAAAAAAGTTATTTGCGATCAAAAAAGGGTAGTTTTAAAAAATGATGACATTTTCACACGCTAGCCATATAAATTTTTTCAGTATTTTTAACATTTTTTCAAATCAAATTGGAAGTGATTTCCCAAATTCAATATCTATTGAAAATGGTATCAAAATGTTGGTAATTTATTATAGTTTTACAACATAGCAGCACATTTTTCTGGAAACGATTTAATTTATCACAAATCATAAATATCTATAACACGCCCGTGCATTTCTATATAAATCTGCATAGCCATATAGGAGACCCAAGTCACGTGATGTCCGATATAGTTGGATATGTTACTGTTTCAGAAGAAAGGGGCAGCAATATTTTGAAAATACCTCTGTACACTCTTTTTTTCACATTTTATTCCTATTCAAAACATTTAGGAATTGAGATAAAGGACACAACGGATTCTATCTCAAAATACTCTCAAGGATAACTTTCAACAAAGCTCTATGACAAACGTGAAGACTTCAACTTTCCATTCTTGTGTACCAACATTCCGCCCGCTCCAGCTTATGCATCTTCGCTAGCCAAGGGTTACGATCCGCTATCTCTCATCTTCACCCTTGGCAGATATAAAAGGATTTTAGTGGTCATACATTCTCTCATCTGATTGGATGCAGTGAAAGTTGGCTGCATCCAATCACATTGCTCCATTTTCATTTTTAAACAATCTGTTAAGAAACATGTGGGTTTTCAAAGGTGATAAATAATTATTATTTTTGCAAAAAAATATTAGCAGTTTTGATCGAATCTTATCAAAATTACCTTTATTTTATCTTTAGATAAATGTTTGTCGTTAATGGAATGAAATATCTCCTATTTTTGCAACTATCTGGATGAAAATATTTTTTTTAACTTGGAATAGATATTGCTTCAAGGGAGATAATTAAAATGTTGAGATTACAAAAACCTTCTAGATCTGCCAAGGGTGAAGATGAGAGATAGCGGATCGTAACCCTTGGCTAGCGAAGATGCAGCTTATGGCGTATACGTATCAAAGTCGAGCTTACAGGAATTGCATCGATTTCCTTAAGAGAACGTCACGCCCGACACAAAAATTGCCTACACAGGGTTGTGTTGCTCCTCATTTGCTATTTTCACTCAAGAAATTGTATGGTAGACATCATTCCGTCATGATAGACAAATTATAGGATTTCAATCTCTTAGATGAGTGCAGATGTTGGTCTGTCATAGATTTTTGTTTTGCCTTCCTTTACTGGATTTGATACACTGAATTGACAGAACTTGGCAGCACGGCGGGTGTGCTATAGCAAGTAGGAACTGCTTACTCTTCCGGAGCGCGTTCCTTCACTCTGGGTATGACTTGAATCCGCGTTGTTGATTGCTTTTAAGATTTTTGCATATCTGTGTTATATGTTGTCTGTTTTTCGTTCTGCTCTCGTTGGCGTTGACTGGTTTTGTCTTGGTCTTTTCGGACGTTTGACATTCGGATATCCCATTAGTACCTTTGCTTCTTTTCTATAGGTGTGTACAGATTAGCAATGTTTAGCCTTTGTATTTATTCAAAAATAGGATTTTTCATTAACTAAATGACTCATCCTGTACCTTTACAATGCTATATGGTGTCATAGTTGGGTGATACCCCGAATCAACTTTTTTGTCGTCTTAGTAATGATACTTATAATCACAATTGCAAAATACAGCAGAATTTTTTTTTACATATTTAAAAATTCATTTTTGTTAGGATGTTTTTTTCCACTTCAGAAAGTTTTCCTTTTGTGTTTTTTTTCATTATGCCCATGCAAAAGATTTTTAGATTCAAAAACATACTCCATGAAAGAACCTTAAGTCGGTGAGCACACTTACATACCCATGCGTTCAACTATTGGACTATACATACTATCCTTGAGATCAGCCTTTAAAATTCCATAAATAAAAAAAATGTGATAATATGCATATGGTATTCTTCTTGCATACCAAGTGTCGTTAAGATCTGTTAAATAGTTTCAGAGGAGTTGCGCATACAAACTGTGATCACAGACGGACTGACGAATGAACCAATAATCAAAGCGCTAAAGCGTTAAAAGGCAGAGCTAACTCTAAGCACTAAAATACAGAACGATCTGTTTTTCATCAACTTGAAACATATCAATTTTGTTTGTTTTCTCCGTCCACTTAAACAGTTGTTAAGAAATCCGTAATTTGGCTCCGACCACATGAATTTTTATGACGTACTGATTTAATCAAAGGTAAAAGGTCAACAATGCTTAAGTGTACATCAGCTGGCGACGGTGTATCGATATATGAAATGTAGTGCACATTTATATCGTAATTATTATAGAGATGTACCTTTTAGTTTAGACAATCTAATCTAATACATTGAAACAATAAGCATACACGATGAATATTCTATAAAAGATACTCTGGTAGGAATATTGCTTGACCGATTTACCCTGTCTAGACGATAAAAAAACGCGAAAATGAGATAGCTTTATGACTACATTGGGCTCTTCCCCAAAACATAATTGTAGATATCTATGATTTTATTTGATTTGAGCATTGGAGGTGGAAGGTTGGCAGCATAAAGCCGGTTTAATCCACCATTACATTTACAACATTACATTTACAACAAGAATAGGTCCAAAAGACAAAATACCCCATCTCGCACCATTTGATCCCCCCACAATCACAAAATCATGAAGTTGATTCCAAAAGTATAATTTTGTGATGATTAAATGATTCTTAAAGTTTTATGATACCATTCTTCCTTCATGATGAAGTAAATTAATTTCAACCTTAAAGTAAACCTAAGCATAACGCCCGCTTTTTCTGTGCACGATCAGTCAACCATGAAGATGATAAGACATGTACAATTTTATGATGATTTTTATTTGTTCATATCCTGATTTATATGTGTACAAAGTTTATGAAGTTTTACGATGATACCAAACTTCCTTCATGGTAAAGTAACTTCAACCTAATTTGGGACGGATGGACGAACAGACCCGAACACTGAATTCCCCCGTACTTTCATAGATGGGGCATAAAAATGTGTACCAAGTAAAGCTGATTAAAATTCTACGTTAGTCTTAAACCTGCATGATTTTGTCATCCATGAACTAGCTGAGTAATGAACGTTCGGTAAACTCGTTTTACTCCATTTGGCTCGAAATTGTCAGTATATTTATATTTTTTTTCTGAAAACGTATCCAGAAAGAAAAAAAACCATCCATCCACCAAATAAAATTGCTCTACAATATGATATGACGAGTCTCTTTCAATCTTTAAAAGCTGCTCGTATTAGCGCATATATATTTTTTGTTGCATCCCCCAACGAAATCCTTATCTACCTAACCAACCCTCGAATCCTTTACAGGCAACATTGAACAATAATGAGGGTGGACTGTTCTTAATGTAAATGTTAAGCTAAAAAGTCCTATAATCTTACTGAGATGTTCAGACGCATCAACATGAATGCTGAAATTGTAAATTCATATGTACAATTTTTGCACATATATTTGTTTCAAGACAAGTTGGAATCCTGTATTACCTGGTAACACTTTGCATCCATACATTTTCGGATCAGATAACTCTATATGCTGCAGCATGTCACGGATAAGTGAGTACTTGTAGTAACATCTTTTGTGTAGTGTCAACTACATATGTGACAAAAAAAAACCAAGACTGCTGCGTGTGGGTCTTTTGTCCCAGATGTACTATCATGTTTTTGTTCTAATCTACAGTGTATTAAAAAAGGCTAAATTGCCAGTAAATTGCAAATATGATAAGATTCTACTTATTCATTTAACAAGCTGCCGTACACTTTATTTTTTAAGCTGCCGTACATCGAATTTTATACAAAACAATAAGCTGCCGTACACCAATGCGATTTTGTTTCCAAGATTTTAGAGGCATTTCAGACCCAAGACCCTCTTTTGTCATATTTTTATCAATAGTTAAACAAATTAAACAAAATTTACCATTTGGGGTTAATTCATTGAATTTTATGATGTTTGATCTGTCGATCTCATTTTTCGCCGGTACCAGGTCAACTGTTTTCATCTCGTTTTAACATATAAACATGTTGTACGACTTAGCTCAAAGACACACACCTTCTCATCTATCTTATTCTTCAAACGACTCCTTTTCCAACTTGAAATGGTGGTTTAAATAAGAATAAAATAAAATTTCTTGACCCCAGTGACGTTTGTCAGCTGGTGATCCTCGCTTCAACTAGTACCAAGTTCCGGTTTCGCTCCCACACAGTGTTAACAGTTTTGAAGGAAATTTACCTGTTACAAAATATAAAAGTTCACACAGTTCCCTTATGAAATAAAACTACAACTGACAATCAAATCATAATCCTGACTGTTATTTGTTACGTTTTTCCCATGTACCGAAAAAATCCTACACAAAAATAGAGGGTCATTACTATGCCCACCCCTTCAAAAATATGAAGATGACATGCAATGTCAACCAAATTTTAACTGAAAGTAGTATTTGGGAAACTTGAATAAAATACCTGAAAAGTAAATTAAAAACACTTTTTTAATCATTCTGGAAATGGGACATATATTTTTGGGATTAGTGAATATGACATATTTTTGGTATTTACCTATTTAGAATGAATCCGGGTCGTTTCGTACCGATTCCCGTTCATACCGGGTCGTTTCGCACCGGGTCGTTTCATACCTAGAACTGAATCCTTTCGATCTTATTTAGTTAGAACATTTTGTTGAAAGATTGTGATATTCAAGTTGGAATATATGAATAATTTGAGCATAACCGAATAAAAGAAATTACCAAAACCACTAAAATACAGTAACACGAACACAATCACAAAAATTTCTTTCGTTAATTTTAAAGTCGTCTATGTGTTGGTTTAGTTTTTAAACGTTTTTATTTTGTATTTCACAATATTTATTCTAACGTTAAATAAAAATGTCTAATAGAATGAATTGAGAAATTGGTGATATTTTTTTTCCTGATACACTGCTTAATTATCATGTATATTCTGATATTGTTGTTAAATGATCAAACAATTACCGAATGAATGAACAAATTAAATTCAATTAATGAGACAATGATTTGAATCATTAATGTTACAGATAGCCAACCCTTTCATTAGAATTAATTTACAAAACAATCATGGCTTGGGTGTAAATGACCCATTAACCAAGCCAACTTTGACTTTGTACTTTCTAGCAATAGAAGCAGAAATTTCTCATGACTTGCATAAAATTTTCGTGAAGAAAACAACAAAATTCTTAAAATATTTATTCTTACGGTTTATACCTGAAAAATACAAAAGAGCAATTAAAAAAATACATTACAAATACTTTTGTCCAGTTCCTCTGAAAGATCGGTACGAAACGACTCACCTATTTTTAAAATCGGTACGAAACGACCCGGTACGAAATGACCCTAGGTACGAACGGGTTTCGGTAAGAACAGTCCCGAGACCATTTTCGGTATTTAACTATTTAACATAGAAATTCAAATGTTTATGTATTGGCACCGCCTTGAAAACTCCCCCACTGATCTCTTAAGTGATGCTTATATCGAAAGCTCCTCTGATGAAGCTAAGGCTTCAGAGGCGGATCAAGAGATTCTGAAAAGAGGGGGCCCGCTTTGGTCACGCTTCAATGATTTCCTATATATTCAACCAAATTTTTCCGCCAAAAGGGGGGGGCCCGGGCCCCCAAGGCCCCCCCTGGATCCGCCTATGGGCTTATCAATCATGGTATGCAAATATTAAGTTTTTTAGTGGAAAATTTGGGCTAAATTTAGCACTTTGTGAAAAACTCAGTAAAAATAAATTCAAAATTTTACTTAAATAAAATATCAAGACTGATTTTTGGACATATTGGAGCCATCAAAGAGACTTATTAAAAAGAGATGATCAAAGTAAATTAAGCAACTACTTTAACTTTAAACATGCTTTCACTTTTGAAGATTACCTCAATATTAAGAACAGAGATAAGAGAGTAATTTTAACTAGATTTAGAATAAGCAATCACTGTCTTCGCATAGAGAGAGGCCATTACGAGCTAAGAATTGATGAACATGGGAAAAGTATTACACTGCCAAGATCAGAGAGAACATGCTCAATGAACTCGGTTGAAGACGAAGAACATTTTTTATTTAAATGTACCCTTTATAATAATCAAAGAAAAACCTTTCTGGAAGAACTATTAAAAAAATACCCATATTTATCCCCAAAGTTTGTGAATTACATGTATATAAATGTTGACAAACCAACATGGCCCCCATTGCTAAAAATAGAACAGGGGGGTCAGACCATTGTTTTTGGCTTATAACTCCAAAAGTATAAGAGATAGAGAAAATCCAAAGCAACCACCCTTGTTCAGCATCAAAAGCGCTACAAATCTCTCCACTGTGTCAAAGTTGTGAAACGACTCCTTATAGGAGTTATTGCCCTTTGATTATCAAAATTGACCATTTTTGCAGTTTTTGGACTAAATCTTGAAAACCGTTAGAGCTAGAGGAAAAGTTAGCATTGCAGAAATGTTAAGCTCATTGAGATCTACAAAAATGATTTCAGGGTCAAAATTGTCAGATCAGCCGTTTAAGAGTTATTCCCCTTTAACTGTTTTTTTCCATAAATTTACACTGATTTTCAAAAATCTTCTTCTCTGAAACCACTGAAGGGATTGCATTGATACTTGAGTTGATATACTTGATCTTTAGGATGAGTCTACCAAGTTTGTATATTATAAACATGTCGACCAACCAACATGGCTGCCATTGCTAAAAATAGAACAGGGGGGTCAGACCATTGTTTTTGGCTTATAACTCGAAAAGTATAAGAGTTAGAGAAAATCCAAAGCAACTTTTCTTGTTCAGCATCAAAAGGTCCTTAAATGAGTTATTGCCCTTTAACTGTTTTTTTCTATTAATTTAAACTGATTTCCAAAAATCTTCTCTGAAACCACTGAAAGGATTGTTTTGCAACTTTGACTGTATACTTGAAAGTTTGTGAAATTTATTCAAACTTTGGCATAAGAGATCAGGTGAGCGATTCAGGCCCCTGGGAGCCTCTAGTTTTTTATGCATTATGAGCTAAATTTTTGCTTATGTGAAACTTATTTAAAAGAAAACAAACAAAAAACTTAGTTTTCACTGGTTCTTTGTCGCATTTTTTATACATGAATTGTTTTTTCTTCTCTTGGCAGTTAGAGTTATCCTTCTTTTCATATATATAGATATAAATAAAATGTACGCTACTGACTCCCCATGATGTACGTTTATCTGTATTTATATATGTTGTACTGTTAAATCAATCATCCTTAATCAGAAGGATAGTGGTATGTGTGAGTGTATGCAAGTGGGAGAGAAAGGCTTTTTATTTTTACTCTATGATTAGGAAATAAAAACATCTTTATCTTATTTAAATTCTAGATAAAAATATTTTTTGACATTTTGGTAGCCAGACTTAAAATTTCCTTAGATAGTACATAGCCTTTATATTGTCTTTCTCTATTTCCTTCAAATAAGGCAAGAAAGGTGGGTGGGCATAGTTAGGGCAAAAATATTTTTTGACATTTTGGTAGCCAGACTTAAAATTTCCTTAGATAGTACATAGCCTTTATATTGTCTTTCTCTATTTCCTTCAAATAAGGCAAGAAAGGTGGGTGGGCATAGTTAGGGCATGGGCGCAGTTAGGACCTCCAACAATATCTAGTTTCAGCAATTATTGTCTCAAAATTCTTGTAAATTTTGGATATAAAATTTTTTAGGAAAAAAGGAAAATACTAATGTCAGGATATTAATCACATTGACAGATTAAGTAATAAATTATATCATGTAGATAATTTTCATTTGCCCTTTAACATGTATTTGTTTTTATACGACCGCAAAATTTTGCGATCGTATAATGTTATGGCGTCGTCGTCGTCGTCGTCGTCGTCGTCGTTGTCATCGTTGTCGTCTGGGAACATTTGGTTTCCGTGCGATAACTTGAGTAATTGTCGACTAATCGTTTTAAAATTTTGATATGATGTTTGTAACCACTAAAGGAAGGTTGGTATTGTATTTGGGGTTTGTAGCCCCTACCGTTTTAGAAAAAAGGGCCAAAAGGGGCTAAAACGGGTGCATTGACAAAACTGTTGTAAAATATTTGTTATTCATTCGATTTTGAAAATTCTTTTTTTAATGAATTCCTCATTAAATTCTGTCAACTAAATGTGTCAATGATTTTGATATTTATTGCACCGTTACATTGCTACAGGGGGTCAAAAAGGGGCCACACCCCAAAAATCGACTTTTTTATTTGTGGTCCGATTTTCAAAATCTTTTTTTCATTGGAATCCTTGTGAAAATCCCTGCTTGCGTTTTTCAATCAGATTTGCAATATCTCTTACCGTTTTTGAGAAATTAGGGGTCAAAGGGGCCAAAAACGCCATTTTTAAAAGTTTGTCAATGCAAATAGTTTTATACCAAAAATCAAGTTGTAGTGGGCCTGCCAATTGAGATGAAGTTTATATATGATGATTATATCCACTAAAGGAATCTTGGTTTTGTATTTGGGGTTTGTGGCCCCTACTGTTTTAGAAAAAAGGGCCAAAAAGGGCTAAAACGGGTGTATTGACAAAACTGTTGTAGAATGTTTATTATTCATTAGATTTTGAAAATTTTCATCATTAAATTCTGTCAACAAAATGTGTCAATGCTTTTGATATGTTTTTCACCATTACATTGTTACAGGGGGCTAAAGACAGGCCACGCCCATAAAATCAACTTTTTTATTTGTGGTCCGATTTTCAAAATCTTTTTTTCATCGGATTCCATGTACACAATTTCCTATTATTTTTTATCGGATTAGCAATATCTTTTACCATTTTTGAGGAATTAGGGGTCAAAGGGCCAAAATTGTAAATTAATACATGTATAGAAATAAGGCGTTGATGTAAATATATTTGTCAAAAATGCATTTCTATAAGTCCACCACAGGATGCATGTGTCAAAAGGCTTTGTAAGTCCACCATGGGCTTCATGTGACCAAAGCAATGGACTATCCATATTGGGCCTCCAACGTACAGGGTTCAACTTGTTGCGGTCGTATCATGCTGCGCTCGGCGTAGCTTTTTTTCTAAACTGTAAAGGTGGGGATTTATTATGATATTGTAACCCTCATTCCATTACCATCCATTTTGGTTTGTGATTCCAACGCATTACTTTCATTGGACAAATGTTGGAGCAAAGCAAAACCATTTGATGGTGCTTGAGTACACATATAAAGGAGACAATTTATGACACAGGCCCTCTATTATTTGCTTAGTGTATCCCCTCCAGAAATTTTCAAATGTTGAATAAAATAACGCTGATTTTAGATAGCACCACATAATCAAAGTCATTTGAATCAGATATCACCACATTGCCAGGATGCCAGAAGGGTCCATGGAGAACACTGCATAATCAATGATTTCATTAGCTTAAGAAGGTTTAATTACTCTGTAATTAATTGTTCTTGAACTTCATTAAATCTAACATCACTAGTGTACAAGTAAAAATATCATGATTTTATTTAATCTAAATTTTAGTGATATATCTGATAATTTACCAACAAATTTGATTGAAATCATCCTCAAGCACATTGCGCATGCTCCATATGAAAATATACAAATAGATTAGTAAAAGTGTTTATTCAAATTTTTTTTGCTTTGTTGAGATCTATCGGGGATGGACAATCATAGGGCGGGTTACGTTATTGTAACTACATTTGTAGGTGGGATGGGAATGCACTTTTCACATCCATGTAACTTCAGCCTTGTGTACATGAAAATTACATTCTCAGTCATCCAATTTTTGAATTAATGTTTCATTTCTTTAACATAATCTTACAACAATGTATCATGCTGATATTGCATTTTAGTTTGCCACTGTCTATAAAGCAAAAGACTTAGAAACTGGGAACATTGTAGCAGTGAAAAAGGTTGGTTTCTATTACATGTTTTAAGATAAAATTATATTGATCATACCATTCATACCAGTGCATTTTACATTTATATTTTATCTTGTATACTCAAATGTAGCAAATAGTAAAATTTCAATCAAGGATATGTACACTTGTAAATGCTTAAAATGTATGATATGATCCTATCTTTAAACAATCTGAACAAGTTTCAAAATTCATAACCTAAAATTAAGATAAGGTATAGATAATACATGTAGTTTTAGAATTGAATACATACATGTATAAGGTAAACATTTATATAGAATTGGGATTTTCAGTTTTTCTCTGACTTCCTTTAATAGCATCTATAGGAAAATAATTTTGGTGACATACGCATTTAAAGATGTGACATTACCATGAATACATGTACATGTAGCATATTTTGTTGTGCATTCCCAGCATTGGTGATCAAATTTGTAAAGTTGCTAAGCCTATTGTACATTTATCATGAAACTGCTACATGAACATTTTGTACATACATGTACATGTAGGATGCAATGTTAGAAAAGATATTTTCCTGGTGTCCCTTTTCTTACTTCAAATTTTTTATAGTTGACAAAATGAAATAGATTGAGAACTTGTATGCCCCACCTACAAAAAAAGAGGGGCATGTAGTGTGCAGGTCATTCTGTCTGTCCCAAATCTGATCTTCCTCCAGGTTGAACCTATTTTTTATGTGTCATGGTCAGAGTTATCAAATGAATTTAAATTAAAACAACATGATTTTTGGTCAGATTTCACAGAGTGAAAAATTCAGGTTATACCGGTAAATGGTGAATGCGGGCTGTGGGCAGACTGGAAATTTTCTAAGCAATGACTAATCACAGTCCTTTTGATGTTTGGTTTGCAGCATTAGCATGGATTTCAGGTCTGCCACTCACCTACTTCCTGTTTTAACAAAATTTTGAAAAATATTTTTCAGATAAAAGTTGGTACAAGAGAAGAAGCAGCTGATGGAATAAACAGAACAGCATTACGGGAAATTAAACTTTTACAAGAACTTAAACATAAACATATAATTGGTGTAAGTAAAGTAAAGCATTAGAATTTGGTAGTCAAGTGTAACAAGATGCAAGATATTTTATTTGCAAATCATTGCACCAACAATATTTAGCATGTATAATCGTTATTAAAGAAAAATATAAGATATGTACAATGAAGTAAGGTTACAATGTAGGAGAAATAAGTTACTGCCTGTAATTACATGTACATTGTACTTACAAAAAGCCTAGAAAGTTACACGTTTATAAGAAATTTAAAAAAAACCTGCATTTTTGGCAGCATACATGTACCTCTTGAGACCTCTTGGTTATTCATCAGGCCATTATAAAAAATATCCTAGAAACTTGTCCCCTCCCGCCCCGATTTTTTCAGCCCCCTCAAAAAAATTTATTTTGAGTTTTTAGCTCACCTGGACCGAAGGTCCATGTGAGCTTTTACCATCACTTGGCGTCCGTCGTCGTCGTCGTCGTCGTCGTCTGTCGTCTGTCGTCGTCTGTAAACAATTTTTCAAACGTTAACTTGTCCAACACCATAAGTCCAATTGCAACCAAACTTGGTATAGTTGTTAAGTGGCATTATGTGTACAAAACTATCGTTCGGATTTTTGATTCGTAAAAAAACATGGCCGCCATGGCTAAAAATAGAACAGGGGGGGTCAAATTACAGTTTTTTGCAAATAACTCAAAAACGGTAACAGATATCAAAATTCTGGCATAGGGTTAAAGTGATCAGCACCTCAAGATCTACCTGCTTAGAAATTTTCAAGAAGATCCAACAACCGATGTAGGAGTTATTTCCCTTTTTCTGGATTTTTTCAAAATTTTGCACTTATTTAGCCCTATATCTTGAAAACTATACAAGATATTTCAAAAATTCAAAATGCAGATGATTGAGCACATCATGATCTACATTTCATGTAATTAGGTCAAAGCTGTAGAACCATTCGTTTAGGAGTTATGGCCCTTAAAGTGTCAAAATTTACCGTTTTTCATTACTTTTCCCCTGAATTTCAAAGATTAACTTGTCCGACACCATATATCCAACTTCAACTAAACTTGGCACAGTTGTTTAATAGCACATATGCTACAATTCTATCGTTCAGATTTATGATTCCTTAAAAAATATGGCCGCCATGGCTAAAAATAGAACATTGGTGTAAATTGCAGTTTTTTGCTAATAACTCAAAAATGGTTACAGATATCAAAATTCTGATGGGAGACAAAAGTGATCAGCATCTCAAGATCTACCTGCTATGAAAGTTTCAAGAAGATCCAACAACTGATGTGGGAGTTATTGCCCTTTTTCTAGATTTTTTCAAAATTTTTCACTTGTTTAGCCATATATCTTGAAAACTATACAAGATATTTCAAGAATTTGAATTGCATATGATTAAGCACATCAAGATCTACATTTCATTTATTTAGATCAAAGCTGTAGGATCATTTCTTTTAGGAGTTATTGTCCTTAAAAACAACAAAATTTACCATTTTTCATTACTTTTTCCCTGAATTTCAAAGATTAACTTGTCTGACACCGTAAGACCAACTGCATTTTAACTTGGCACACTTGTTTAATAGCTTATATGCTACAACTATATCGTTCAGATTTTTGATTCGTGAAAAAAACATGGCCGCCATGGCTAAAAATAGAACATAGGGGTAAATTGCATTTTTTTGCTAATAACTCAAAAATGGTTTCAGATATCAAAATTGCACAAGAATAATAAAAGATCAGCATATTAAGATCTACCTGTGCTGAAATTTTGGAAAAGATCTGACTGCTGATGTAGGAGTTATTGCCCTTTTTCCTAATTTTTGCCAAATTTTGCACTTATCAAGCCCAATATCTTGAAAACTTACCAAGATATTTCAGAAATTTAAAACATATATGGTTATGCACAATAATATCTACAAAATATATGTGTCTGTGTAGTTCAGGTGAGCGATTCAGGCTCCTGGGAGCCTCTTGTTTTGTTAAATTTTGGCTTATTTTCAAAATGAAAAATTTATCCAAATGAATAAAAAATAAAATTAGCCCACCCGCCCCATATTTTCATGAAATTTGGATGAGAATTTAGGTGAGATGAGAATTTTATTATGGCCTTACTTTGATCAGCACTATCAGAATGGATTTCATGAAAAGGCGTTTTTATACGACCGCAAAAAATTTGCGGACGTATAATGGTATGATGCTGTCGTCATTGTCGTTGTCGTTGTCGTCGTTGTCTGTTAACTTTAGTGTATACACGATAACTTTAGTTCTAGTTATCCAAATCCAATGAAATTTGACAATGATATTTCTTACCATTAAAGGATGGATGGGATTGATTTTGGGAGTCCCCCCTTTTTTTGTTTAGAAATTAAGGGCCAAAAGGGGCCAAATTGCAACTTTTAGTTTGTTCTTACAATAACTTTTTCAAAAATCTTTTCCTCTGAAACTACTTAACAGAATTCAATGAAACTTGGTATGATTGATCAATGGGGTGTCATGCACTATAGATGTGTTTCAAGTTCTGATTCATCAAAAAACATGGCCGCTGTGGCTAAAAATAGACCAGGGGGGGGTCAGACTACTGTTTTTGGCTTATAATTCAAAAAGTATAAGAGATAGATGAAATCTGATGCCAACCTACTGCTTCAGGATGAAAAGTTCTACAAAAGTCTCCATTTGGTCGAAGTTGTCAGATGACCCCTTATAGGGGTTACGGCCCCTTAAAGGTGAAAAATAGCATTTTTTTCATGTTTTTGCCCTATAGTATGAAAACTATTGCAGATAGCAAAAAGCTGTTGCTTGCTTAATTGTTTAGTTCATTTAGCTCTACAAAAGTCTCCATAGGGTCGAAGTTGTCAGATGACCCCTTATAGGGGTTACGGCCCCTTAAAGGTGAAAAATAGCATTTTTTCATGTTTTTGCCCCTATAATATGAAAACTATTGCTGATAGCAAAAAGCTGTTGCTTGCTTAATTGTTCAGCTCATTTAGCTCTACAAAAGTCTCCATAGGGTCGAAGTTGTCAGATGACTCCTTATAGGGGTTACGGCCCTAAAAGGGACCAAAATCGAAACATTTTTATTAGTGGACCGATTTTGAAAATTTTTTTTGCATGTTTGTTCTTGTCAAATAGCGGATGCAAAATTGAGAATTAATTTTTGCTACCCCCATCTTTTCCCCCTTATTATGTAATTAGGGGTTAAAAGGGACCAAAATGGAAATTTTTTTACTTGTGATCCGATTTTGAAAATTTTTTTTGCATGTTTGTTCTTGTCAAATAGTGGATACAAAATTGAGAATTAATTTTTGTGACCCCCCCCCCCTTTTCCCCTGTTATGAAATTAGGGGCCAAAATCAAAACTTATTTATTTGTGGTCTGATTTTGATCTCCTTTGGAAAAAAAATAATTCCTTTTAAAATGTGAATTTAGAAAGTCCACCAAAAGCTGCATGTGTAAAAACCTTTGTCAGTCCACCATTGGCTGCATATGTCCAGAGCAATTGACTATCCATATTGGGCCTAAAACGTACAGGGTTCAACATGTTGCGGTCGTATCATGCTGCGCTCGGCGAAGCTTTTTATTATACAGCTTTTGGACATTTTGACCAGCTTGCCTGCATAATGAATTATCTTTGCGATTTTGAGATGAGTCTAATTATTCAAATCTTAGACTATTGTGTAAGTTTTTAGTAATTAAAATACATGTATTTCAGACTTGAGTATGAAATGCTATTTTGGATATTTCAGCTTCAAGATGTGTTTGGACAAAGATCTAATGTTAGCCTGGTGTTTGATTTTATGGATACAGATTTAGAGGTAAAACACAACGTAATACCACTGTAGTGACAGGTGATTATTCGTACCATGTACACTTTAAACAAACTTATTTTTGTGGGAAATTTATTTTCAAAAAGTTCGCAAAAAGAAATTGTCCTAAATTAATTCATGTTTGTAATAAAAAAGAGTGTACTTCTAAAGATTCATGAATATAAAGAGTGGCAAAATGCTCCAAAGACTTGATAAGTGTTGTGTACACTTATTCCACATCTAATTATTTTCTATCAAAAAACGTGAAATAGTAGTCAAGAGAATAAGTTGGTGTACAGTGTTTTTTATCAAAACATTTATTGATTTTATGTACCGGTACATGTTTTCTACAGATCTACAATGTACATTTGTATACCAGAAGGTATTCACAATGATAATGTTTGATAGCCAGGGGACATGGAAAGCTCAAATAAGCAATGGAAAAAGTTTAAGTAGAAATGGTAAAAACTTAAGCTTTCAATAGAACATTGCAATTCCTTTCTATAGGATAATCCTACATGTACTTGTATTTTTCAGATAATCATTAAAGATAACACCATAGTCCTAACCCCTGGGCATATAAAGTCTTATATTTTACAAACGCTTCAGGGATTGGAGTATTTACATCATCACTGGATTTTACATAGGGTTTGTACTTTTGGGATTTGAAGCTCTTTTGACCTTATGTTATTTTTCTTTTTTAGACAGATCTATGGTTTATCAAATCATAAAATTTAAAAAAAGGGCCATAAAGAAAATTGATTTATACTTGTGTTATGAATGCAAATTAAAGGGTTGGTAAAGTGCCAACTTGTTCCCTCTTGTCTGGCGCACTGTCAAGTACAATTTGTTCTGACAAGAGATTAAGCTTTGTCAGTAGACAATACACTATGAATGTGAAAATTTTAATTATTATAGATACAAATATTTAACATAATGTAAATTGAACATGCATATGTATATAATTAAAGCTGAAAAAAAAAGAAATTTAAATCCATATAAGGACTGGTAATATGTTTAACATACGTGAAATTTTCACAATCCTTGAATGCCTGAAGGCAGTTCCTTGGTTCAATTCAACCCCACCCCCTAAAATGAATAGTTTCACAAGTAAATTTCAATGTGTTCCGTGATTCTTAAATGACCATAAAGTCCATAAGTTTACTGTCTTCATTGCTTGAATTGCTTCAAGGGAGACCATTTATATTATCTCATCCCCATTACATACCAAAATGCATTCACATTTCTTTGTCAATTAAAAACAAAACCAAAAACCTGAAGACAGTCTGATGAAAACAATGGCACAATGGCATTACAAAATAAAACACAACTGAACTCTTATCAGCATTGATTTAGTTATTAAATGAGCATTGTAAACTGTCATTTAATAAATTTTGTTCTATTTTAGGACTTGAAACCCAATAACTTGTTGATAAATGCAGAAGGTATTCTGAAGTTGGGAGATTTTGGTCTGGCTAAATTCTTCGGTTCTCCATCAAGAATTTATACAAATCAGGTTGTTACAAGGTAGGATGCTCCTGAAGTTTTGTTTAATATGAAAGGATAGTTGTTTGTAGTGTCAGAGTTTTAAAACTGATCTTTTCCATGAATTTCAACTTAAATAGTTTTGTTTTGTACTGTATATGTTTTGTGTTTTTGTGTAAGGGTAAGGGTTTAACACCTTTTTTGACACACCTGGGCCATAAAGGGTGGTCAGTTTTAATTGTGGAGGAAACCTGAGTACCTGGAGAAAACCATCAACCTTGGACAGGTAACTGACAAACCTTATCACATACAGGTGGGGATTCCCTTTTTAGCTCACCTGGACGGCGGTCACCATTTGTGCAATCTTTGTAGAGGACATCCCATAGATGAAGTGTGCAAAGTTTCACAGCAATCCTTTCAGTCCTTTTGGAGGAGAAGATTTTCAAAAATAGTTAACGATGACGACGACGGATGCCAAGTGATGGCAATAATTAATTTGCTTTGACAACTTTATGACCTGTGGCATTGATTGCTTGGCCAGTATTCAGGGGTTCAAATTACTTGATTTATGAAGGGAAAGTTTTAAAAAAGGTGGCCGTTGTAGGGTTTGGAGGGGTGGCTGGTATTATGAGGAATATTTACATAGAATTTTAATAGAATTTTGCTGGGACTTTTTGAAATGGCCAGTTTAAAGGGGTGGCCAGTTTTCAGGGGGTCCGGTTTAGAGGAGTTTCACTGTAGTTAGTATATAATGTGTATCATATTGTTTGAAGATGGTATAGATAGACGATAAAGAGATGTGGAATAATGGTACGTGACACATTTTTACCAACATTAAAGAAACAGCAATTAAAAAAAAACAAGTAATACTGTGAGCGAGCTCACAAAAGGATACCCCCCGCTTCATATTGGACTCTGTATTGTAAAAAAAAAATCTCAAGTCCTGTTATCTCCCCTCAATAATAACCAAGAGCAATACAAATTCTTCATGCACATCTACAGATGATGCACTTCTTTCATGTAAAGTTTCATCAAAATCCATCAAGCAGTTTAGGAGGAGTTGTGCTTACGAGGTCTGCCATTGAATAATGTATTTAAAAAGTCTAAGTCCAGTTATCTCCCCTGAATGATGTCTGATTGCAATGAAAATTCCTCATGCACATCTACATATGATGTACTTCTTTTATGTAAAGTTTCATCGAAATTCATCAAGCAGTTTAGGAGGAGTTGCGCTTACGAGGTCTCCCATTGAATAATGTATTATAATGTATTTAAAAAGTCTAAGTCCAATTATCTCCCCTGAATGATGTCTGATTGCGATGAAAATTCTTCATGCACATCTACATATGATGTACTTCCTTCATGTAAAGTTTCATCAAAATCCTTCCAGCAGTTTAGGAGGAGTTGCGCTTACGAGGTCTCCCATTGAATAATGTATTTTAAGAAGTCTAAGTCCAATTATCTCCCCTGAATGATGTCCGAGTGCGATGAAAATTCTTCATGCACATCTTCATATGATGTACTTCCTTTATCTAAAGTTTCAGGAAAATCCTCCCAGCGGTTTAGTTGAAGAAGCGCTTACGAGTTATGTGGACAGACGGACGGACAGACGGACGGACGGACAGACAGACAGACGGACAGACAGACAGGGTGTTTCCTATATACCCCCCCAAACTTTGTTTGCGGGGGGTATAATCACAATGGAAATCAGCCAGCAGTCTTCAACATGACCAGAGGTCACTGCTTGCTGTCTTGCATTGGCCCAAGACTAGAAATACAATACATAAGATTCAAACAAATCCCTAGATTATCATCAAAAGACCCATTTCTGGACATAGAACAAAAAACTGATAGTTGACAGGAACAAACAAAAGCTTTGACAAGGATTCCTGGATTAGAACCAGCACATCAAACTAGTTTTATGGGCCCAACCTTCCCCCTATTGTTAATCTTGTACAAAGCACAAAAAATAACACACTCTAAAAATCAAATCTATAAAAGTTCAATTCACCAAGAGAGAACCTGAGACAAGAGTACCACACCAGAATTACCAGACGTAATGGAACTCTCTTGAGAACACTCATGTCTAGAACTTTTATTTGGAGCTTGTAGTATATAATGTGTATCATATTTTTTGCAGATGGTATAGATGCCCAGAACTATTATTTGGAGCTCGTCAGTATGGTACAGGTGTTGACATGTGGGCTGTAGGATGTATTTTAGCAGAGCTTTTACTCAGGGTAAGGTGATATTTTGTCAAACAAAAACTTAGGTTTCAGCCATATTTTCTTCAAATGTTGAACTATGCATTACAAGAGTAAACTCAAAATTTTAATTTTAGTATTATATTTTTTGCTCAGGATTTTTCGTTGTTGTTTGTTAACAGCATACATGTATCAAACATTTTTACAGATTTTCTGTTTCTTCCATCTATAAAATTGTGTTGTTAAATTCCATATTTTCTTAATGATAATTTTATGGTCCCACATCAATAGAGAGGAGAACTTCTGTTTTCACTTTGTCTGTTTGTTTATCCTTAGTTACATTTCCTTGTAAACACAAAACCGAAAACTTTAATAGTACAGTTCTGAAATTTTGTGCAGTTGTTACATGTATGTAGCATATCAATACATGTATGTGTACGTAAAAATTTCATGCATATTAGGGAAATGTTTGGTTTTCTTCTAAGTAAAGGATATAAGCCGTAAACAGTCCATTCGGTAAAATATTGGACAGGTCTGAGGCGCAGCCGAAGAACTGTTCTATATTTTAGCGAATGGACTGTTTAAGGCTTATATCTTACTTAAAACACAGTTTATTCAAATAAACTTTTTTATTCAAGCATAATATCAAGTTAAATACGTTAATACTATCAGATAATTTAAATACTCTTAAGTGAACACTATATGTCAAGTGTCCCATGGCCGAATGGTTAGCATTGTGGACTATGGTGGGAGAGACTACAGGTTCGATTCCAGCTATGGACCAAATAATTTTTGTTATTGATTTAGATTTATTATACACGTCTACATATATACAATCAGAATGATTTAAATACCCCAATTAAACACTTTTCAATCAAGCAATTGGTAGCCACAGGCTAAACGACATTGCCTAAGGAAAGAAAGATTGCGGGTTCGAATCCAGGCATGGCATAAATTGTCAAAAATGTGTCGGATTTAATACTTGCTGCATTTTCCCTTTAAACATTGACTTATAAAATATTTTAAAAAAATACAATTACTGACCATCCAAAATAAAATAAAATAAATCCAATATTAAGTAGAAAACAGTCCAATATTAAGACTGAACAGTATTTAACGGTAAAATAAAGTACTGCATTAACAATGGCATGATGTCACAACTGTGTTTTGATGATGAATTTATAACACAGAATCTGAAGGAATAGAGCCACAAAGTCCCTAAATTGGTAGAAATTAAATTTTGAGTTATGCATGAATCAATAAATATGAAAATGGCCACACTAGTTAAACAGTATTATTTTATGACAGAAACAATTAATTTCATATAACACGAATGGTCTGTCAAGTAAATTATGATGTTCCACAAATGTGGCCACTACCAATATCTAGTTACTAACTCATGTTGGTTGAATTAATGAAGAGTTGAAGTAGTTGGAAAATTGGCAAAAATAATGGAACAATTTGGGTTTTTGTGGTTCTAAACATTACAAAGTTTGAATGCTGACATGACTGAATTTTGTTTAGAAAATTTAGCATTTTGTTTCACCTGCTATCTTCAAAGGTTGTATACTTTTGTGGCATTTACCAATAGCTTACTCACTGATTTAGCCAAAGTTTTGAAATACATCCTTTAAATGATTTTATAATTTTGTAGCTATCAAATCTTAGTTTAAGCAGGTATAACATGAACAAATGATTAAATTATTATGTTTCAAAGACCCCCCCCCCGCCCTACCAAACCAAATCTTTTATAAAACACAAGATGTACAAGGGCTTTAGTTTTAAATTGTTTATTTGGATCTTTTAACAGGTAGCGTTTTTACCAGGTGATTCAGATTTGGACCAGTTGAGTAGGATCTTCCAGACGCTGGGGACACCAACGGATGAGGTTTGGGCTGTATGTATTAATATAACTACTATAGTTAAATGTTGTATTTGTCCACTATATCACCATTGCAATTTATAAAAAATTCTGGTACATTTACTTTTTATACCTCTCCACAACAATTACTAGTTGCTTAGTTACTCACTATTTAACACAATTTTGACTTTGACAGATTTTTATGTTGCGTGCAACATGTTACTTTGGCACCATCCGTTGTCTTGCGTCTTCCTGTGTCCTGCGGCGTCACAAAAATTTCCGTTGCAGTTTTCTGGGAAACTACAAGCAACAACCTCTAGATATTTGGTATGTTACTTCCTCCTATGGTACTATATGGTGTACAGGGATTTTATGCCCGTATCTCATCTACTTCCTGTTTACTGAATATTTTAAGACGCAGGCAACATATGTCTTTCATGGAAGAAAGCCATTTTAGTTTATTTTTCTGTTTTTGACTTGAATTTTAGAAAAAAAAAAACAATATTAAAAATTAAAAATTTTTGTCTATTTGTACTGTGTCCATTATGTTCTAATTATACCCCATGCAAGAAAGTTGCAAAGGATATTATGTTTTTTACTGGTCCCTCTGTCTGTCTGTGATCAAAATTTTTGCAACAGATTTCTAAGCAACTATTTATCATAGGCTTTCAAGATTTAACAAACAGCTTCACATAGGGGTCCCATATGATTTTAAAACCTAACTTAGAAAAGAAATTCTTTGTCCAAGATGTGGATGCTAGGAATATGTGAATGTGCTTACTTAGATTCTTTCTTAATTCATTTATAGACGACTTATTATCTAATTTTCGTATTAAATTTTTTTTTAAATATCTCAGTGTGAAATTTCCATACTAAGGATTAAATTGAATACTACTTCAAAAATGTATTGCTTTAGATTAAACTAATATTATTGCCTTGTATGTATAGGACTTTTAATTGCTTTGTATTTAGTTGACAGGTGGGTGCACAGCCAATTGATATTTGGTATACAGTGTCAACATAAGGTCCCATATCATAGGATTTCATTTCAGGTCTGTTGCTCATCCACTTCCTTTAAAATTTGGCCATTTTATTACTATGACAGATTTTCTTTTTCAGAATATGAAAGATTTACCTGATTATGTTAAGTTTAAATCGTTTCCTGGTTATGATTTAAAAGATGTGTTTATAGCAGCCACTGATGATTTGCTACAACTCATCAAGAAACTTTTAGCTATGGATCCACTCAAAAGGTGCTCTGCAACTGAGGTATGATTGTAGAAGTTTATAACTTGTAACTATTTAGGATAACTAAATTGGATGAGTAATTCTTCACCAGAAGCAATTATGTGCTGAGAGTTTATAACTTGTAACCATTATAGGACAACTAATTTGGTTGAGTAATTCTAAAATGACTATGCATGCCTTACAGGTCACTATAAACAATTTTGTGCTGAGGACACACTTATTATAGTTAAGTTCATGTACCAGTTGTTATTTTTGGTCTTGTTTGTTTCAAGTTTGTGATGTCTCTTGTAAATTGCTTATTAAGTACATATAAGGCATGAAATTCTGTCCAGTTAATTTTATAAGCCAGAGCATATCAAATGTTGCTTTTATAATAGTGGAAATCTTCATTTTTGTCATAGTCCTTTTTAGGCAAGCTCCAGTGAAGCCTTATGGAGTCTATAGAGTAGTGATGATTTTCGCGTTTTTTTTCAGTCTAGACGGAATGATCTTCCTGCATCCAGTCTGGAATAAAATGCTTTATTTTCTATATTACTTTTTAATATTTGTTAACATGATATACACTTCTATAAATCTCCATTTTTATTGGCATTTTATATGACCGGCACAAGTTTTATTTATTCCTTTGCATCTTACTTTAGGAACTATTTAGTTAAAGGCAATAGAAGATACATAATGTAGTCATCTATTACCTGATTTGTTCTTATAAATATTTCTGTTATTTGATTGGTTAATGCAAGGAAAATATCTTCTCCATTCATAAATTCAGTATACAATGGACGAGTGCATTTTAATCGAAGGGGTGTTTCAATCGATACCGTTTTTACACGCTACCTGTCTTGTGTGTGCAATTGTGTTCATTAACTTTAAATTTGAGGGTATCTGCATGACAATCCTTTCTTCGCTCACCAAAATTAATATTTCGCAAACATTTTGAATAATATACTTTAACAGAGAATATATCTATTATAGTTCTTATATATTTCGCTTGCCTTTAAACGCTTTAGTGCTTTGATTAATAAAGTTTTCTTTGTCTACAAATGCTTTCAAAAAGTCTTGTTTGTGTTTAAACAACATTATATTTTAATTTAAGATCATTCAAATGAACAAATCAGGAGGCTTTGGTGCACAATAAGTGACCATTGGAATACATTTTGGGGGTTCTTATTTGACTCATGAATAACTGAATTTAGTCGTAAGATAATCAACTACCAAATACAAGTACAGCTAATTGTATTCTTCATTCTTTTTGTAGAAAATGAACAAAATGACAGAACATCTACATCTATGTGGTACAAAACACTGTCTTGATAGACCATTATGTTTTGGAATAACTTATACGCAGAGGCGTGTACGGTTAGAATAACGAAATTTACACTCATAAAGTTAACATATTATTATTGTTAACACTTATCTGAAAAGAACAGCAATATATTTCATATATTAATATCATTAAACCCAGAATAAACTTTATACTTTATTCCAGGCATTAAAGATGGACTACTTTAGTAATAAGCCCCCTCCCACACCTGGTCATTTATTACCCAGAGGTGGAAAGATTCCAGAGACCAAACCTAATCTGAAAAGAAAATTCCAAGGTCAAGACTCAGGAGGTATGTATGTCTAATCTAGAAAGTTATACATCAAAGTAAGATGTTCTTAAAATTGACAGAATTGGAAGGATCAATCTGAAATGTTGAGGAAGGAAGACTAAACATGGAAACGAAATATTAGAGAAATTGAAAAGCGCAAAAGTCCTTACTTGGTACAGGGATTTTAAAAGATTGGTGTGTTGAATCAGGTTTTCTAATGGAAAGACCTTTTTGGCCAGATTTCATTGAGTGAAAAATCTGGGTTATAAAATGGTGAATGTTGGGTGGAGAAGAAATTTTCATAACAGTTTTCAACTTCTTATCACAACCACCTGATATTTGGTATATATATATATATACTTTATTCTGATCACCTTGGTTGTACAATGATATACAGAAGTTATCTCAATCTCAAAAAAGTCCCCATTCACATGAAGAGGAATAATATGAAAAAAATATATATAAAATGTTCAGGACTATAACAGTTGGATGAACAAAGTGAACATAATTAAAAGGTTATATGTAATGGTCACTTAAAATATACAGCTTCAGGGTGAGGTCCCATACAGTTGGATTGGATTCCAGGTCTGTTGCTCACCTACTTCCTGCCATTTTTGACTTTGATAGATTTTCTATCATGTCCTCTGGATCTCATCTTCGCTAGCCAAGGGTTACGATCCGCTACCTCTCATCTTCACCCTTGGCAGATCTAAAAGGATTTTTGTGGTCATACATTCTCTCATCTGATTGGATGCAGTGAAAGTTGGCTGCATCCAATCAAATTGCCCCCTTTCCATTTTTAAACAATCTGTTAACGAACATGTGGGTTTACATAGGTGATAAATAATTATTATTTTTGCAAAAAAAATATTAGCAGTTTTGATCAAATCTTACCAAAATTACCTTTATTTTATCTTTAGATAAATGTTTGTTGTTAATGGAATAAAATATCTCCTATTTTTGCAACTATCTGGATGAAAATATTTTTTTTAACTTGGAATAGATATTGCTTCAAGGGAGATAATTAAAATGTTGAGATTACAAACACCTTCTTGATCTGCCAAGGGTGAAGATGAGAGATACCGGATCGTAACCCTTGGCTAGCGAAGATGTCTGGATCTATAGTTGAGGGTCGGGAAGACCTTTTCCGGGACGCCGGGATTGGCCATATTATTTAACGGGAATTCGGGAAAAGCGACTAGCGGGACACGGGAACCTGCATTTTATTTTTCGAGATGCGGGATTGGTCGTTTTTATTATCCGGGAAAATGGGATTATAAAATTATTTTGACGGGAATTCGGGACGGGACCCCCTCTTCCCCTCCCCCATAGTTCTCTGGGATTCAAATGTAATAAATAAAATTATACCAAATAATCAGATCAAAAATATTTGAATTAACTCCCTTTTTGTGTTATTTCTAATTTGAAACATTAATGGAAGTTTTCAATAACAAACACTTATTAGGTATGTAACATTTTAACCATTTGCTTTGTAATTTGCTCTGCTCATTGATTGACTTTCTCCTTTTTAATATGTCTCTCTATTGTTACTGGAATCAATTAAGTTTTTTTCTATTGTTTTTGCCGGCTTGTTTTTTCAAATATGAATTTCACAAAAAATGGACATTAGACAACCAAGGAAGACAAGATCCAGATAAGGAAAACAAAATCTTAAAATACAGACACTATAACTATGTACATGTACTCTACATTTAAATAACAAACTGGTTTTTAATTTTGAAGGTGGACTAATAAAAAGACTACAATTTTGAAAGTGAAGGAATCATTACAAAGGAAATTTTTCCAAAGGCAAGATTACCCACTGGTTGGAGACATTTACTAGAGACAAGGACCACCCTACAATGTAATTGAAGCTGGGCATGACAAAATGGCCATATGGTGCAATCAGTATTGTTGACAATTATTATGTTCCCCAAACGAAGTGTGGGAACATATTGTTTTTACTCCGTTTCTTATTATTCTTATTATGTCACTCCACATCGTGGATGTGACATGTTGTTATTCTACGTTTCTTCTTATTATGTCACTCCACATCGTGGATGTGACATGTTGTTATTCTACGTTTCTTCTTATTATTATTATTATTATTATTATTATTCCAATGAATTTTGTCCGAGCGTTTTTGAGAAAACTACGGGACCAAAAGACTTGAAATTTTAAATGCAGGTAGACTTTAGTATGAATTCATTCCTGAAACTTTTTTTTCAAAATCAAAGCAGCCATTTTTAAATTATATTGATTTTAAAATCTAAAAATTCCCATAGGTTTAACATTGGCTGGCAGAAAGCCAAGTTGGTATTGATTTTCTCAGTTAACATGCGTCGTCTGCTACAGGTAAATAATGAGTTTTGTCCAAAGCTTTTTAAGAAAACCACTTTATTAAATGTTTTGAAATTTTAAGTATGCTTAGACTATAATTTAAAGTTTTATCAATTTTTTTTTTATGTTGATCGAAGCAGGCATTTTCAAATAATCATCAATTAAAGAATTTCTGTTTTTCCCATAGGATTAACATTGACTGGCAAAATGCCAAGTTAGTATTGATTTTCTGTCAAGATGCTAGAGTCATTTCTATTTATAAACATATCATTATATCATTATGATGATGACATATTGTAATTTATAAAGACAAGTTTGTATTGATTTTCTGTCACTATGTGTGATTTCTATTTATAAACATCATTAGGATGACTCATGGACAATTTTGTTAGGACAAAAGTAAAGGTCATGATGACATTATGTAATTCATTGAAGAGCTTATTAAACTATTAACATGACAAGTTTGTATTGATTTTCTGTCAACATGTGTCATCCTGCTGCTGTAATTTCTATTTATAGACCTTTCATTGAATAATTTATAATTATAAATCTTGTGAAAAAATTTTGCTTCAACGAAGGTAAATGTCATGGTGACATATAATAATTCAATGAGCTTATAACATGTACTTGATAAACTTTACACACAAAGTGGAGTGACATATGCTATTTCTTGAAATGGCATTTATATCTAGTTATTATTATTATTTTTCCAATGATTTTGTCCGAACGATTTTGAGAAAACTACTGGATCAAAAGACTTGAAATTTGAAATGAACTTAGACTTGAATATGAAGTTATACCAAAATTAATTTTTTTTTCAATTAAAGCAGCCATTTTTAAATTAAAGCGATTTTAAAATTAAAAAATTCCCATAGGTTTAACATTGGCTGGCAGAAAGCCAAGTTGGTATTGATTTTCTCAGTTAACATGCGTCGTCTGCTACAGGTAAATGAGTTTTGTCCAAAGCTTTTTGAGAAAACCACTTGATTAAATGTTTTGAAATTTTAAGTATGCTTAGACGATAATTTAAATTTCTATCAATTTTTTTTTCTAGTGGATCGAAGCAGGCATTTTCAAATTATCACCAATTAAAGATTTTCTGTTTTCCCCATAGGTTTAACATTAACTGGCAACATGCCAAGTTAGTATTGATTTTCTGTCAAGATGCTAGAGTCATTTCTATTTATAAACATATCATTATATCATTATGATGACTCATGAAAAATTTTGATTGGTCAAAGGTAAAGGTCATGATGACATATTGTAATTTCTAAAGACAAGTTTGTATTGATTTTCCGTCAACATGTGTCATTTCTATTTATAAACATCATTAGGATGACTCATGGACAATTTTGTTAGGACAAAAGTAAAGGTCATGATGACATAATGTAATTCATTGAAGAGCTTATTTAACTATTTTAACATGACAAGTTTGTATTGATTTTCTGTCAACATGTGTCATCCTGCTGCTGTAATTTCTATTTATAGACCTTTCATTGAGTAAAAAATTTTACTTGAACAAAGGTAAATGTCATGGTGACATATAATAATTCAATGAGCTTATAACATGTACTTGATAAACTTTACACACAAAGTGGAGTGACATATGCTATTTCTTGAAATGGCATTTATATCTAGTTATTCTTCTTCTTCTTCTTCCGCACTCTAAAAAACGCTCGTCCGGGTATAGCCGAAGAGATGTGAAGACTGAGCTTTATGAAACTTTCCACAGGGATAGGGCACATATCAGAGGTGTGCACAACGTTTTCGGAATTTTCAAAATGGCCACCGTTTCCGAGTAAACAGCGAAAGTTCATTATATAGGACATTGCTATATCTCGGTAACCTAGGTGGTCAGGACCTTGAAACTCTGTAGGATTATAGAGCTTCATGAGTACTACAAAAATATCAAAAAAAATTTTGAAGCGATATTTACGGTTTTTCCGCAAAATGCGAAAATGTGAAATTTCAAAATCCAAGATGGCCGCCAAAATTTAAAAGTGCTTGGATTTTGATAAAATTTAATATTCTGGTAGATTTTGATGTTGCGAGTAATGCTGCACATTAGAGGTGTGCAAAACGTTTCGGAATTTTCAAAATGGCCACCGTTTCCGAGTAAACAGCGACAGTTCATTATATAGGACATTGCTATATCTTGGTAACCTAGGTGGTCAGGACCTTGAAACTCAGTAGGAATATAGAGCTTGATGAGTACTACAAAAATATCCAAAAAAAATTTGAAGCAATATTTACTTTTTTCCGCAAAATGCGAAAATGTGAAATTTCAAAATCCAAGATGGCCGCCAAAATTTAAAAGTGCTTGGATTTTGATAAAAATTAATATTCTGGTAGATTTTGATGTTGCGAGTAATGCTGCACATTAGAGGTGTCCATAAGGACTTCGAAATTTTTTAAATGGCCGCCTTTTTTTAATAAATAGCAAAAGTTCATTATATAGGACATTGTCATATCTCAGTAACACAAGTGATGAGCACCTTGAAATTTTGTGGTATTATAGAGCTTGATAAGTACTACAAAAATATTTAAAAAGTTCTAAAGAGATATTTACAGTTTTTTCATCAAATGCAAAAACGTGAAATTTCTAAATCCAAGATGGGCGCCAAAATTTATCCAAGATGGTATGTTTAAACGCATCATTGACAATGCCATGAACATTATACATATATATTCTATATTTTTACATCATTTGCACATTCTATAAAACTGAAAAAAGGCAGTATTTTTGCTGCTTTAAGGTACATCTTGTTCGTTTGGGGAACATCTGTGACGGCTGCCGTCACAATCAGTACTCGTTTGTTTTGTTTTACAAGGGATCAAAAGAGACCCTGTTCTAAATAAAAAAGTCAATAATCTCAATCAGACTTTTATTTTGCCTACAATGTAATGCAAAGTGAAATACAACAAATCTAGCTGTCCTTTTTTGTCTGACTTTGATTTTCCATGCCACCAGATGCCACAGTCTCTTGTTATTTACATTGAAATCTAGATCATTCAATAATACTACATGTATATGATTTAATCAATAGGATTTTATGTCCATAGCCTTTCAACTATGTAATTATGTCTCCCCCCACATTCTGTCTGTCACAAAGTTTGTCTGTGCAACTCCTCTGAAACTACTGAACCAAATTCAATAAAATTTGGTATTTAGGAAGGACCCCATATGTAGTTGTGCATAATAACAGGAAATTTTGGTGGGAGTTAGTTATGACTCTTTGAACTTAGAAAAATTTGCTAAAAATCCTCTCTTATCACCTTGTCAACGCAACTCCTCTGAAACTATTGAACCAAATTCAGCAAGACTTGGTATATAGGAGGGACACTATATTTTGAAATTTTGATTATCAAATTTTTGTGGGAGTTAAAGCCATTTGAACTTAAAAATCTGCTGAAAGTCCTCTCTTATATCCTTGTCAGTGCAACTCCTCTGAAACTACTTAACCAAATTCAATGAAACTTTGTATGAAAGAAGGGCACCATATGTAGTTGCGCTATCACCAGGGAATTCTGATCTCCAATTTTTAGCTCACCTGGACCAAAGGTCCATGTGAGCTATTGCCATCACTTGGTGTCCGTCTTCGTCTGTTAACAATTTTTCAAATTTTTTCTCCTCTGAAGCTACTGAACAGAATTCAATGAAACTTGGTATGATTGTTCCTTAGAGTGTCCTGCACTAAAGTTGTGTTTCAATTTATGATTTGTCAATAAACATGGCTGCTGTGGCTAAAAATAGACCAGGGGGGTCAGACTACTGTTTTCGGCTTGTAATTCAAAAAGTATAAGAGAATGATAAAATCTGATGCCACCCTACTGCTTCAAGATCAAAAGTTCTACAAAAGCTTGCATTTGGTTAAAGTTGTCAGATGACCCATTACAGGGGTTATGGCCCCTTAAAGGTGAAAAATAGCATTTTTTCATGTTTTACCCTATACTATGAAACCGTTGCAGAAAGAGAAAAGCTGTTGCATGCTTAAAGGATTAGCTCATTTAGCTCTACAAAAGTCTCCATAAGTACGAAGTTGTCAGATGATCCCTTATAGGGGTAACAGCCCCTAAAATAAGGTTTTTAGCTCACCTGACCCGAAGGGTCATGTGAGCTATTGTCATCGTTAAGCGTCCGTCGTCCGTCCGTTAACTTTTCTTCTAAGATCTTCTTCTCTGAAACCACTGAAGGGATTGCATTGAAACTTGGTATACTTGATCTTTAGGATGTCCTCTACCAAGTTTGTGAATTATATATATATGCCAACATGGCCGCCGTTGCTAAAAATAGAACAGGGGGGTCAGACCATTGTTTTTGGCTTATAACTCGAAAAGTAAAAGAGATAGAGAAAATCTGAAGCAACTTTCCTTGTTCAGCATCAAAAGCTCTACAAATCTCTTCAATGAGTCGAAGTTATGAAACCACTCCTTATAGGAGTTATTGCCCTTTAATCATCAAAATTGACCATTTTTGCAGTTTTTAGCTCACCTGACCCGAAGGGTCATGTGAGCTATTGTCATCGTTAAGCGTCCGTCGTCCGTCGTCCGTCGTCCGTCCGTCGTCCGTCGTCCGTCCGTTAACTTTTCTTCAAAGATCTTCTTCTCTGAAACCACTGAAGGGATTGCATTGATACTTGGTATACATGATCTTTAGGATGTCCTCTACCAAGTTTGTGAATTATATACATGTCGACCAACCAACATGGCCGCCGTTGCTAAAAATAGAACAGGGGGGTCAGACCATTGTTTTTGGCTTATAACTCAAAAAGTATAAGAGATAGAGAAAATCCGAAGCAACCCTCCTTGTTCAGCATCAAAAGCTCTACGAATCTCTCCATTGAGTCGAAGTTGTGAAACGACTCCTTATAGGAGTTATTGCCCTTTAATCATCAAATTTGACCATTTTTGCAGTTTTTGGACAATATCTTGAAAACCGTTAGGGCTAGAGGAAAAGTTAGCATTGCAAAATTGTTTAGCTCATTGAGATCTACAAAAATGATTTCAGGGTCTAAATTGTTAGATCAGCCGTTTAAGAGTTATTTCCCTTTAACTGTTTTTTTCCATTAATTTACACTGATTTTCAAAAATCTTCTTCTCTAAAACCACTGAAGGGATCGCATTGATACTTGGTATACATGATCTTTAGGATGTCCTCTACCAAGTTTGTGAATTATATACATGTCGACCAACCAACATGGCCGCCGTTGCTAAAAATAGAACAGGGGGGTCAGACCATTGTTTTTGGCTTATAACTCAAAAAGTATAAGAGATAGAGAAAATCCGAAGCAACCATCCTTGTTCAGCATCAAAAGCTCTACGAATCTCTCCATTGAGTCGAAGTTGTGAAACGACTCCTTATAGGAGTTATTGCCCTTTAATCATCAAAATTTACCATTTTTGCAGTTTTTGGACTATATCTTGAAAACCGTTAGAGCTTGAGGAAAAGTTAGCATTGCAAAATTGTTTAGCTCATTGAGATCTACAAAAATGATTTCAGGGTCTAAATTGTTAGATCAACCGTTTAAGAGTTATTCCCCTTTAACTGTTTTTTAGCTCACCTGACCCGAAGGGTCATGTGAGCTATTGTCATCGTTAAGCGTCCGTCGTCCGTCCGTCGTCCGTCGTCCGTCGTCCGTCGTCCGTTAACTTTTCTTCAAAGATCTTCTTCTCTGAAACCACTGAAGGGATTGCATTGATAATTGGTATACATGATCTTTAGGATGTCCTCTACCAAGTTTGTGAATTATATACATGTCAACCAACCAACATGGCCGCCGTTGCTAAAAATAGAACAGGGGGGTCAGACCATTGTTTTTGGCTTATAACTCAAAAAGTATAAGAGATAGAGAAAATCCGAAGCAACCTTCCTTGTTCAGCATCAAAAGCTCTACGAATCTCTCCATTGAGTCAAAGTTGTGAAACGACTCCTTATAGGAGTTATTGCCCTTTAATCATCAAATTTGACCATTTTTGCAGTTTTTGGACAATATCTTGAAAACCGTTAGAGCTAGAGGAAAAGTTAGCATTGCAAAATTGTTTAGCTCATTGAGATCTACAAAAATGACTTCAGGGTCTAAATTGTCAGATCGGCCGTTTAAGAGTTATTCCCCTTTAACTGTTTTTTCCATTAATTTACACTGATTTTCAAAAATCTTCTTCTCTAAAACTACTGAAGGGATTGCATTGATACTTGGTATACATGATCTTTAGGATGTCCTCTACCAAGTTTGTGAATTATATACATGTGGACCAACCAACATGGCCGCTGTTGCTAAAAATAGAATAGGGGGGTCAGACCATTGTTTTTGGCTTATAACTCAAAAAGTATAAAAGATAGAGAAAATCCGAAGCAACCTTCCTTGTTCAGCATCAAAAGCTCTACGAATCTCTCCATTGAGTCGAAGTTGTGAAACGACTCCTTATAGGAGTTATTGCCCTTTAATCATCAAATTTGACCATTTTTGCAGTTTTTGTACTATATCTTGAAAACCGTTAGAGCTAGAGGAAAAGTTAGCATTGCAGAATTGTTTAGCTCATTGAGATCTACTAATGTGATTCAGGGTTTAAATTGTCAGATCAGCCGTTTAAGAGTTATTCCCCTTTAACTGTTTTTTTCCATTAATTTACACTGATTTTCAAAAATCTTCTTCTCTAAAACCACTGAAGGGATTGCATTGATACTTGGTATACATGATCTTTAGGATGTTCTCTACCAAGTTTGTGAATTATATACATGTCGACCAACCAACATGGCCGCCGTTGCTAAAAATAGAATAGGGGGTCAGACCATTGTTTTTGGCTTATAACTCAAAAAGTATAAGAGATAGAGAAAATCCGAAGCAACCCTCCTTGTTCAGCATCAAAAGCTCTACGAATCTCTCCATTGAGACGAAGTTGTGAAACGACTACTTATAGGAGTTAATGCCCTTTAATCATCAAAATTGACCATTTTTGCAGTTTTTGGACTATATCTTGAAAACCGTTAGAGCTAGAGGAAAAGTTAGCATTGCAGAATTGTTTAGCTCATTGAGATCTACTAAAGTGATTCAGGGTTTAAATTGTCAGATCAGCCGTTTAAGAGTTATTCCCCTTTAACTGTTTTTTTCCATTAATTTACACTGATTTTCAAAAATCTTCTTCTCTAAAACCACTGAAGGGATTGCATTGATACTTATACATGATCTTTAGGATGTTCTCTACCAAGTTTGTGAATTATATACATGTCGACCAACCAACATGGCCGCCGTTGCTAAAAATAGAACTGGGAGGTCAAACCATTGTTTTTGGCTTATAACTCAAAAAGTAAAAGAGATAAAGAAAATCGGAAGCAAATTTTCTTGTTCAGCATCAAAAGGTCCTTACAGTAGTTATTGCCCTTTAACTGTTTTTTCTATTAATTTAAACTGATTTCCAAAAATCTCTGAAACCAATGAAAGGATTGTTTTGCAACTTTGTATACTTGAAAGTTTGTGAAATTTATTCAAACTTTGGCATAAGAGATCAGGTGAGCGATTCAGGCTCCTGGGAGCCTCTAGTTTCCATTAATTTACACTGATTTTCAAAAATCTTCTTCTCTAAAACCACTGAAGGGATTGCATTGATACTTGGTATACATGATCTTTAGGATGTCCTCTACCAAGTTTGTGAATTATATACATGTCAACCAACCAACATGGCCGCCGTTGCTAAAAATAGAACAGGGGGGTCAAACCATTGTTTTTGGCTTATAACTCAAAAAGTAAAAGAGATAAAGAAAATCGGAAGCAAATTTTCTTGTTCAGCATCAAAAGGTCCTTACAGAAGTTATTGCCCTTTAACTGTTTTTTTCTATTAATTTAAACTGATTTCCAAAAATCTTCTCTGAAACCACTGAAAGGATTGTTTTGCAACTTTGTATACTTGAAAGTTTGTGAAATTTATTCAAACTTTGGCATAAGAGATCAGGTGAGCGATTCAGGCTCCTGGGAGCCTCTAGTTGGACTATATCTTGAAAACTGTTATAGCTAGAGGAAAAGTTAGCATTGCAGAATTGTTAAGCTCATTGAGATCTACAAAAATGACCTCAGGGTCAAAATTGTCAGATCAGCCGTTTAAGAGTTATTCCCCTTTAACTTTTTTTTCCATTAATTTACACCGATTTTCAAAAATCTTCTTCTCTGAAACCACTGAAGGGATTGCATTGATACTTGGTATACTTGATCTTTAGGATGTCCTCTACCAAGTTTGTGAATTATATACACGTCGACCAACCAACATGGCCGCCATTGCTAAAAATAGAACAGGTGGTCAGACCATTGTTTTTGGCTTATAACTCAAAAAGTATAAGAGATAGAGAAAATCCGAAGCAACCTATCATGTTCAGCATTAAAAGCTCTACAAATCTCCCCATTGAGTAAAATTTGTGAAACGACTCCTTATAGGAGTTATTGCCCATTAATCGTCAAATTGACCATTTTTGCAGTTTTTGGACAATATCTTGTAAACCGTTAGAGCTAGAGGAAAAGTTAGCATTGCAGAATTGTTAAGCTCATTCAGATCTACAAATATAATTTAGGGTCAAAATTGTCAGATCAGCCATTTAAGAGTTATTCCCCTTTAACTGTTTTTTCCATTGATTTTAACTGATTTTCAAAAATCTTCCTCTCTGAAACCCCCGAAGGGATTGCCTTGAAACTTAGTACACTTGATCTTTAGGATGTCCTCTACCAAGTTTGTGAATAATATACATGTTGACCAACCAACATGGCCGCCATTGCTAAAAATAGAACAGGGGGGTCAGACCATTGTTTTTGGCTTATAACTCAAAAGTATAAGAGATAGAGAAAATCCGAAGCAACTTTTCATGTTCAGCATCAAAAGGTCCTTATAAATAGGAGTTATTGCCTGTATTTTTCTATTAATTTAAACTGATTTCCATAAATCTCTGAAACCACTGAAAGGATTGTTTTGCAACTTTGTATACTTGAAAGTTTGTGAAATTTATTCAAACTTTGGGATAAGAAATCAGGTGAGCGATTCAGGCTCCTGGGAGCCTCTAGTTTCATGTTATTGGCCTATGGAATATAAACTTTAGCAGGTAGAGAAAAGCTGTTGCTTGCTTAAATGATCAGCTCATTTAACTCTACAAAAGTCGCCATTGGGTCGAAGTTGTTAGTTAACCCCTAATAGGGGTTACGGCCCCTTAAATAACATTTTTTTGTGTGTTTTTGGCCTAAAGAATGATACTATAGCAGATAGAGAAAAGCTGTTGCTTTTTTTAATGTTCAGCTTATTAAGCTCTACAAAAGTCTTCATAAAATCAAAATTGTCAGATGACACCTTACAGGGGTTACGGCCACTTGAATAACGTTTTTTCATGTGTTTGGCCTTTAGAATGAAAACTATAGCAGATAGAGAAAAGCTGTTGCTTGCTTTAATGTTCAGTCCATTCATCTCTACAAAAGTCTCAATAAGGTCGGAGTTGTCAGGCGGCCCCTTATAGGGGCTGTGGCCCCTAAAATAAGGTTTTTCATGCTTTTGGCCTATGGAATCACCTTGTCAGCACAACTCCTCTGAATCTACTGGACTGATTTCGAGTGTGTGTGTTGGTGTTTAACACCCTCTATCAACGAACCTGGGCCAGTACTAATTTCGACGAAACTTAGTATGTAGGAAAGGCACCATATATAGAAGTGCATATTACCAGGAAATTGTAATGCTCAAATTTTTGTGGGATTTATTGACCTTTTTGAAATCAGAACTTTGGGGGGAACCGGAGGGGGGAGGAGACATCGTTTTTGCAGGCAAAAACAAACTTTAATCAAAGAACAGATTAACTGATCAGATGTAAAAAAAAAAACAAATGCAATACACTTAACACTTTCATCACTATTATTGAAACCTGATCCATTTACTGGTTCTAGGGCTTTTCTTTTATGACTTCAACTATCTTGCTTTGCAGCCTTACTGTGGTATGTCAATAGACAATAATGAGATGTGGAATACGTGTATGTGACACAACATACATGAATTTATTGCTTCACAGAGTTTAAATCATTTAATGAAGTTCTACCGTAGCTCACATAATAAAATCAACAAGACATTCAAATTCATAGTGAACATAAAGAAACATACATGTATTTTTTAGACAATGATGGAACAAAGAATCTTGAAATTAAACAGGTGGATGTAATAGCTCAAATGCTACAATATAGCTCTTTTTATGGTATTTAGTACCCGGATTTAGTATTAAATAGAACATATTTTTCATGAATTAAAAAATTAATAATAATAGATTTGAATTTTTTGGTTACATTAATTGCCACAAACATGTTATTTTCATGATCATTTTTTAAATAGATGTCAAAATGGTTTTTGTTTGGCTAAATCATGTAGATTTTGAGAGTTTTATTTTGGGAAAAACATAAATATTTCAGGCCATCTTCTTTCACCATCAAAATGCTGACTGAGCATCCAATTCTCTGGATAGATGATAATGAGAAAAGAAATGAACATAATTTAAAGTTAGTTCATTATTATTGAATATTTTGGTAAAATCTTTGAATCTTGGCGGCGGCATTAACTTTTTGGAAAAGTTTTATGAGCACCTCCATATCTCAAGAACTATAGGTCTTAGGTTGATGAAACTTGGTATGCATATGCCCCAGTAGTAGCTTAGCACAGTTGCATCCCCATCTCCTGATCTTGACCTTGATTTTCCGGTTTAGTGACTGACAATTTTATATTTTAAAAGTTTATATTTTCAAGTTTGTCTTCACTATGTTTTAGACGGCCAAGCCAAATTCCTTCTGTTTTATTCCTGTTAAGGACTAGTCCTGACAAGACACCAAAGGTTTCAATGATATTAATTGATAAAGTAATGTCTTTTTTTAATTTTCCGTTAAAATTTCAAAATCGTCAAACCCCAAGGTTCTGCCTTCTCCAGACATAGGTTGTTCTTAGTCATAATTTGGTTTCTCATTCGACATTTTTTGGTTTTATTGATCTATGCTCTTCACATTCATACAATACGTTTTAATTTCAAAATTGTCAAACCCCAAGGTTCTGCCTTCCCCAGACATAGGTTGTTCTTAGTCATAATTTGGTTTCTCATTCGACATTTTTTGGTTTTATTGATCTATGCTCTTCACATTCATACAATATTTGGCATATTCAACTTTTGGTAGAGTGCCTCTGATGAGTCTTGAATAGACGAAACGCGCGTCAGGCGTAGCAAAATTTATTGTCTGGAACTTTGTTGTAATTTAAAAGAGCAGTATCATCAGCCAATTGACTGTCCTAGGTTGATGAAACTTGGTATGCATATTCCCCAGTAGTAGCTTAGCACAGTTGCATCCCCACCTTGATTTTCCGGTTGAATGACTTTGGCAATTTTCAATACATATGCATGAAAAAGCAATGTTAAGGTTTTGCAAGCGCCTCCATATCTCAAGTATTATTGGTCCTAGGTTGATGTAACTTAGTATGCATATTCCCCAGTAATAGCTTAGCCAAGTTGTATCTTTTGACCTTGACCTTGATTTTCTGATTGAGTGACTTTGATTATTTTTATTGCATATATTAGCAACATTTAAGTTCTATAAACATCTTTTGATCTCAGAAACTCAAAATCCTTATAAATTTAATATTTAGTCGAAGTAAGAAAGAATGATTGTTTCTGATGGTGCCGGCCGGCGAGACATACTATAGTGTTTTGTCTTCCTTTACCTGATTTTACACAGCAAATAGAAAATTTGCTGCCCGGCAGGAGTGCTATAGAAAGCAGGAGCTTACTATTCCGGAGTACCTGAGTTAATTCACTCTCGTTACTAGATTTTGCGTTGTTGATTATGAGTTTTTATGCCCCGCCTACGAAAGTAGAGGGGCATATAGTGTTTGGGTCCGTTCGTCCTTTCTTCCGTCCGTTCTAAATCCTCATATTTCCAAATTCCCACTTACTAACAAGTGCCTCACCAACCATAAACAAACAAACAAACAAACAAAATATTTTATTGTCAATCAAAGACGCCCGTTAAGCCGAAGTTCGCAGATTCTCTGAGATGCTGCTTTATTTTTATAGCGTATAGCGTCCACGCTCTATTTCTAATTGGTTTGAGCTAATTTTAAAATTTATAATCGTACGTCTCTTTTCATAATTCCCCCAGTTTAAATAATTTTCAAATGTGAAGTTATTCTTGAAAATCCTATATGTTCTAAGTTTGTTTCGCCTTTCTGGATTTTTATTGTCGTTGAATATATTTTTTCTCCATAATTCTTTATATTCAATTGCAAGATGTATATGTTTATACATATATTTTTTAAAACTAACTTAAAGATTTATTGCCACTTTTCTTTCTATGCCAAAGAAATTGAAAATTTCGTCTACACATTTACACCAACATTTTTTATTGCTCTCATCTAACTTTTTAGATAAGCTGAAAGCTTCTGCTACAAGGCTTTCATTCTCATTAAATTTTGACAACTGATTTTATCATCCTAATAAAAGTGGAAATCTGCCTAATTCTCCAACCACTGCTAAATTAGTAACCTGTTGTCTAACTTCTAGTAAGTTTTTACATAAATTAATATGTACTTTTTTCAGCTGTAAAATCCATACATAATTTATTAAAATATGCGTCTTTATGCTTTTTAAGTTTATCTGCATCAAATATTTCCCAAACTTCACTTCCATACATTAAAACAGGTTTAACAGTGTGATCAAATACATGTAGAATGGTTTTGATTTTTGTCTCGCCTGCGAAGCAGAGCGGGACATAGGTGTTACTTTACGGGCGGCAGAGGCGACAAACTTTTTGAAAAAGTTTTGCGAGCACCTCCATATCTCAAAAACTATAGGTCCTAAGTTGATGAAACTTGGAATGCATATGCCCAAGTAGTAGCTTAGCACAGTTGAATCCCCATCTTTTGACCTTGACCTTGATTTTCCGGTTGAGTGACTTTGACAATTTTCAATACATATAATAGCAATGGAAATGTTTTGCGAGCACCTCCATATCTTAAGAACTATAGGTCCTACGTTAATGAAACTTGAACTTTTTATAGATTCCACATCCGTTATGTTTATTCTGTATATAGGCAACATAATCTTGTTAACCTTGCTAAGATTTCTTTGTTGTATGTAAGTCACCAATTTATAAACTTGCGCCACTCTCTTTATATTTTCTGAAATTCCTTGCCAGACACTTTTCGTTTCGATTTTGTAATACCGAGCTTTGACTTTCTCTTGCAGCATTTACGGCAAACACGGTCTTCGTTCTTACCTTCAATGTTCTTTTCTATGACTTTTAGAAGATAATCCATTACATAAATGTGCGTCTTGTTCAAATCGATATTTTATTTTTCCTTTTCAAGTTTTTATCTTCCAATGATCTGTAGGAATTTTATCAACTGATTTACATTTGTCTTGCGCATCTGGGTCTTTTGCAGCTCATCTTGCTCTTCTGCTTGCTCATCTTGCTATTTTGTAGCTCATCTTGATCTTTTGTGGCTGATCTTGCTCTTCTGCAGCTCATCCTGCTCTTTTGCTTCCTCATTTTGCTTTTTTGCAGCGCAACGTGATTTTTTGCAGCTCATCCCGCTCTTTTGCTTGCTTAACTTGCCCTTTTGCTGGCTCATCTTTCTCATTGGCTTGCTCATCTTGCTCTTTGGCAGCTCATCTTGCTCTTTTGCTTGCCCATTCTGCTCTTTAACAACTCTTCTTGCTTTTTTTTATTCATCTTTATCTTTTGCTTGCTCATCTTGCTCTTTTGCTGCTCTTCTTACTCTTTTAACTATTTTCGTCATACTACCTCCCCCTTTTTCTCGAGCAGCAGCATTTGCTGAAGCCGTTTTACCACCTCATTCCACTTTCTATTGACCAGCACCCCTTCTTCCCCCTTACCACTCGAACAACAGCAAACATTTCTTCCCCCTTACCACTCGAACAACAGCAAACATTTCTTCCCCCTTACCACTCGAACAACAGCAAACATTTCTTCCCCCTTACCACTCGAACAACAGCAAACATTTCTTCCCCCTTACCACTCGAACAACAGCAAACATTTCTTCCCCCTTACCACTCGAACAACAGCAAACATGTCTTCCCCCTTACCACTCGAACAACAGCAAACATCTCTTCCCCCTTACCACTCGAACAACAGCAAACATTTTACAACATCTTTCAAGCCTCATTATCTGACCTTTAACCCGAGCAGCAGCTATTTTACACAATGTCTTTCGAGCAGCAGTTTCTGTTCCCAAGGCTAACTCTTCTGTTATGTAGTCCTCGGATGTAGTCTTACCCTAACTCTCTTATTCTTATTCTTGTCTTTATAATTAATGTTGACTCTTTGTCTTTCCTGTTTTGCACTTAGTGCTCCTATTGTTGTTCACCAAGGCTCACAAATTGGTGAAACAAAAAAGGGAACAAGATAAGCAAACAATGGGTACTTCCGGAACATCATACCTAATCAACAACTTCTATGACAGAGACCCAAGAGCTGTTAAATCCATGCTCGCAAACTCATGGTGGCTAGTTGTTACGAACACTTTCTGGAGAAATGTTAACTTTATGATCAAGCAACGGCTCATTTCAGGAAAAAAATAAGATTTAAGCCATGAACTAGGCGAACAAAACTGAAAATAAAAACAACACAAAAAGGAATATATTTTTTATTGGTTTAAGGTAAGTGAGGACACCTGCCATGTGACCAAAAACAGCTAAAAATAAAAAAAAAGCCTTGTGTTAAGTAGTTTCAATTAATAAAACTCAATCAAAATGAATTAATTTTAGCACAAATAAAATAACCATTCCTTCATACATAGAATTTTCAAATAAAACAAGGGAGATAATCCACTTGAAAAATGACCAAAAAATTACAAAGATTTGTATTGTAGACAGAAAAATAAGCTGGCGCCCCCAGTTTTTATTGTTTTATTTCAAAATATAACTGTATTTCAATGATTCTTATCAAATAAAAATAAAATTTAAATTCGTGGAATTTTTCTGCGACAAGATTTTATGCTAATTATTTGGCCTTTATAATCTAAAGTAATTTGGGAAAACTTTGAGCCTAGATTTTTGGAAAACAAGCCTGGAAAGGGGGTCCAATATTTTTACACCAGATAAAGTACCCCTATACCTAATATTAATATATCAAAAAATTGGACATTTTAAATTCGGCATTATTTTTGGGGTCAGGTGTCCTCACTGACCTTAAGGAATAATTGATTAATTTTTATGATCGATTTAAGAATCATTTCCACTCAAGAACGCCATCTGAAGATTTAATTAATACTGGAAAAAGTCCGACATCCGAGCTCTGTGCTTATTTTACACATAATCATCGCATATCTACTTATGTGTGTTATTTTTAACGACGAAATTATTGATGTTTTTTTTTTAAGTTTATATGAAAATGATTCACAAGCTATGTTTTTAACATATAGTTAAATCAAAATATAACTGAAAATAACGTTTATTACAAAAAATCAAAGCAACGGTCCTTTTCTGATTTCCACATTGCCATCTGGCAACAGATCACTTCTTAAATCAAAGCCGACAACGGACTTTTATGGTGCTATGCTGAGTTTAAATAGACTAGGCTATGCTGAGTTAAAATAAACCTAGTCTAAGTTTCATAAACCTTCTTAAATTGATTTGTTTTCAACAAAGCCTTACTCAATTTAACGTTCACCAATCAATATGCTGAAAATTTGAGTGAGGGCATGGCACATTCTTTGAAACTGGTAACCAATAAGATATCACTGCCTCTACTATATCACAAGAAAGAAGCAAAAGTGTACCAAAGGGACAAATCAGACATCATTATACCTAAAAGACAAAGACAAAATCGGTAGACAAAAAAAAAATCATCACAACGAAACAAACCACACAACAAACAAAAGAACACACACATAACAACCAAAACCTTATTAAGCAACGTTTTGCTATTTCAGAGGAGAACATAACAATGATAAATTAAATTCAGCGAACAATTAGAAAACTGTTCTCTAGCTTGATCTTTCTAATTGTTGTCAATTTTCCGCTATGTGTATCTTGATATTTGTATTGTTATCTCTTGCTCATTACCTTGACGGCTAAGCTTCTTATAAAATGTTAAAATTTCAAAGGAAAGGTAGTTCCACACGTAATAACGCGAGTTCTTTACAATTGAATATAATTATCTTACCTTAGCCACGGTTATAATCTTAATGAAATATATCCTATTTCCTATGATATTGTGATATATTAGTTATAAAAATAAGTGTACAAAAGTGAATTGAAATGGATTTACCATTTTTAAAGAACAAAAAAAAAATAGGAAAAAATATCTTTGTGAAATCAAAGAAACAAGTCCTTTGATGTTGCCTACGGAAATGTCAAAACAATGAAAAACCTTTTGAAGGCCGGAAGATTTTCTTGCCGTTCATATTCACGTTAACAAAACTGAAAGAGGTTTGGCTGTACATTTAGAATACCCACCAATAAAAAGTTGTTTGTATGTTTTTTAAATCAATTTTGTAAATCATTATATTGAAGTAAACTCTATTCAGATTATCAACGACAAAGCTTTGGAATCATCTTCCAATTGGAAATCGAAAGAGTTAGTAAATACGAACCATTTAATAAATTGATTCTATTCAAAATCAAAGACCTCACAGCGTTAACCCATTATTTTCCCTGTTCATTCTTGACTCATTTTATAGTCTTCTACAGAATCCATAACTGTTTTTAAACTGTTCAATCTTCGCTTACAATATTTTACTTTTTAAGCGAGGCATCGAGAATTAGGTTCTTTTCCATGATGTTGGGGACACCATTAACGAGGTGACATTTCGCATGACTACTCTTGTGGTTTTGCAATGTTTGAGGTCATTGATTTGGAAATCGCGCAACACTTGTGCCCGCACTTGTGAGTAGTTGATGGAAGTTTAGGTGTAAGAGATTTTTATGTGTATACTTTTATCTGTAAAATAAGGAGAAGTATGATTGAGCTTTGTACTGTGCAGTGCATTGACTAACCCCGATGATGTGTAAAGACGATAAATGCACGCGACACAACAAACAAAAAGTATCTACCGATGAATATTTTTCATATGCAGACATTTATGGGAAATCTTAAGAAAATAGTTTATAACTTTTCCGATTAATTGTTGAAAATATGTTAAATTCTAAAGCTCTCCTTTTTATCAAAGACACGAAGTGTTAACCAACCCTAAATTAATTAACACGTGTCAGTTAACACGTTTTAACAAGGTTATCGATAACACAAGTTAATAAAATATTTTTCTAAATTCTTCCACAAGCATCGATAGTGAAAAGAATATCACATCCTGAATTTTATGGTAATGTTTTTTATAAAGCTCAAAAGTTTAAAAAAACAATCAATTGGAAATGAAAAATTGGCTTCACAATTTATTACGGAAAGCATATGAATTGAATATTTTGGTTAAATATGTTTGATTTTTTTGATTTTTTAAATCAGTCGATTGACGATTCTCAGCTAGCAGCCAGTGACAGCGAGTGTTCTATAGAGAGTTCCTTTACTGGCTTTTCGTTTGTTCTTGTTTTCTTTTGTCTAAGGTTCTCCCTCGTGGAATTGAACTTTGATCGATTTGAATTTTATTGTGTGTTTAGTTTTGTGCTTTGTCTAGGAATATTGATAGGGGGAAGGTTGGCCTGAAAAAAACTAGCTGAACCCCGTCACATATATGTGCCTGTCCTAAGCCAGGAATCTTTGACAAAGCTTTCGTTTGTACTTGTCTTTTTTATGTTTTCTGTTCCCTGTTTAAGAAGGGGGTCTATCAGTGACTATTTCAGGACTGGATTGACTGACTGACTGACTGGGGAGTTTAACGTCGTGACTATACCTATATATAGGTCTGCAGCGACGTGAGGACATGATTATAATTATATGCATTAAATATAGACCATGGACCAATGCAGAACCGCGAGCAGCGCCTACTGGCCTCGTTAAAGGCTGCTGGCGGTTGTCCATTGAAGTTTTTCCGAATTGCCGCTTGATTGTGCGCTGTGTCGCGTACACTTATTCCACATCTCATTATTTTTTATTCATCGTTCTTTAATGATTGCTATAATGCATAAAAAGATGAAGCCCATACCGATTATAACTCCAAAAGTTTTTGCCAACGTCTTATTTTTTGTAAGTAGCCATTGAAATATAATTTTTCTTCCATTCTGCACTTAAAATTACCAAATATCTTCGTTTTATTCGAAATCACTTAAAAAATATAAATATAGAACAAACAATTGTCATAGAACAATAAGTTTAACCTATGTTTAACCTAGAGCGCTGGAGTGAACGAAGGTGTCCTCCGACTCTTTGAAAACCAGTAAAAGTGGTTCTTTTCAGGTCTTGAAGTTGTTGACTCATTTTTTGCATTTCCTTCTGCATGGACTGGAGTATCTTAACCATTTCTCTGTGTTCAGGAAACAAGTTAAGAATAGGTTCGTCAGCGTACATTAAACTTGGGCTTATAATCAAAACAGCAAGAAATAGGATAACTCGTGCCATAACGTCTTCCATTTTTTTTCTAAAACGAAATACTAGTAATTAAAATCATTTGACAGACAACAAAAGTGCATGAAGTGCGTTCTGAGAATTGAAAATATATATATATAAATGAGGTAATAAAATATGATGCAAAGTCATTACAGATTGTTCAAATTAACAAGAATATGGTATATTTGACTGTTTTCATTTATTTTACTTTGTCATTTCACATGTGAATTTTATCATTTGATTTTTAGGGGGGGGGGGCTAGGTGAAATATGAAGTAAAAAGGTAGGATGGCAAAAAAATCTAGAAATAAAAAGGCAGGACAGTGCTTGCTTTGAATTACAAAAAAAGGAGGGATGGTAGTTTTGGCTGATAATTTAATAATGGCTTTAAAAATAAAAATAAATTGGCGCGCGCAAGCGCTCAATAGAAAATCCAGACTCAGCCTTTTCCGAAAATAAAAAGGCAGGACGTAGAAAATATCTATAGGCCCCCATAAAAATCAAATGGTTGCTCCCTTACAAGTGAATCGTTACTTGTCTTTTAATTCAATTGTGTCTCTTAATGTTCTTTCCTCTTATATTAGTAACCTCCCTTTGATCCATGTGGGCTCCTAATTAAAAAAAAATAAAATATGTTAGGTTTTAATTTTGTTAGGACTAGTTAACAGAGAGCTATCTGACACAATATGGTGGGGACAATTAAGGATACTTACAATGTGACCATTTAAAACGCAAAAAATATGTGAAAATGTCAATAAAAAACTTATGAAAAATGGGTTCATTTTGGTTAAGGTGAATAGAAACACTTAATATCTTACCAAGTAAATTTTATCAGCTGTACTCTGATAGTTACAATTTTCGAATCAAAATAAGGCGACAAATCATGAAAACTCACAAAAAATTACAAAGATTCGCAATGGAGATTAAGCTGGTGTCACTCTTTTTAATTTCAACTTATATTATTTTTTAACTTAAGTTTTTAAATGAAAATGATAACACACGTCACAAACAATGGGAAATAGTAAAAGTAATTGTTTCAATACTATAAAATTAGTTGGATTGAAGTTCATGTAAGTTCGAAAAAATTATGAATGTTTTAAAACTCCAAGTAAGATTCAGGGTGAATGAAATCCAAATTTGTTTTTGTTCTTTTTTATCTTGGTAAGTCAGTCAATTTTTAAGGCCAAATCATCTATTGTAATGCTTACATTAGTGCAGGAAGGTGTATGCAAATAGATAAGTTTTGGGCTAACATACCCCAAAAAAAATATTTTTGAGTCGTTGTTTATACAAATTTGGGATTCTTAAAAGTTAGGAAATTCCTAAAGGACCCCCTTATTTGTCTTCCTAAATTAAGGATGATCCTTAGGAAATTTTGAGATGTAGTTTAGGATATCGTTAAGCTGTCTCTTACTCCTAATATGGCTTCAATAATGAGGCTTCGGAACTGAACATCCACTAAACACTTTTAAAATAGACTAATGTTCAGGTCAAAACTTCAAACTTACTGCCGACTTGTTTCAATCTTATGTACTGATTTTTAGTCTTGGGCCAATTCAATACAGCGAGCAGTGACCTTTGATGTTGATGTGTCATGGTTGTTTTCCATTGTGATTTTTTAAATTGCCGTTTCTTTAAAGACATAGAACCTATCAATTTCGCAATTTTCTACATTGGATAAAAAGTACATATATTAAAAATATACTATCTAAAACTTATCTTTACCAACATAAAAACTCAAATTTGTGCAGCTTTCTATAAAATAATCTTATTTTAATTATTTGCGTTGATTAAGTATTGTCCATCATAAATATTTACTTTTTGTAAACTGGGTACTCTTAAACTGAGAAACGAAATGGAACCAAACGAGACGAAGAGAAAACGAAATCGGTAAATTAAGAAAACGACTGGTGTCGGGTAAAATCGATTCAGTTTTCCTTTTTTTACCAGTTTCGTTTGATTTTGTTTCCTTTCTTTGCAGATTTCGGTTGCTTATTTTACTGTTTACGTTTCCTTCTTTACCAATATCATTTGTGATCCGCTCCGTTTCGTTTGGTTACTTTTCGTGTCTCAGTTTACAGGTACCCGCAAGTGTTTACATTCTATAATTAGTTTGTCCTCTTTTTTGACACTGCGTTTTTTTCTTCAGTTTTCCCTCGAAAAGAATACTTTCTGGTATGTTTTTTGAAAATGTAACAGTTTCTCCAAAGGTTTTACACTGTATTCTTCAAATAGTGTGACTTTCATTATTTAAAAAAAAAATGCGAAATTGATAGGTTCTATGTCTTTAATGTTGGTTGTGTCGCGTAAACTTATTCCACATCTCTTTATCGTCTATGATGTAAAACTTATCTTTGAAAAGATGAACCAGTTCCATGATGTTAAACTTATCTTTGAAAAGATGAATCAGTTCCATGATGTTAAACTTATCTTTGAAAAGATGAACCAGTTCCATGATGTAAAACTTATCTTTGAAAAGATGAATCAGTTCCATGATGTTAAACTTATCTTTGAAAAGATGAAGCAGTTCCATGATGTTAAACTTATCTTTGAAAAGATGAACCAGTTCCATGATGTTAAACTTATCTTTGAAAAGATGAACCAGTTCCATGATGTTAAACTTATCTTTGAAAAGATGAACCAGTTCCATGATGTTAAACTTATCTTTGAAAAGATGAATCAGTTCCATGATGTTAAACTTATCTTTGAAAAGATGAACCAGTTCCATGATGTTAAACTTATCTTTGAAAAGATGAACCAGTTCCATGATGTTAAACTTATCTTTGAAAAGATGAACCAGTTCCATGATGTTAAACTTATCTTTGAAAAGATGAACCAGTTCCATGATGTTAAACTTATCTTTGAAAAGATGAACCCTTTACTCTGCACTTTAAAAAAAGGCTTAACAGTAAAATAAAAGTCATGCCTGAAACAAACTATGTTGTATGGGTAAATATATCAGAGAAAAATCTTTATAATATAATACAATTTAATGAATAACCTTACCTTAACAAGTTTTACAATTTGTTATTTTGCTGCTGAAACACAAGAGTATTTCTAATGTGGTAAGTTTTGTCAGTAATCGAAGGATGTTATCCGAATACTCACCAACTGCATTTTGCCGGAAATGTGATAAAATAACTTAACAAGTAATTTTATCAATCTTTCGACAAACAAAAAACAAAACAAAACGTTAAATTTCCTTTTAAGCTCACCTGAATTGAAGGGTCATGCGATCTTTTGCCATCACTTTGCGGCCGTCGTCTGTACGTCCGTAAACTTTTTAAAACGTTAACTCCTCTGACACAAAAAGTCCAATTACATCCAAACTTGGTACATTTTTTTTGGCAAATAACTCAAAAACCATGACAGATATCAAAATGACGGCTGAGTAAAAGTGTTCAGCACATGCTCAGAATCTACCTGCCCTGAAATTTTGAAGCAGATATAACAACCCACGTAGGAGTTATTGCCCTTTTTCTGCATTTTTTTTTCAAATTTTGCATTTTTAAGCTCAATATCTTGGAAACTATAAAAGATATTTGAAAAAAATAAATTGCATACTGTTAGGCAGACAGAGATCTACAAAATCTGTAACAGGATCGAACTTGTTAGTTCGTTCTTTTAGAAGTTATTCCCCTTAAAACGTCAAAATTGACCATTTTTGCAGTCTTTGTTCATTGTGTAAAAATCGTTGACTCCTCTTACACCATAAGTTAAATTGCAACCAAACTTAGTAGTTGTTTTTTGGCATGAGTGCTACAAATTATTGTTTGGATTTATGATATGTAAAAAAAACATGACCGCCATGGCTAAAAATAGAGCATAGGGGTAAATTGCAGTTTTTTGCAAATAACTCAAAAATGGTGACAGTTATCAAAATTTTGATGAGAAGCAAAAGTGTTCAGCACCTTAAGTTCTACCTACCGTTACAGTGTTGCATCAGTCGATAAATATTTTAAGCTAGCTGCCAGTATCAACGAGTGTTCTTGTAAGAGAGTTGATCATGATCCGCGTCTCATTTATCTTGTTGTCTTCCTGTCTGTTATTCTCTCTGATTGAATTGACACTTTTATCGATTAATTTACTGTGTTATTTTGGGTTTTGTTACATACTAGTAAGCTTAAGGATTGATCTACAAAATCATTTTTATTTCAAAAAGGCATATTGCAGGACGCTAGCCGCGACCACTTTCCACGATGAAAGCTTTTTGACAGTTTTAAAAACTGCCGAATTATGTTTCATACGCTTATTTTTTCTTATCTCACATTCTCCCCTACAGTTAAAAAAATAATGTTTGATAATAAAAGAAAAGTTAAAAAAAACTTTATTCTACAACGATTCTTAAGATAACAAAACCACTAAATTTTTATAAAAACTGCTTTAAAAAGCAGAAATATGAAATTGAAAACAATTTTTTATTAGAACTGACCACATTTTTTTCTGTTTTTTTTTTAATATTAACTAAATAGGTTATTTTTTCATTGACAAAATCATGATGGTTATGCCTTAAATTTTATATTATATTATATTATTTAAGATGTACCGATGTGGGATCCGAATGTCCAAAGTAAAGGGCAAACTAAAAACCACTTAACAAAAACCGTGAGAAGTGCACTACTATTCATTGATAAATATTGTCAATTACTCAAAGCTGGTTTAAATTGTTTAACCATGATATAACTGTAAAGTGAGTAACACCAAAATGTAGAAAATATTGATGTTTTATTCAAATCAATTTAGAGACCGTGCTTTGATGGGTGTATTTGTGAAGCAGTTTAAATTTTTTTATAGTTCACTAAAGTGTCGTATAATGAATACATTTATAATAGGTTTCAATTGTAATTTTATTTATCAAGATATGTCTTTAATAAACAAGTATGATATACACCAATTAACTTAATATATAGAAACTGGTCGTTTTCATATTATAGACAAAGGCTAGATTATGTACTGTGTGCAACTCAACAAAAGAAGAACATCATTTTTATAATTGAATGTGCAAATTAAAATAAACAACTTTACTTTCTGTCAATAATATTCAAGATTTTAATAATTTAGGCAAATGCTTGTTTTTATCTTTAAGTTTATAGCGATATTGCTTTTGGAATAAATGATTACTATATATTATATTATATATTATATTATATTATATTATATTATATTATATTGTTCCATAATACATGTACCTCACACAACTAGAATACATACACAAATAGTAAGCGTATGTGACACAGCCCACAAGCGTCAATTCAGAAAAACCACAATGGACAACCGCCATCAGCCTTCAACGAGGCCATTTGGCACTGCTTGCGGATCTGCAATTGGCGCATGGTCTAAATAAAATGCATATAATTAAAATCCAGTCCTGAAATAGTCACAGATATACCCCCTTCCTAAACAAGGAACATAAAACATCAAACATAAAAGTACAAACAAAAGCTTTGTCAAAGATTCCTGGCTTAGGACAGGCACATATAATAAACTAGTTTTTTGGGCCTAACCTTCTCCTTTTCAATATTCCTAGACAAAGCACGAAAACTAAACACACAATTAAAATCAAATCGATCAAAGTTCAATTTCACTAGAGAGAATCTTAGACAAAAGACAACAAGAACAAACGAAAGGGCGGTAAAGGAACTCTCTATAGAACACTCGCTGTAACTGACAGCTAGCTGAGAATCATCAATCGACTGATGTAAAAAAAATTCAAACATATCGATTTTAATTCCAACACAACACTTCAAACAATAATGCTTTGGTGAAGTGTCATCACACAAAACCGACATGCTTGATCGCTATAATGCATAAAAATGACAATAGTAAAAATGTTTATGGAAGTTTTAAAGTAAGTATCAAGTTATCAATATTTCTGCCAAAAAACACTTAAATCAAAGATTTAACCAAAATATTCAATTGATATCCTTTCCGTAATAAATTTTGACGCCAATTTTTCATTTCCAATGGATTGTTTTTAAACTTGTGAGCTTTATAAAAAACATTACTAAAAATTCAGAATGTGATTTTCCTTTTACTATCAGAAAACGACGTGTACAATTAACTTTTACAATAAGAGATCGATACTTGTGGAAGAATTTAGAAAAAAGATTTTACTAATTTGCGGTATCGATAACCTTGTTTTAATAATTTTTCAGTAATAAAACTGTTTTTATTGTTAAAATCAGAAATACCACTGTAGATTCGAGCATGTCTTACTAACTGTGAAATTTAAACCCCGTATGACGGCGCTAGTGGAACATCTCCTTCAAGAAAAGGGATAGTATTGGGAAGGTAAAGTCGTCACGTTTATCATAAACTTTGGTTTGTAATTTTCCATCAATAATACTTACATAGTAAGGGTTGGCCTACAAAATTATTTTTATTTCAAAGAGGCATATTGCTGGACGCCAGCTGCGACCACTTTTCAAAATAAAAGCCTTTTATGTCTCGTACGCTCCCTTTTCACAACGATTCTTTAGATAACCAAACAACTGAGTTTTTATGAAAACAGAAATATGTAATTGAAAGTATTTCTTTATTAGAACTGACCACATTTTTTCTGTTTATTCGAATATAAACTCAATAGTTTATTTCTTAATTGACAAAATAGTTGTAGCAATTCCTTAAATATTGCATGATATTATCTAAGATGTACCAATGTGGTATCCCAATGTCCAAAGTCAAGGGCAAACTAAAAACCACTAAAATAACAAAACGAGAACAGCACGAAGAAACAGACAACACAAAAACAAATAAAAGCAACTGTAAAGCAATCAACAGTTGTGACGAGAGTGAACTCCGAAAGGACAAACAACTCTGTATCTGTCATTATTTAAAAGAGTTCTGAAGGTAAAGAGAAGTAGCCAAAACTATGTGGTATATGTGAACCGAGAAGAGCACAACTGTTCATTGATAGATAATGTTAAATACTCAAAGCTGGTTTAAATTGTTTAACCATGATATAACTGTAAAGTGAGTAACACCAAAATGTAGAAAATATTGATGTTTCATTTCAATCAATTTAGAGAACGTGCTTTGATGGGTGTATTTGTGAAGCAGTTTAAATTTTTTTATAGTTCACTAAAGTGTTGTATAATGAATACATTTATAATAGGTTTCAATTGTAGTTTTATTTATCAAGATATGTCTTTAATAAACAAGTATGGTATACACCAAATAACTTAATGTATAGAAACTGGTCGTTTTCATAATATAGACAAATGCTAGATGTACAACAAAAGAAGAACATCATTTTATAATTGAATGTGCAAATTGAAATAAACAACTTTACTTTCTGTTAATAATATTCAAGATTTTAATAATTTAGGAAAATACTTGTTGTTATCTTTAAGTTTATAAGCGATATTGCTTTTGGAATAAAGAATTACTATTATAATATATTTTATTATATTATATTATATTATATTATATTATATTATATTATATATTATATTATATTATATTATATTATATTATATTATATTATATTATATTATATTATATTATATTATATTATATTGTTCCATAATACCTCACACAACTAGAATACATACACATATAGTTTTAGATAGAAAATATAGAGATGTGGAATAAGTGTACGTGACACGGCCCACAAGCGTCAATTCATAAAACCACAATGGACAACCACAAACAGCCTTCAACGAGGCCAGTAGGTGCTGCTCGAGGTTCTACAATTGGCCCCTGGTCCAAATAAAATGCATATGATTCAAATCCAGTCCTGAAATAGTCACAGATATACCCCCTTCCTAAACAAGGAACAGAGCACATCAAAAAGACAAGTACAAACAAAAGCTTTGTCAAAGGTTCCTGGCTTAGGACAGGCACATATAATATGTGGCGGGGTTAGACTAGTTCTTTGGGCCCAACCTTCCCCCTTTCAATATTCCTAGACAAAGCACGAAAACTAAATACACAATAAAAATCAAATCAATCAAAGTTCAATTTCACTAGAGAGAACCTTAGACAAAAGACAACCCGAACAAATGAAAGGACGGTAAAGGAACTCTCTATAGAACACTCGCTGTTACTGACAGCTAGCTGAAAATCATCAATCGACTGATGTAAAAAATTCAAACATATCGATTTTAATTCCGATACAACACTTCAAACAATAATGATTTGGTGAAGTGTCATCACACAAAACCGACATGCTTGATCACTATAATGCTTAAAAATAACAATAGTAAAAACGTTTATGGAAGTTTTAAAGTAAGTATCAAGTTATCAATATTTCTGCCAAAAAACACTCAATTCAAAGATTTAACCAAAAAATTCAATTGATAACCTTTATGTAATAAATTTTGAAGCCAATTTTCCATTTCCAATGGATTTTTTTTAAACTTGTGAGCTTTATAAAAAAACATTATTAAAAATTCAGGATGTGATATTCCTTTCACTATCAGAAAACGACGTGTACAATTAATTTTTACACTAAGAGATCTATACTTGTGGAAGAATTTAGAAAAAGATTTTTACTAATTTGTGGTATCGATAACCGTGTTTTAATAAAAGCGATTTTTATTGTTAAAATCAGAAATACCACTGCAGATCCGAGCATGTCTTACTAATTGTGAAATATAAATCCCATATGGAGGCTTTAGTGGAACAACTTCAAGAAAAGGGGAATTTATAATAGGTTAGGTGAAGTTAGGTGAAAACTTTGGTTTGTAATTTTTCATCAATAATGCTTACATAGTAAGGATTGACCTTCAAAATTATTTTTATTTTTAAGAGGCATATTGCAGGACGCCAACCGAGACCCCTTTTCAAAATAAAAGCTTTTTGACAGTTTTAAAAACTGCCGAATTATGTAGCGTACGCTCCTTTTTTACAACGATTCCTAAGATAACCAAACAACTGAGTTTTTATGAAAACAGAAATATGTAATTGAAAGTATTTCTTTATTAGAACTGACCACATTTTTTTCTGTTTATTCGAATATAAACTCAATAGGTTATATCTTAATTGACAAAATAGTTGTGGTAATTCCTTAAATATTGCATGATATTATCTAAGATGTACCAATGTGGTATCCCAATGTCCAAAGTCAAGGGCAAACTAAAAACCACTAAAATAACAAAACGAGAACAGCACGAAGAAACAGACAACACAAAAACAAATAAAAGCAACTGTAAAGCAATCAACAGTTGTGACGAGAGTGAACTCCGAAAGGACAAACAACTCTGTATCTGTCATTATTTAAAAGAGTTCTGAAGGTAAATAGAAGTAGCCAAAACTATGTGGTATATGTGAACCGAGAAGAGCACAACTGTTCATTGATAGATAATGTTAAATACTCAAAGCTGGTTTAAATTGTTTAACCATGATATAACTGTAAAGTGAGTAACACCAAAATGTAAAAATATTGATGTTTCATTCAAATTAATTAAGAGAACGTGCTTTGATGGGTGTATTTGTGAAGCAGTTTAAATTTTTTTATAGTTCACTAAAGTGTCGTATAATGAATACATTTATAATAGGTTTCAATTGTAGTTTTATTTATCAAGATATGTCTTTAATAAACAAGTATGGTATACACCAAATAACTTAATGTATAGAAACTGGTCGTTTTCATAATATAGACAAATGCTAGATGTACAACAAAAGAAGAACATCATTTTATAATTGAATGTGCAAATTGAAATAAACAACTTTACTTTCTGTTAATAATATTCAAGATTTTAATAATTTAGGAAAATACTTGTTGTTATCTTTAAGTTTATCAGCGATATTGCTTTTGGAATAAAGAATTACTATTATAATATATTATATTATATTATATTATATTATATTATATTATATTATATTATATTATATTATATTATATTATATTATATTATATTGTTCCATAATACCTCACACAACTAGAATACATACACATATAGTTTTAGATAGAAAATATAGAGATGTGGAATAAGTGTACGTGACACGGCCCACAAGCGTCAATTCATAAAACCACAATGGACAACCACAAGCAGCCTTCAACGAGGCCAGTAGGTGCTGCTCGAGGTTCTGCAATTGGCCCCTGGTCTAAATAAAATGCATATGATTCAAATCCAGTCCTGAAATAGTCACAGATATACCCCCTTCCTAAACAAGGAACAGAGCACATCAAAAAGACAAGTACAAACAAAAGCTTTGTCAAAGGTTCCTGGCTTAGGACAGGCACATATAATATGTGGCGGGGTTAGACTAGTTCTTTGGTCCCAACCTTCCCCCTTTCAATATTCCTAGACAAAGCACGAAAACTAAATACACAATAAAAATAAAATCAATCAAAGTTCAATTTCACTAGAGAGAACCTTAGACAAAAGACAACCCGAACAAATGAAAGGACGGTAAAGGAACTCTCTATAGAACACTCGCTGTTACTGACAGCTAGCTGAAAATCATCAATCGACTGATGTAAAAAATTCAAACATATCGATTTTAATTCCGATACAACACTTCAAACAATAATGATTTGGTGAAGTGTCATCACACAAAACCGACATGCTTGATCACTATAATGCTTAAAAATAACAATAGTAAAAACGTTTATGGAAGTTTTAAAGTAAGTATCAAGTTATCAATATTTCTGCCAAAAACACTCAATTCAAAGATTTAACCAAAAAATTCAATTGATAACCTTTATGTAATAAATTTTGAAGCCAATTTTCCATTTCCAATGGATTTTTTTTTAAACTTGTGAGCTTTATAAAAAACATTATTAAAAATTCAGGATGTGATATTCCTTTCACTATCAGAAAACGACGTGTACAATTGATTTTTACAATAAGAGATCTATACTTGTGGAAGAATTTAGAAAAAGATTTTTACTAATTTGTGGTATCGATAACCGTGTTTTAATAAAAACGATTTTTATTGTTAAAATCAGAAATACCACTGCAGATCCGAGCATGTCTTACTAATTGTGAAATATAAATCCCATATGAAGGCTTTAGTGGAACAACTTCAAGAAAAGGGGAATTTATAATAGGTTAGGTGAAGTTAGGTGAAAACTTTGGTTTGTAATTTTTCATCAATAATGCTTACATAGTAAGGATTGACCTTCAAAATTATTTTTATTTTTAAGAGGCATATTGCAGGACGCCAACCGCGACCCCTTTTCAAAATAAAAGCTTTTAGACAGTTTTAAAAACTGCCGAATTATGTAGCGTACGCTCCTTTTTTACAACGATTCCTAAGATAACCAAACAACTGAGTTTTTATGAAAACAGAAATATGTAATTGAAAGTATTTCTTTATTAGAACTGACCACATTTTTTTCTGTTTATTCGAATATAAACTCAATAGGTTATATCTTAATTGACAAAATAGTTGTGGTAATTCCTTAAATATTGCATGATATTATCTAAGATGTACCAATGTGGTATCCCAATGTCCAAAGTCAAGGGCAAACTAAAAACCACTAAAATAACAAAACGAGAACAGCACGAAGAAACAGACAACACAAAAACAAATAAAAGCAACTGTAAAGCAATCAACAGTTGTGACGAGAGTGAACTCCGAAAGGACAAACAACTCTGTATCTGTCATTATTTAAAAGAGTTCTGAAGGTAAAGAGAAGTAGCCAAAACTATGTGGTATATGTGAACCGAGAAGAGCACAACTGTTCATTGATAGATAATGTTAATTACTCAAAGCTGGTTTAAATTGTTTAACCATGATATAACTGTAAAGTGAGTAACACCAAAATGTAAAAATATTGATGTTTCATTCAATTTAATTAAGAGAACGTGCTTTGATGGGTGTATTTGTGAAGCTGTTTAATTTTTCTTAAAGTGTCGTATAATGAATACATTTATAATAGGTTTCAATTGTAGCTTTATTTATAAAGCTATGTCTTTAATAAACAAGTTTGGTATGCACCACATAACTTAATGTATAGAAACTGGTAGTTTTCATGATATAGATAAAAATGCTAGATTATATGCACTATGTGCAACACAACAAAAGAAGAACATCACTTTATAAATGAGTGTGCAAAATAAACAACTTCATGTTTGAAATATTTCAAACTATATAACTACCTTAATCCACCTTTTTGTTAATTAATTGTCTACTTTCTGCCAATAATATTCAAGAATTTAAAATTTTAGGCAAATACATGTTGTTAGCTTTAAGCCTATTAGCGATAGTCCTTTTAGAAAAGGACTACTATATATTATATTATATTATATTATATTATATTATATTATATTATATTATATTATATTATATTATATTATATTATATTATATTGTTCCTCGGATAATATTTTAGATTGCAAGAAAAGTCTGACACATGTGGTAACAGAGCAGTATATTTCAAATTACAGTATTAAAACCATTCATGCGCGTCAACATTATTTCCTGTCATTTCATTTAGGAATATTGATTTTAATTTTAATTTTGACGTTAAAAAATTGGAATAGCAATTTAAACTTTTTTGTGTGATTTTTTGTCATATTTTGATAATTCTGCGATACTTGAAATTTCATTACAAAAGTTATAGAAACGCAAAGTGTTAGCGTTCTATTTTTTTACATACATTAATATACAGCGAAACAAACGATAAAAGGCAAAGTACATTTGTGTTGGGCTTGTTTCACGAAGGATACCAATATATATTTTTTTAGCTTATTTCCTTCTTAAAAGTGGAATACGAATATTTTATAGGTTACTTTTGAGTACCACACTGATACTCACGGAGGAATACTTAACGTCTTCAATAATTTGATATACCGATACATCCTTTTAGATACCATTACTATAAGTCTACCATTACATCTGGGAGTACTAAGGTTAAAGGGGCTACAATGAAAAAGCATTTGTGTAAAACAATCTGAGGATTTGGTGTATCTTATTATGCCTTAACGCTTTAAGGCGACTAGTAGAGTGTAGTCACCAATTTTATTCGTTGTCCCACAAGGTTTTTAACAATGTTTTGTTTAAGTTTAAATTTGATTAAAGGACAAGGTAAGGCCCATATTTTGCCCTCTCTATGACTAAAAAAAATAATCAAAAATGTTATGGAAAAGATTTCCTATGCTATTTAGAAGTTCAAGTGTTCTAATAATTTTAAATAAAATATTAGGCTTTCTGACATTGATGAAAAACAGGGTGTTAAAACAAACAAAATATGTAGATTTCTGTCAAATTGACTGAATTTGGACACATTTTGTTCATTTTTCAACTTTAAGATGCCTCCGCCTTCTTTAGGTAGTAAAACACACTTCTAGGTAAAACGTCAGAAACGTACATAGCTTTTGCAGAACATATGCTTATACCAATAACTACTCTAAAACAATATTTAACCTTTTAAACACTTACCATACATCGTTGAAATCCTTACATTCTATAGATTATCTTCCAGTTAGTTGTTACTTGCAAAAATAAGATCTTTTCATTACGAACCGATAACTCCGAAAACAAATTATACATGAAAAAACACTAAAATTTACACATTTTTACCATAATTCAAGCCTAGATTAGACACAAACCTGCACCAAATCCTCTATAGTGCTATACATGCTCTGAAAGTACATAAACCTGCTAGTTGAGCACACTTTCGTTACTAAATTATGAGGCATTCTTAATTTATAGCTACTGAAATTCGACCTTTGTATTTTACTTTAAAAATTCTTGGATGTCACTCTCCAAAACTAACTTGTAAATAAAACCGAACTGTGTCTTACTACCTTAATAGATAAACATTTTTTATGTATTTGAGTGTTGTGTATATTTCAAAACTTGATTATATTTGGACCAAAATGATATTTGGCAATTTCTTTTAGGTCAGGTCTCAAATAACCCTTTTGACGTTCACATTCATTTTCAGCTTAAAATCTGCATTTTCTAAATTTTTGCTTGAACAAATACGGGTAAGATGGTACACATGTTATATATCATTGCGAAGCTTATAAAGTTTGCTGTCTAATACGGGTATAAAACCTTCACCATCAAGGATTACTTTTTTCGCAAAGTTGGATTGTTTACAAAATGCTCAAAATACCCTTTTTACCATACTTTCCGGTCTTCCACATGGAGCCTTTTCACACAGCCATGTAAACAAAATTCATACACTTGTCATCGTTGAAATCCTAACATTCCATAGATTATCTTCCAGTTAGTTGTTACTTGCAAAAATAAGATTTTTTCATTACAAACCGATAACTCCGAAAACAAATTGTACATGAAACAAGAGGCTCCCAGGAGCCTGAATCGCTCACCTGGTTTAATGTCAACCCTTTGAAGACTTTTGTATAGCTAAATGAGCTGAATGTTTAAGCAATAAAAAGCTTTTCTCTATCTGCAATAGTTTTCATTCCAATGCAAAAAACACTATTTTTCACCTTTAAAGGGGTCATCTGACAACTTCGACCATATGGAGACTTTTGTAGAGCTAAATGAGCTGAACATTTAAGCAAAAAACAGCTTTTCTCTATCTGCAATAGTATTCATTCTATAGGCCAAAAACTCTATTTTTTGCCTAAAAGGGGCCATAACCCCTATAAGGGGTCATCTGACAACTTTGACCTTATGGAGACTTTTGTAGAGCTAAATGAGCTGAACATTTAAGCAAGAAACAGCTTTTCTCTATCTGCAATAGTTTTCATTCTATAGGCCAAAAACACTATTTTTTGCCTTTAAGGGGCCGTAACCCCTATAAGGGGTCATCTGACAACTTCGACCCTATGGAGGCTTGTGTAGAGCTTAATGAGCTGAACATTTAAGCAAGCAACAGCTTCTCTCTATCTGCAATAGTTTTCATTCTATAGGCCAAAAACACTATTTTTTGCCTTAAAGGGGCCGTAACCCCTATAAGGGGTCATCTGACAACTTCGACCCTATGGAGGCTTGTGTAGAGCTAAATGAGCTGAACATTTAAGCAAGCAACAGCTTTTCTCTATCTGCAATAGTTTTCATTCTATAGGCCAAAAACTCTATTTTTTGCCTTTAAGGGGCCGTAACCCCTATAAGGGGTCATCTGACAACTTTGACCTTATGGAGACTTTTGTAGAGCTTAATGAGCTGAACATTTAAGCAAGCAACAGCTTCTCTCTATCTGCAATAGTTTTCATTCCATAGGCCAAAAACATGAAAAAATGCTATTTTTTACCTTTAAGGGGCCGTAACTCCCATAAGGCATCATCTGACAACTTCGACTCAATGGAGACTTTTGTAGAGCTTTTGATGCTGAAGCAGTAGCGTGGCATCAGATTTCATCTATCTCTTATACTTTTTGATTTACAAGCCAAAAACAGTAGTCTGACCCCCCTGGTCTATTTTTAGCAACGGCGGCCATGTTTTTCGACAAATCAAAAATCCCCACATCAGTTCTGTGGGGGATACCCTAAAGTACCACCAGACCAAATTTGGTTCGAATCTGTGCAGCCGTTTCAGAGGAGAAGAAGTTTGAAGAAAAGTTAACGACGACGACGACGACGGACGACGACGACGGACGACGACGACGACGACGACGACGGACGCCAAGTGATGGCAATAGCTCACATGGCCTTTGGCCAGGTGAGCTAAAAAAACTAAAATTTACACATTTTTACCATAATTCAAGCCTAGATTAGACACAAACCTGCACTAAATCCTCTATAGTGCTATACATGCCCTGAAAGTACATAAACCTGGCTGTTTATTAAAAGTAAAAAACCTATACATCGACCGCCTTATTTTTTCTAGAAATGACGTCGCAATTTTTACCTTAAAACAAGCATGAATAAACACGTTTAAAAGATCGGTAAAATAAAAATGACACCATGCCGGAAAAGGGACGCTAAACATCCGTTTTTTCGAATATTTTTACATTTTGTCAAAAATATTATCTCTGAAAGATTCCCTATCAGTTGAGCACACTTTCGTTACTAAATTATGAGGCATTCTTAATTTATAGCTACTTAAATTCGACCTTTGTATTTTACTTTAAAAATTCTTGGATGTCACTCTCCAAAACTAACTTGTAAATAAAACCGAACTGTGTCTTACTACCTTAATAGATAAACATTTTTTATGTATTTGAGTGTTGTGTATATTTCAAAACTTGATTATATTTGGACCAAAATGATATTTGGCAATTTCTTTTAGGTCAGGTCTCAAATAACCCTTTTGACGTTCACATTCATTTTCAGCTTAAAATCTGCATTTTCTAAATTTTTGCTTGAACAAATACGGGTAAGATGGTACACATGTTATATATCATTGCGAAGCTTATAAAGTTTGCTGTCTAATACGGGTATAAAACCTTCACCATCAAGGATTACTTTTTTCGCAAAGTTGGATTGTTTACAAAATGCTCAAAATACCCTTTTTACCATGCTTTCCGGTCTTCCACATGGAGCCTTTTCACACAGCCATGTAAACAAAATTCATACACTTGTCATCGTTGAAATCCTAACATTCCATAGATTATCTTCCAGTTAGTTGTTACTTGCAAAATAAGATTTTTTCATTACAAACCGATAACTCCGAAAACAAATTGTACATGAAAAAAAACTAAAATTTACACATTTTTACCATAATTCAAGCCTAGATTAGACACAAACCTGCACTAAATCCTCTATAGTGCTATACATGCCCTGAAAGTACATAAACCTGGCTGTTTATTAAAAGTAAAAAACCTATACATCGACCGCCTTATTTTTTCTAGAAATGACGTCGCAATTTTTACCTTAAAACAAGCATGAATAAACACGTTTAAAAGATCGGTAAAATAAAAATGACACCATGCCGGAAAAGGGACGCTAAACATCCGTTTTTTCGAATATTTTTACATTTTGTCAAAAATATTATCTCTGAAAGATTCCCTATCAGTTGAGCACACTTTCGTTACTAAATTATGAGGCATTCTTAATTTATAGCTACTTAAATTCGACCTTTGTATTTTACTTTAAAAATTCTTGGATGTCACTCTCCAAAACTAACTTGTAAATAAAACCGAACTGTGTCTTACTACCTTAATAGATAAACATTTTTTATGTATTTGAGTGTTGTGTATATTTCAAAACTTGATTATATTTGGACCAAAATGATATTTTACAATTTCTTTTAGGTCAGGTCTCAAATAACCCTTTTGACGTTCACATTCATTTTCAGCTTAAAATCTGCATTTTCTAAATTTTTGCTTGAACAAATACGGGTAAGATGGTACACATGTTATATATCATTGCGAAGCTTATAAAGTTTGCTGTCTAATACGGGTATAAAACCTTCACCATCAAGGATTACTTTTTTCGCAAAGTTGGATTGTTTACAAAATGCTCAAAATACCCTTTTTACCATGCTTTCCGGTCTTCCACATGGAGCCTTTTCACACAGCCATGTAAACAAAATTCATACACTTGTCATCGTTGAAATCCTAACATTCCATAGATTATCTTCCAGTTAGTTGTTACTTGCAAAAATAAGATTTTTTCATTACAAACCGATAACTCCAAAAACAAATTGTACATGAAAAAAAACTAAAATTTACACATTTTTACCATAATTCAAGCCTAGATTAGACACAAACCTGCACTAAATCCTCTATAGTGCTATACATGCCCTGAAAGTACATAAACCTGGCTGTTTATTAAAAGTAAAAAACCTATACATCGACCGCCTTATTTTTTCTAGAAATGACGTCGCAATTTTTACCTTAAAACAAGCATGAATAAACACGTTTAAAAGATCGGTAAAATAAAAATGACACCATGCCGGAAAAGGGACGCTAAACATCCGTTTTTTCGAATATTTTTACATTTTGTCAAAAATATTATCTCTGAAAGATTCCCTATCAGTTGAGCACACTTTCGTTACTAAATTATGAGGCATTCTTAATTTATAGCTACTTAAATTCGACCTTTGTATTTTACTTTAAAAATTCTTGGATGTCACTCTCCAAAACTAACTTGTAAATAAAACCGAACTGTGTCTTACTACCTTAATAGATAAACATTTTTTATGTATTTGAGTGTTGTGTATATTTCAAAACTTGATTATATTTGGACCAAAATGATATTTGACAATTTCTTTTAGGTCAGGTCTCAAATAACCCTTTTGACGTTCACATTCATTTTCAGCTTAAAATCTGCATTTTCTAAATTTTTGCTTGAACAAATACGGGTAAGATGGTACACATGTTATATATCATTGCGAAGCTTATAAAGTTTGCTGTCTAATACGGGTATAAAACCTTCACCATCAAGGATTACTTTTTTCGCAAAGTTGGATTGTTTACAAAATGCTCAAAATACCCTTTTTACCATGCTTTCCGGTCTTCCACATGGAGCCTTTTCACACAGCCATGTAAACAAAATTCATACACTTGTCATCGTTGAAATCCTAACATTCCATAGATTATCTTCCAGTTAGTTGTTACTTGCAAAAATAAGATTTTTTCATTACAAACCGATAACTCCGAAAACAAATTGTACATGAAAAAAAACTAAAATTTACACATTTTTACCATAATTCAAGCCTAGATTAGACACAAACCTGCACTAAATCCTCTATAGTGCTATACATGCCCTGAAAGTACATAAACCTGGCTGTTTATTAAAAGTAAAAAACCTATACATCGACCGCCTTATTTTTTCTAGAAATGACGTCGCAATTTTTACCTTAAAACAAGCATGAATAAACACGTTTAAAAGATCGGTAAAATAAAAATGACACCATGCCGGAAAAGGGACGCTAAACATCCGTTTTTTCGAATATTTTTACATTTTGTCAAAAATATTATCTCTGAAAGATTCCCTATCAGTTGAGCACACTTTCGTTACTAAATTATGAGGCATTCTTAATTTATAGCTACTTAAATTCGACCTTTGTATTTTACTTTAAAAATTCTTGGATGTCACTCTCCAAAACTAACTTGTAAATAAAACCGAACTGTGTCTTACTACCTTAATAGATAAACATTTTTTATGTATTTGAGTGTTGTGTATATTTCAAAACTTGATTATATTTGGACCAAAATGATATTTGGCAATTTCTTTTAGGTCAGGTCTCAAATAACCCTTTTGACGTTCACATTCATTTTCAGCTTAAAATCTGCATTTTCTAAATTTTTGCTTGAACAAATACGGGTAAGATGGTACACATGTTATATATCATTGCGAAGCTTATAAAGTTTGCTGTCTAATACGGGTATAAAACCTTCACCATCAAGGATTACTTTTTTCGCAAAGTTGGATTGTTTACAAAATGCTCAAAATACCCTTTTTACCATGCTTTCCGGTCTTCCACATGGAGCCTTTTCACACAGCCATGTAAACAAAATTCATACACTTGTCATCGTTGAAATCCTAACATTCCATAGATTATCTTCCAGTTAGTTGTTACTTGCAAAAATAAGATTTTTTCATTACAAACCGATAACTCCGAAAACAAATTGTACATGAAAAAAAACTAAAATTTACACATTTTTACCATAATTCAAGCCTAGATTAGACACAAACCTGCACTAAATCCTCTATAGTGCTATACATGCCCTGAAAGTACATAAACCTGGCTGTTTATTAAAAGTAAAAAACCTATACATCGACCGCCTTATTTTTTCTAGAAATGACGTCGCAATTTTTACCTTAAAACAAGCATGAATAAACACGTTTAAAAGATCGGTAAAATAAAAATGACACCATGCCGGAAAAGGGACGCTAAACATCCGTTTTTTCGAATATTTTTACATTTTGTCAAAAATATTATCTCTGAAAGATTCCCTATCAGTTGAGCACACTTTCGTTACTAAATTATGAGGCATTCTTAATTTATAGCTACTTAAATTCGACCTTTGTATTTTACTTTAAAAATTCTTGGATGTCACTCTCCAAAACTAACTTGTAAATAAAACCGAACTGTGTCTTACTACCTTAATAGATAAACATTTTTTATGTATTTGAGTGTTGTGTATATTTCAAAACTTGATTATATTTGGACCAAAATGATATTTGGCAATTTCTTTTAGGTCAGGTCTCAAATAACCCTTTTGACGTTCACATTCATTTTCAGCTTAAAATCTGCATTTTCTAAATTTTTGCTTGAACAAATACGGGTAAGATGGTACACATGTTATATATCATTGCGAAGCTTATAAAGTTTGCTGTCTAATACGGGTATAAAACCTTCACCATCAAGGATTACTTTTTTCGCAAAGTTGGATTGTTTACAAAATGCTCAAAATACCCTTTTTACCATGCTTTCCGGTCTTCCACATGGAGCCTTTTCACACAGCCATGTAAACAAAATTCATACACTTGTCATCGTTGAAATCCTAACATTCCATAGATTATCTTCCAGTTAGTTGTTACTTGCAAAAATAAGATTTTTTCATTACAAACCGATAACTCCGAAAACAAATTGTACATGAAAAAAAACTAAAATTTACACATTTTTACCATAATTCAAGCCTAGATTAGACACAAACCTGCACTAAATCCTCTATAGTGCTATACATGCCCTGAAAGTACATAAACCTGGCTGTTTATTAAAAGTAAAAAACCTATACATCGACCGCCTTATTTTTTCTAGAAATGACGTCGCAATTTTTACCTTAAAACAAGCATGAATAAACACGTTTAAAAGATCGGTAAAATAAAAATGACACCATGCCGGAAAAGGGACGCTAAACATCCGTTTTTTCGAATATTTTTACATTTTGTCAAAAATATTATCTCTGAAAGATTCCCTATCAGTTGAGCACACTTTCGTTACTAAATTATGAGGCATTCTTAATTTATAGCTACTTAAATTCGACCTTTGTATTTTACTTTAAAAATTCTTGGATGTCACTCTCCAAAACTAACTTGTAAATAAAACCGAACTGTGTCTTACTACCTTAATAGATAAACATTTTTTATGTATTTGAGTGTTGTGTATATTTCAAAACTTGATTATATTTGGACCAAAATGATATTTGGCAATTTCTTTTAGGTCAGGTCTCAAATAACCCTTTTGACGTTCACATTCATTTTCAGCTTAAAATCTGCATTTTCTAAATTTTTGCTTGAACAAATACGGGTAAGATGGTACACATGTTATATATCATTGCGAAGCTTATAAAGTTTGCTGTCTAATACGGGTATAAAACCTTCACCATCAAGGATTACTTTTTTCGCAAAGTTGGATTGTTTACAAAATGCTCAAAATACCCTTTTTACCATGCTTTCCGGTCTTCCACATGGAGCCTTTTCACACAGCCATGTAAACAAAATTCATACACTTGTCATCGTTGAAATCCTAACATTCCATAGATTATCTTCCAGTTAGTTGTTACTTGCAAAAATAAGATTTTTTCATTACAAACCGATAACTCCGAAAACAAATTGTACATGAAAAAAAACTAAAATTTACACATTTTTACCATAATTCAAGCCTAGATTAGACACAAACCTGCACTAAATCCTCTATAGTGCTATACATGCCCTGAAAGTACATAAACCTGGCTGTTTATTAAAAGTAAAAAACCTATACATCGACCGCCTTATTTTTTCTAGAAATGACGTCGCAATTTTTACCTTAAAACAAGCATGAATAAACACGTTTAAAAGATCGGTAAAATAAAAATGACACCATGCCGGAAAAGGGACGCTAAACATCCGTTTTTTCGAATATTTTTACATTTTGTCAAAAATATTATCTCTGAAAGATTCCCTATCAGTTGAGCACACTTTCGTTACTAAATTATGAGGCATTCTTAATTTATAGCTACTTAAATTCGACCTTTGTATTTTACTTTAAAAATTCTAGGATGTCACTCTCCGAAACTAACTTGTAAACAAAACCGAGCTGTGTCTTACTACCTATTTAATAGATACACATTTTTATGTATTTAAGTGTTGTGTATATTTCAAAATTGATTATATTTGGACTAAAATGATATTATTCAGTAAATGTTGTTACTGACTTCAATTAAAAATGCAAGTTTGCGATATTTTTTTCAAAATTTGTACTTTGAAAGACTATCATATCAAATAACTTAGGTGAAATACCCAGCGCGCAAATATGCATAGTTACGATAAAATTGGCTTTTAAAAGTAAAAAAATATATATCCATGGAGGGTCACGTGATTTGTTCTAGATGGCGCTGCTTAAAACAGAGTGAATGTTGCATCCTATACCCATAAGGTATTTACCGATGTGTACCATAACGGACAATTTTAAATAATTCAAATTAAGTCGGGAATAATAAAAAAAAAATTCAGTCTAATGATTGATTGTGAAAAGTTTAAAATGGTTTTCTGTGTATAAGACTTTATTCCCTTCTACAAACCACTGGCACAACAGGGGTTCACCTGCCGTTTCCTGTGTATGTTTAGTACCCCCGTGCAAACTACCGGCACCACAGGGGTTTATAATGTTGTTTCCTGTGTATTAGAAGTTGACATTTACGTTGTTGGAATGGATTCTATAACACTTTCTTTTAACGAAAATCAACACATTTGGTCTGCCAGTGCCATTTGAACATTGAAGAGCGAAAATGTTAATAATTACCCTTTCTAGTTAAAAACATATAAAAACAATAAACTGTAGGAATCTTATTTTTGTTATAGTAATAATTATGTAGTTAATTAATTGTTTTTCCAACACTTCAAAAACGAAAAAAGTGCTTGAAGAATTACAAAATATGTTAAATACATTGTCTCATTATACAGAAGAATGGGGTTTGTCTGTTAATGTTAAGAAAACTAAAATTGTTGTATTTAGAAAAGGTGGAACAATTAAAACACACGAAGAATGGGTTTACAATGGTAGAAAACTTGATATTGTAGATCAATTTTGTTATTTAGGTGTTTTATTGCATTATAATTGTAAATTTTTGATAACACAGAAGCATTACCGAGGTAAATACAACATATGATACAGATTTTGCCATGTATTATTCAGTATATATCATGTATATACGTCAGAAATTATCGTTACAATACATTAGAACTAAACATTATTCCTAATCTTAAAGGCATTTAATAAATATTTCCCTAAATTGCACAGCTCTTTAACATTTTCCACACAAAGCAGTTGTACTAGTTTAAAGGCTGAAGGCCTAGACCAATAATACTTCTTTATATATTTTTTACGTAATAAAACATAACAATTACATTGTAAAATGAAATGAAATTCATCCTCTAATACGTTCAAATTACACATAAAACAATGTCTTTCATTTCTATTAACTCCATGATAACGTCCAGTTTCAATACACAGATTGTGAGAAGATAATCTAATCTTAGTAATTAACTTACGATATACAACAGGTATACATTTTTGTAAATAAAATTGCAGATCAATATTAGAAACTACATATTTATATAATCGACATTTTTGTGATGCATCCAATACCAAGTGAAGTTCTTGTTTTGCTTGATCATTCAAGCGTTGTCTGATAGTCAAAAGACAAGAGTTATCTATGTTTAACACAAATTGACTATCCCACAAATAATTCATACCTAAATCATACAATATTTTTCTAATACATGAAGCCCAGTTATTACAACGCAAACAGTTATCTGCCAATTCTTTGTAACATGACTGTACAATACAATTATTACAATTCAAAATCTTAATCCAAAATTTTATCATTCTGTAATATCTTTCATATTGAAGTGGTAACCTACCAAGTTCATAATACAACATTACATTACAAGTTGATCTTTTGACACCCAGTAAAATCTTACAATAGTCTATATGTACTTTTTCAACCATGGGCGCTTTATGGGCTCCCCATATTTCACAGCCATACATTAACACACTTACTATATAAGTGTCAAACAGACTTAACATTGTAAATATATTTAAAAATAAAGAAGATGTATTTCTTCTTAAGCCAAACATTGCTCTTCCACCTTGTTCTGCACAATGCTTCTGTGTTATCAAAAATTTACAATTATAATGCAATAAAACACCTAAATAACAAAATTGATCTACAATATCAAGTTTTCTACCATTGTAAACCCATTCTTCGTGTGTTTTAATTGTTCCACCTTTTCTAAATACAACAATTTTAGTTTTCTTAACATTAACAGACAAACCCCATTCTTCTGTATAATGAGACAATGTATTTAACATATTTTGTAATTCTTCAAGCACTTTTTTCGTTTTTGAAGTGTTGGAAAAACAATTAATTAACTACATAATTATTACTATAACAAAAATAAGATTCCTACAGTTTATTGTTTTTATATGTTTTTAACTAGAAAGGGTAATTATTAACATTTTCGCTCTTCAATGTTCAAATGGCACTGGCAGACCAAATGTGTTGATTTTCGTTAAAAGAAAGTGTTATAGAATCCATTCCAACAACGTAAATGTCAACTTCTAATACACAGGAAACAACATTATAAACCCCTGTGGTGCCGGTAGTTTGCACGGGAGTACTAAACATACACAGGAAACGGCAGGTGAACCCCTGTTGTGCCAGTGGTTTGTAGAAGGGAATAAAGTCTTATACACAGAAAACCATTTTAAACTTTTCACAATCAATCATTAGACTGAATTTTTTTTTATTATTCCCGACTTAATTTGAATTATTTAAAATTGTCCGTTATGGTACACATCGGTAAATACCTTATGGGTATAGGATGCAACATTCACTCTGTTTTAAGCAGCGCCATCTAGAACAAATCACGTGACCCTCCATGGATATATATTTTTTTACTTTTAAAAGCCAATTTTATCGTAACTATGCATATTTGCGCGCTGGGTATTTCACCTAAGTTATTTGATATGATAGTCTTTCAAAGTACAAATTTTGAAAAAAATATCGCAAACTTGCATTTTTAATTGAAGTCAGTAACAACATTTACTGAATAATATCATTTTAGTCCAAATATAATTAATTTTGAAATATACACAACACTTAAATACATAAAAATGTGTATCTATTAAATATCATGTAATGTTCATTATATCATATAGAATAAAATATTGATATTTTGTATGGGGTGCGATATAGGGTATGCGATATAGGTAAGGGGTGTGATATAGGGGGTGCGATATAGGGTGAGAGGTGCGATATAGGGGGTGCGATATAGGGTATGCGATATAGGTAATGTGCTTTGTCCTATAATGCATATTAAAAAAGACTATATTTATACTTAGCTATATTACTATACTGTCTGATGTACAATTTTATACTGATAAACTGTAATAGTTTAAAGTTAATAAAGAATAGAATAGTTTGGGTACTAGTATTACGCAAACCATGCACAAACACGATGTAGCACCAAGCTTTGGCTGATTGATAATTGTAAGGGTAAGAGAGTCAATTGAGTAAACAGGTGATATTGACAACTGCTGATTAATTATATCGTATAATAATTAAGAAATTATTAAAAGATGTGCCGGTCCAAATTCTTTAAATTGAGCTGTGGTGGATGTGTCTAAAGCGGGTTGAGTGCTGCATGGAAATCTTTGATTGGAGGAGCATCTTAATTGATCTATCTGTCAATTATACCTGTAATTAACCACCGGGGCGTGACTTATTGAGGGGTGACAGATCGTTCGAAAGGTTAATGATTTTAATTGACACCTGTGAATTCATCAAGAACTGAATTTATTCTCTTAAATATTTGAAAAAGATTAAAAACTAGGGCTACTGTGTCAATAAATATTTCAGATTATGCACTATTTGGAATTATAATTAAATATTTTAAATCAATTCAAGGTTTAAGTAAACTATTTGCTTGTTATTTCTATAAAAAAGGCGGGGATTAAAAAAACTAGATGCCAAATTATTCATATTCCAAATCATTATTATAATCGACAACATCGGTCTTATGTTACAAATATCGTCAATTGGTTTATGCATTTATCATTGGAGATGTGACGTCACATCTCCTATTGAGCTATCCCATAATTCATCATTGTTCATAGCATGGCTGAGCCAATATGGTCTTGTGTATTGGAATACAATTACGATTATCTTTCTTAATAAATCATTTTCAACGCCCAAAACCGGCATGATGCCTACTATCATTATAATAAATCAAATAAACTAGTAACTCAAAAATCGCGAACTTACACTTTAAAGCTATATCAGTTAAGAAATCCCTGGGTCATGTGAGCAGAGGCCTTTGAAAAGAACAATTTAAGCTCTAAAAATCAACATTTTTCTCGATTTTGTTGATTTTATCATGTTTTTGGTTGTCTATAAAAATTTTAAAAAGTGAGAAAATTATTGGAAATTGAAAGCATACTCATAAATTTGAAATATTGTACTCCATATATGAAGGGCATTTCCATAAACTATTCAAGATTTATTTTTTCATAAAATAGGGGGCCAAATATGGCCCTTACCGTACCATGTCCTTTAGATTTTTTCATTGATTTTTATGTAATTAAATCATTGGTGCCTTCTACATGCAAAACATGTTGTTTTTGTAATATGGTGGGTCTTTACAGTTAGGAAATATTAATCTCGAAATCACCTTTTACAACACGTGCTAGTCTGTTTCGTCCGGATTTTTAATTATAAATAAAGGATCGATGGTCATTGGTTTCATAAATAAGTTGAACTTAGTGTATTGGTTTATATAAATGAGTGACAGACCAACGTGACTGGGGGATTAGTTTGCTAGATTTTGTTACAGATCAAGTCCATAGAGTTGAAAAAGTAACATAATTATCACCAAAAAATCTGATAGTCACGAACTTCAGTAATATTATTCTCATTAAATCCCCCGATTATCACTTGATCTTGAAAATAACATTATTATTATCAAAATGACCTAATTAGCAAGAAACTTAAACTTGATCTTGGAAGTACCTGTAATATTATAGTATTTTCATATATTTATACAATAGTCATGACATTTGAACTTCTCATTGAACTTGTAATTGGCTGATTGAATCAATCACACATTCTACAAAGCAGTCCGAGTGCAATAATTATATATAAGATACTGCGACAATGTACGAAACGCCGTTTTAGCTAAAATATGTATAAAACAGTGAAAAATATATGTACAGTCAAAATTTTAAAAACACTAAAATAATTGCAAACTGAAATTATAAACCGAATATTGAGAGATATGCACTCACGACCTATGAATTAAAAAACTGAAATTGATTAAAAGTCAAAGATGTACCAATGGTAAAGTCGTAAATCTGAACAGGCAGACAAAATCGGTGATATAAAGCATCACAAGAACAAACCACACAACGTTTAATTTAGAATAATTACCTTTGGTTACTAATTTAATAAACAAACATTTTGCATCAGTAGATTGATGTTAAAATTATATACAAAATTTCAATTTATTGTACTAACTTTACCATATTTTATTGATTGTATTTTTCAAATATCCGGATTTTTTCTAACAAAATGTTTGAATAATATTTAATGTCTGAAACAGCGGAATACATCCAAGGTCTTGTCTTTTTTGTTCGTTTTGCAAGTAATTTTAACCAATAACCAATCTGAAGTTGACTCTACCGTAAGAGAGATCTAAAGTTTTAACTGCATTGAAGGCAAGAGTTACCTTAATTAAACGCGCTATTTCTTATTTGTCGGGTCGTTTTATTAATATAATATAATGTAAAATTTTTTATCAACATGTATTAAATGTATTATAATCATTGAAAATTTATTTATTAATCGAAATAATGTTTTCTTTTAGACTAGTTATTTATTGCATGCAAAAGAATAATTAATTTTCATATATTTATCAATTTACATAATTTATCTATCCATAAATATTTATTTACTTAAATGTTTAATATTTTTTTTCAAAATTATTTATATGATTTATTTTCTATAGGTTTTTTAAAGAATAAAATGGATTGATATTAATCCTTCACCTACTTAATCAAAAAAAAAAAAAAAAAACGAATAATCTAAGTCTATAAAATAACTTTTTTTATTTTACCGAGAAAAAGTAACAAATATATTTTTGGTCTGCTAGTAACCTAAGGTTTCTAAAAGTTATCAAGAAACTGCTCTATCCTGAAGTTAGCTTCAGACTTCTGTAAGCTGTCCTCATCACAGACTGATCTGACCAGGCTAAAGTTAGCTTTAGTTAACAAGATGATGATCCGTGGTCAACTCAGATTACATAGAAAGAATTCTAAATGCTGCCTACCGGTGCTTTGCGCCAATTACTATTTCTTTTGCGCAAAAAATATACTTCATTTGTGCTTTTTCGTAAATGTTTCATTTGCGCCAACAATACAGGTAAAGTATCGTCATCTTCTTTTTGTATTAATAAATAAAAAAGCATGTTTTCAAATGTTTTAAAAATAGTGTCAAACTACAAATGTATAAAACACTATATCTGCATTGAAAGAAATATCAAAAGCCAGGCTAAAAGCACTTCTCTCCGTTTCTGATAAAATTATGTCCATCTTCATGGGTAATAAAACAAGCAATTACAACTTTAAAGATACAAACGTGTTTATTTGAGAAGTGAGTTTAAACTCACTGAAATAAGCTGACCTGTTACTCTTAAACCGTTACCTAAGAATAGCGTAAATGAAAGATTTTTCAGTGGCGCAAATGAAATATATGTTGTGGTGCAAATGATAAATCGCATATTTATAACATTGGCGCAAATGAAAGACGCCTGTTATCTATCTAACGGCAGTTCACTGTAGGCCGGTTTACGGCTTACCTCAATTAAACAGTCTAAAAATCAGACATTAGGCAGCATTCAAGTCAGGTCGTATCTTTATTTTCAAATTATCAAATAATTCAATGGAAGGAAAGAAAAAATAAAAGAATATTTTTTTTCAGCTTTTTTATGTTTTCAGTCATGAAAATGAACCAAAATGATAAATCCGTGTGTAGAGGTGACAAGTTTCCTCGAAGTGAAAAACATGATAATTAGTATATAATTAATCCTGTTTTTTTTTAAATAAAAAGTTTCCATTCAATGACATATTGGGAATGGATATGATATAGGGATAGGGATAAATAAAAGAGTAAGAAGCAGGGGTACCAATTGGGCATTCGAATGTCAAAGTCCAAAGGGCAGAGACAAAACCAGTAGATACAAACAAGGATTTAAAAGATTAAGGGATGATAACAGTAAGTATCAAGTTTGATTTTAAGGATGAATGATGAAGGTATGTATCGTCATTAATTTATTTAATATAATATTCATCTATTAAATAGTTTGGCTTTTGAAATTCAGTAATTGATAAATAATTCATGCGATTAAGATGCTTACACTATTTACCCTTATCCATTTAAAATTTCTCTTATATTTTATTACTTTATTTTTTCTTTTCTTCCTGGACATTTAAGATTGATTGTCCCTTTCATACCTAATGGATATATTGAGTATTATTTTTTATCATTATAAATGTTTTATTTTATAATCTTCTCACAATATTGAGATTTAAGAATATACACATATACAATGGATTTTGTAGGAAAACCAAAATAATAAGCACAAATTCATTTTGTAGAAACAATACTAATAGATATGCTTCTATATATTCAAAACCTTTATTTTCCCATATACTAAATTGAGAGAAAAGGAAAGGAAAAAGGGGTTACAATTTTTCGGAAAAATGTTACTAAAATATGTTGTTTTTGTGGATATTTTCGAACCAGGAACACTTATATTTTTCCAAAAAGGAGAGCATTGATTTTCTGTTTACAATCATGAATATGGACCTAAATGATAAAACCGTGTGTAGATGCAATTAAATGCATTGTCAAAAACAATTTGAAATTAGCATTACTTAAAAAGACGAATAAGGAAAAGGTTTACTCAAAAATGATCAGCTATAGTCTGCATATTACGTTAAAGAGCTTAATAACTTAATTATTTTTACTAGTGTGCTGGAAAAAAAGAAATTGTCATGCTCTGCTATCTAATATTGTATTTATAACCTATTGTTTGTATATTCATATAAGCTGTATTGCTTGTGGTAATAAACTTTATTATAACCATTCATCGGACCCACACAATGTTAACCATCAACATTTCATATATTATCACTCCAATCCACATGCATAAGATTTGCATTATCACCATTTCCACAGTGCAAAAATGTATTTTATTCTTTTATGCTCATCATAAAATAATTTTGCTTTAAAAAAAGTTTAAACAAAGTTCTTTTTTTTCATTTTTGTCTTAAACCTATGTATAAAAAGAATATAGAAAATTATCAAGCATAATATATATTTTGATAATTTCTTGTTTAATATTTTTAATTTATTTATTCAATTTCATGCGACAATTGAATAATGTGTTATATTTTGAGCTGCTACCTGCCTTAGATTGTAAAAAATGCCGGAGTTTACGAATATATTTTGACAATTAAGACATCATTATAAAAATGAACAAATCGATGTCCAAATCATGGATACATTCGAAAACATGTTAAAACAGACTTTTCTAAATGCCTTTATCAAATCATGACTAATACTATCTTTAATATTTCCCTCATTTTCTTGTCTTCTATAGAACTTGGACATTTCAAATTTATAAAATCTGGCGCCATTTCATCAAAGGGGTCCCTAAATAGGACCACCCTATCTCCAGATCTTAGTCCTAAGATATCTCCATTGAAATGGCCTCTGATTAATAATTTGGTTTTGATTTTTCTGATATAACTTTATGATATATAATTAATTGTTATGATTATAAAGATACATTATGGGATTTAATTCAAATGACAAAAAGTTTTCATGTTTTCCCTAGAAGTAAACTTGTAAAATATATTTTTTTAGATATAATGAAAAAATCCAATGCATTTGTCTTAATCATTTTTATAAGGTTTTTAATTTAAAATAAATAGATTTGATTAAAATACTGCAATTTGATTGGACGATTTTTTTTCTTTCATATCTCAATGAAAAAAAGCATGGGGAAACGCCCACTTTTTACAGGTAGTGCCACCATTTTAGTTTTTTTATGAGTAAGATTTTCATGTTTTTTGAATTGTTTTGAGAATTGATTTATAAGGAATGACTGTAATATTTTTTCATTGGGGATATGAAAAAAAAAAGTTTTGCACATTAAGAATAATCCGCGTGGCGGATAATACAATGTGCAAAAAAAAAATTTCATACCCCAATGAAAAAAAATTATGACAGTCATTCCTAAAACAAAAAAACATATACATTCACGATTCAACCAACAATAGAATAGTTCTTATTTGATTACTTATTTAGTTGAGTTTAACATTTTCGATATACCTATTTAAGAAGGGTAATAACAAAATGACCGGTTTTAGAGCATCATCTCAATGTCCAAGAAAAATCAAGCCAAACATGAAAGACATACCAGAAAAAAAATATAGATCACAATGGTCCTGACTTGGTACAGGCATTTCAAATGAAATGGTGGATTAAACTAGGGTTTATGGGGTGCAAAACCCACCTCTTCCAATCCGATCTTATGGTTCGGATGTATCACAAAACACAACACACTATAGGGATACTAAGGTGATCATCTCAGCACAACAATCAGCCAAACAGTAATCAAAACATTTACTAACCATTCCTTCAACATATTTCGAAATTTTCCACCAGAGGCTGTTAACGTAGGAAGAACTTTTTTGGGACCGTAGGAGGTGTATTGTTTTTGTTTCCTTGGTCTAACAGTCGGTCAAGGAGACAGGAGTGTCGTATCATAAATAACATTAATAATATAGAAAACGACTTAAGGCAATGGTAGATTAAATTTTGTATCTTTTTAATTGAAAACAGAAAATATATTTGAAAAAAAAACTATTTTAACAAAGCATCAAAACATCTGGTTAAGTGTTTATCATACAAACTTAATTTAAAATACCTTCTACAAAAATGAATTGAACATCATTATAAAACCACCTACTAAAAGCAAACGAAGTGAATAAAAATATTTAATGAATATATTAAAAAATATAGATATGACATACTTGCTCTAAACAACCCCACATTCTCAAATTTAATAAATGATATATATCCTAACGAATTAACCCTAAATAAAGCAAACTCGACCGACAGTAGATGTCCATTTCTAGATTTGGACTTAAGCATTATCAATGGTAGATTACACACTAAAGTATATGATAAACGGGATGACTTTTCATTCCCAATAGCTAATTTTCCGTTTCTTGAAGGAGACGTACCATTAGCTCCAGCTTACGGGGTATACATTTCACAATTAGTCCGGTATGCTCGCATTTGCAGTGATGTGTCTGATTTTAATGATAAAAACCGTTTCATTACAGAAAAATTGCTAAAACAAGGTTTCCGTTACCACAAATTAGTCAAATCTTTTACAAAATTTGCACATAAATATGGACACCTCATCGAAAAATTTGATTGTACACGTAGATTTCTGATTGTTAAAGGAATATCTCGTCCTGATTTTTATAGCAATGTAGTTTATAAAGCACAAAAATTCAAAAACAACCTTATGGAAATTAAAAACTGGCTTAAAAACCTTTTGAAAAAAGGATACGAATTCAATGTTTTAGTAAAATCTTTGCATTTGGTATGTTTTGGCAGAAATATTGATAGCTTGATAGTAACTTTAAAACGTTAAATTTTCACTTTGTATCCACTGTATTATTTATAAGCACCACAGCGATCAAGTATGTCGGTTCTGTGTGGTGATTCAACTCTTAAGACTAAATCATTCATTGTTTTGACGTGGGGTGTCGGATTAAGAACTGATGTATTTGATTCTTTTACATCAATCGATAAATGTTTCTTAGCTAGTTGTCAGTAACTTCGAGTGTTCTCAAGAGAGTTCCTCCTTGTCTTGTTGTTTGCGTACAGTATTTTGTCTTAGGTTCTCTCTTGTTGAATTGAACATTTGTCTATTGAGTTTTACAGTGTGTTTTATATGACTGTATGCTTTGTGCAAGCTTATCAATAGGGGGAAGGTTGGATCCAAAAAAATACTTTAACCCCGCCACATTTTATATGTGCCTGTCCTAAGCCAGGAAAATTTGCCAAAGCCTTTGTTTGTCCTTGTCATTCTGTGTTAACTGTTTTATGTCAAGAATTGGGTCTTTCGATGATGATTTAGGGATTGGTTTTGATACTTTTGTATTGTATTATAAGTCTTGGGCCAATGCAAGACGGTAAGCAGTGACCTATGGTCATGTTGAAGACTGCTTGCTGTTTTCCGTTGTGATTTTTTGAATTGCTGTTTGTTTATGTTTGTTGTGTCGCGTACACTTATTCCACATCTCAATATCGTCTATTAAAGGCAAAACACAAAATTATCTGATACTTTCACATTAGACAAACTCAATTTAGAATCATATTCTCAAAAAAAATTAATGAGGTAAACGCCATTCTTAAATAAAATATAATTAAAAAATAGACTCTTAAAACCATAACACCAAACTACATGTATATATAGTTTATTTATTATCCTTTCCAGTGGCGGATCTGGAGAGGGGTTCTAATGGTTGGAATCTTTCCACTTTTCCTATGAAAATTTCATTTTTATATGCATATAAGAAAAAACTCGTCCAAAGTACATTATCAGCGGAGTCCCCTTTCAAAAATTTCTGGATCGGCCCCTGCTTTCCCATTTCCTTCTCCATACGTCATATATTATTTCTCTACCCACAATTGTAGTTAAGCATCGACAAGATTACTTTTAATTAACAGGATTAAAATACTTTATTTCATAAAACATTAGGATAGAAAAAAACATTTTAAAATGAATTTAATTTCAAACTACAGTGTTTCGCTAACCCCTTTATTACAGGTTATTCAAAGAAGAGCTCATTTATGCTCAGTGTATCCTTTTTTACTAGACAAACATAAGCATACACTTTAATGACATAATCAAGGAGGCCTAACCGTTTATCGAGAAATATGGTCCGTTAAAAGGTGTTTCACGGTTTTTGTGGTCCGTTAAAGTCGCCGTGACAGTCCGTTAACCAGGTATAATCGAGGGAAAAACACTGAAGGTCAGTAATTAATTTGTTATATCATAATTAATACGCATTTAAGATTTATAAAAATTATATCTGTCAAAATGAAAATGAATGGCTGTTCGATACGATTTGCATTTGTGTAAAAATAGTTCTATAAAACTTCATAAAATGAAAAGGCGTGTGGCTCCTTAGTATTTTAAAGGTCGCAAATGTAAACATGTTTACCTCATTTTTATCAATTTCTCTTTTTATATTACAAAACATATGTTTTGGTTGATATCCATAGAAAGTACAATAATGTATCAACATTCTGTTTAATTTTCAATGCTCTATGTTATATAATAATTTTGTAATAGAGGAAAAGTGATAAAATATGGTCCGTTAAGGGCTGATGACATATCATTTTGTCCGTTAAGTTGGTCCGTTAAGTGCCTGTGACAAAATATTATGTCCATTAAATAACATAAATAGATAGAAGATTAAAATAGTTTTGTTTGATATGACATATCATCATTTCACTATAAGGACTGAACGCTAGTATACAGAAGAAAAGACAAAATTCATGTGGATTTATCGAAACTAAAATACATACATTTGAATATGCACGTCTAAAAATGAACCATTTTCAAAAGGCTTTTTTTGTAACACCATTCTAGATCATTCTACGAAACAACGGTATTGAAAACATACAATACATGTGTATATAATATATGAAAAAAGCAATAACCTACTTATTATTTATAAATATAATGAAAAACGGTTCAATACAGTCTGTTTTGGTTATTTATTTAAGGCAATGAAAAGAAAAAAGAACAAAAACTATGGAAATAAAAAATATGAATGGAGAAAAATATCAAAATATGAAGGGATTTGTACCACAGACACATTTTCTGGAACTTTAGACCGTACTGAAACCGACGAAATTTAACTCCACACATACAAACTGACGTCCAAAAAATACACTCACTACTTCCTGAAGTGATACTCCAATTGCAGATCAATGGCTTTTTCACATACCTCTTAATATTTTTTTCGACTCGTGGCAAACAAAACTTTCGACTTTCAGAACATATGCTTTCTTCTTTTCTGTGACAATTTACGATTTTGGGCATCAACAACTACAACTCTCGTGCGATATCCGTTCAAGGCAACGAAACAATTTTGGTCACTCGGCAAAATTCTATTTCACGACAAATTTATCCGATTCATGTCCGGTTACAAAAACACAGGCCAATCCTCTATCGAATATGGTCCGTATGATCCTTTGGATGCTAAAATTAACTTTGCAGTACCTAACAACATTAATGTTAATGATACGTCTATTGCTCCGCATATCCCTGAAATCAGAGGACCCGGTAAATTCCAGAAGAGATCGACATTATAGCTTCTTCAAACTCTCAAAATTCGTTTGTTTTGACATTTGATGGGAAAAAAAACTAGCTCCTGATTTATTTCCATCGCCACAAACTCGTGTAAATATTTTAGGCATTTATATTATATTAAAAATAATACAATAATTGTGGGAAACCAATCATTACAATCTTTTGACAAAGATATCATCGATTTTGCCAATTTTAATAATTGGGATTCGGCTATATTAAGGTTTATTTCCATCAGACCTGCATTTTCAAAATGTGAGACATGCATCATTAACGGACCTTAAAAGTGTCACGTGCCTCTTAACGGACCATGTTTCTCAAAGTAATACCAATTTTGGCATTTTTGTCCCAATATTAATATGTTGGTCCAGAAAATCCTTCTCTTATGTGTTTTATTGTGCAAGTAGCACAAGACTTACTACAAAAAATGTTTTAATGACGAAAATAACGTATTTTAATGCATTTTTCGTCATTATAAGGACACATTTTTGCAGAGGGTAGGTCTCCGCCTTTTCGTTTTACGAAGAAGTGTCAAATCAAATCAAAATGGTTTTTGCGGAAAGTTTTTCGTGAATAAAAACCATTTGGACACATCTATCACAAGTTTCACTTATTTACTATATTTTAGCCTCGGAGTTAATTTCGTAAAAATAAATAATTTTTTTTCTTCATAAAACTACTTAACGGACTGCCTCGTGCAACATATAACTATGGCACGCGACAGTCACAAAAACCCCATAAACTGAGTTTATCGACCGTAAACTATAGTTAGCGGTCAATAAACTGGGTTTATCACTCGCTAACTATAGTTTGCTGATGCTAATGATAATTTCAGTTGTTTGAAATTTATCATTAGCGGTCGATAATGGGGGTTTCAAATGCTAATTAGGGTTTCTCGGTGATAAACCGAATTTATCGGTGATAAACTGAGTTTATCAGCGATAAACTGAGTTTATCGATGATAAACTGAGTTTATCGGCGATAAACTCAGTTTATCAACCGCAAACTATAGTTTACGGTCGATAAATGCTGTTTTGCGTTGATAAAGTAGCATTTGCGCCGCGCAAACTAAAGTAACCGAGTGAACTATGGTTCACGTTCTATGAAATAGTTTATTATGCGGTTGCTATTGCATGCTATGAATATGTCATGTGGTTTGGAAAGTATCAATAACAGAAACTAAGTAAGCGTGCTTTCATACCCTAAGAGTTCAATTAATATTATCCCTGAGGAATACCTATTGAGGTACAAGAAGCATTGTAAAGATAATTTGCATGTATCTGAATGCCATAACAAGAATCCGTTAAATTTAGAAATATGAAATGCAGAATTCAAGATTTTCTTAGTCAAAAGGGTCGCACCTTTTATAAAAAAAATACAGAAAAAAAATTCCTAATTATATGCACAACTTAACGAAGTGTACTTCTTGCATACCAAGTTTCATTTATTTCTGCTCAGTAGTTTCAGATGGACTTGCGTCCATCAAATATGATTACAGACGGGTGGGATGGGCTGACGCTCGAGTCAGTCAAAAACAACTTTGCATTGTAGGTTATAAAACCCTGATAAACCAAGTTTGTTTAATTAACATTAGCTGTCGACTATGGAAATTTCCAATGCTAATTATGGTTCCTGGGTGCTGAACTGCATGGCATGCGACAGTCACAAAATCCCATAAACTGAGGTTATCGACCGTAAACTGTAGTTAGCGGTCGATAAACTGGGTTTATCACTCGCTAACTATAGTTTGCTGATGCTAATGATAATTTCAGTTGTTTGAAATTTATCATTAGCGGTCGATAATGGGGTTTTCAAATGCTAATTAGGGTTTCTCGGTGATAAACCGAATTTATCGATGATAAACTGAGTTTATCGGCGATAAACTCAGTTTATCAACCGCAAACTATAGTTTAAGGTCGATAAATGCGGTTTTGCGTTGATAAAATAGCATTTGCATCGCGCAAACTAACGTTATCGCTGATAAACTTGGTTTCACGAACGTAAACTATAGTAAGCGTGCGATAAACCCAGTTTATCAACAGCAAACTATAGTTTACGGTCGATAAATGTGGTTTATCAGGTTTTTGTTATTATCGCGTGCCATATATAACGGACAAAACCGTAATGTTAACCTATGGTAGTAACACGTAACGGACAAAATGCCTCGATAAACGGTTAGGCCTCCTTGATAATGTCAATTAACAGAACTTTTTTGATATCATGGTAAGGTTCGAGCTTCAATTCAAGATAAATAAATTTGATTAAAATTCCGCAATTTGATTGGATGAATTTTTTCATATCTCAATGAAAAATAAATCGTGGGATAACGCTCACTTTTTACAGAAAGTGCCACCATTTTAGTTCTTTTCTGAATTATTTTTTTAATCATTTTGAAAATTATTAATAAGATATGAAACTCATGTATCGCCTATGGGGAAAGTAAATAGGGAGGGTAAATGGGTAATGGAGACGGTAAATATTAATTAATTTCGACGATGATTGTAAAGGAGGAAATGTGATGGTAAATGGTATCTCGACTTTGATCGGTCCATATTTTAATATTTGGAATGTTTTCCTGAATTTATATATTAATTGCTGTTTTATAAAAAAAAATGTTTGGTTTATTTATATAAAAAAAGGACAATACTCCAGTCATTCTGTCAGGTTTCGATACCATTTGAATCATGAATACAAGACCAATAAAATAAAAATACTACAAAATGAATAAAGCTCGTAATTTAAGGTATTACATTGGGGAAAAAATTACAAGCAAGACACTAAACTATTTGATAAGTTAACATTACCCAAATTTAATTAATAATTCTTTCTACTAAAAAATAATAAACATCGGAATTAAAGGAAAATAATAAAGAAAACAAATATTAAAAGCAAGGCATCAAACATTATACCAATTTTATTTATACTACTTTCACCTATTCTCCTTTAACTTTTAATATACATATATGTATCAGCAAGGGTAATAACAAAACAATAATCAATCTCAAATGTTCAAGGAGAAAAGAAAAAAAAAGAGGCAAATGCGTATAAGAGAATTACAGATCGTAATGGTCCTGACATAGTACAGACACTTCTAAAGAAATGATGGAAGGAACAGAAGTACCAATGGGGTATCCGAATGTCAAAGTCCGAGAGGTCAGAGACAAACACAAACAAGGACAGGACGAAAAATCAGACAACATATAAAAAACGGAAACACAAAAACCACTGATTATCAATTTACAACGCGAACTCTAGTCGTAATGAGATAAGTCTTGTCGAAATTAGACCAATTTTGGGGCGCGAAATCTCCTCTTCCATTGCGGTATTAGAGTCAATAGCAACACAATACACAACACGGCCGTGAGACACAAAGGGAAGTGAGTTGATCATGTCAGAAAAACAAACAGCCAAACACTTATAAAAGCAATTTCGTGAATATTTTTTTTCTAACGCAATTTTTAGATCATGTTTTTTTAAAGTATAATACCTTTTCAATTCTCATACACGATACGATCCCCGTACTTCTCCTCCCGTATTCCCGGGAGTATTGCATTGGTTATTTCATTTGCGCCACTGACAAAATCTCTCATTTGCCCTATTCGCAAGTAACGGTTATTAAATTTTAAATTTACAGTCATAAGTCAGCTGTTCCAGTGCGTTTAAACCCACTTCTCAAATAAAGTAATATCTCAGTTCTAAAGTTTTAATTACCTGCATTGTTATCCATCAAGATGGACATAATTTTATCAGAAACGAACACGGGTAATGCTTACAACCTTTGAGCGAAAATTGATGATCTGTCGAGTTCTACTGATCATCTGTGCGGTTTCGGTTTGATTTCTTTTCATGCTGATACATATATATATACATTTGTAGTTTGTAGTTATATTTATTAATAAATGAAATTTTGAAAGCCGATATTTTGCCTGCATTATTGGCGCAAATGAAGTAAATGAAATACATGTATATTTTTATCGCTAAAGAACTAGTGATTGGCGCAAAAGCAATGCATCTGTATTCCCATTCATCATTTATATTATTTAAGAATGTGATAAAGAACTAAGACGGACAATAAATTTAAAATGTATTTAAATTTAATTTGAACATACAACATGTATCTGATACAAAAAAAATAACGTTCTCAATGGGAGCTATTTCTGTATAAAGCAGTCATTGAAAGAACCAGAGAGAGACTATAAATGAAGCATCCAAATAGTTCTTCCGTTTAAATTTGTATATTTTTGTTGTTTCTTGTTATAACACTTTCATTTCAAAATGACGAGAATCACAGTTTAAGTAGCCATTTTGTAGTAGAAAACACAGATTCTCAAATCTCCCCGAAGATTTAAGAAAATGTGAAAAAAAGTAAACAGTCAGATATCTTATGAAAAACCATGACATTTGAAAATGATGATTTTTCATGACATTTCACCTTTTTTTCCTGTCAGAATTAAATTTGTCTGATTTCATGAATATTTGAACTGTCTGTACAGAATGTTTTTGTCCCAATTTTAAACTTGGTTTAGTTACTTCTTTTTGACATTTGACACATTTGTTGTCGATTTAAATAACGAAAACCACGAAAAACCTACAAAATCAGTGGTACAAATTGTGTACAAAAATGACATTTTTTCGCTTCATTTTACCCAATTCTTACAAATCCAAGTCGATAAAGATGTTTTGAAATTATTCAAGAACACATCTACAATTTTGAATTTGAAGTTACTCGCAGTTATATTGAGTTTCTTGACCATTTTCTACCTAGGAGTCTTTCATGTTAAACCGTTTTATCATGGTTTTTCATGACAAAAAACAGTGAAAAGTCATAGAAAATCATGACTTTCTAAAAGTCATGATATTTCATGATCTTTGAAAATGGTGATTTTTCATGACTTTGTAACATCATCAAGTCATGAATTTCCATCATGAAAATGTAAATAAAAGATCATGGATTTTCATGACCTTGTTCTTCTTTATATGAAGTCATGGTTTTTCATTACAATTGTTTCATTTAAATGTCATGAAAAATCATCATTTTCTAAGGTCATGGTTTTTCATAAGATATCTAACTGGTAAATGGACATATTGTTTAATTTCGTGTAACATGCAAGATAAGATACATATTGGTCGACAATGAAATTCGACTTCCCGTGCCGGTTACTGTTATTTCCCTTTTTTGTGTATTGATTTTCTTAGATTGATCACCAGACTCAATTTTGATATTCTAAAGCTTTACCGTTTTGTAAAGCTCTAAAAAGGAAGTTACACTACTTAAAATGCTGGGAGACGTTTCCGGTGTAACAAAGGTAACCGTACTGGGGCCACTTGGGAGATAAATATGTCGGCGGTGTGTCAAGGGCTCGACGATCCATAACACATAGCGAGTATTTTATATTCGACAAGAGGGTCATTTCCCTATAGCCGCAACAATAATCTTCTAAAAAGTCATCAGAGCCATACAGCTATATATCTTTAATTTATTTATTGACAGTAGAAAAACAATGTAATCTTCATAACAGCATAGATCGAATTCAACTACAAACATACTGTAATTATTTTGTATTTGTTAGAGAAACATTTAGATGCAGGTGACTTTTCTTGCTTAATAAAAATTCAGGTTCTGACGGAATAATCCGGCTTGGCAAAACTGAGCATGGTCTGCACCTACACTCCACTGGAATAGCTATTTTTACAATGTAACTTTTAAATCTATTCCTGTTTTCTTCAAGACATCTAAGACGAACTCCTACAGTTCTAATGTTGGCATCCCGGCATCACATACAAAATCTTTCTAACTCTAGTGGATGAGTTGAAGAAGGCATTGAATATGATAAGCAGGACCCCCTACAACCACGAGTTATCACTCGTTTTGTAATGCAATTTCTATGTCGTATTGTATGCACCATGAATTGTTTGCTACATTCTGCCAGCGATGAATTTACATTTATGGAGATGTAAAAAATAAACATTAGACTTTTTATCGCCATCTGAAATTTAAAAAAAACGTGTTTGTTTAATACGGTAAAATTGACGAATACACATAAACGTAAAAAAATAACAAAAAATATGATTAACCTAAAGGACCGCCCGTTTAATTTGTAGGAGTACTTGTTTTCGTTTATCTAATTATTTTTTTCCTCGTAGAGCGGAAGAAATATTCATTTTTTAAAAGTGCCACACACAAAATTGTTCATAAATTATCAACATTATTTTACATGTCAGATATCCTTATCTAGAACATTTTTTCCTTACCTCAAATGTCATATCAGATTCAAAATATTTTTATTATATAAAAACCCACGCCCCCTCCTTTCAAAATAAATGTTTTTATCGTTGTTTACAAGGTCTTTCGCTATTTACTAAGAAACAGAAAACCATATTGGCTGTGTTTTTAAACAAACATTCTAAAAGCTATTTGAACTGTTGGGGGTTTTTTGAATTCGAAAAAAAACACTGTGCTATAATGTTTAATGTTAAATAGCCACGAAAAATTAAAATAAGGTAACTGCAAACGCATTGATAATGAAATTGTAAATACATTGAGGAAGTTTTCGTATGTGTGACATACTAATAACCACCTCACCCATTTCGAGTCTTAGGTTCAACAGTAAGAAATTTTAAAAAGACGAGAGTGCGACACGATTGAGATGAAAAATCAAAATTACAATAAAGTTCCAAACCTTAAATGTTGCTTCGTCTGACGAATGTTTAGTCCATTCAAGAATCACCAGAGGCGCTGTACCTAAAAATATTTGAAAAAAGCCAAATACTATATATTTATGAATCGCATAGAACAATAAAACCTTAAATACCGAAATGGGGGAACTAAATTAAAACTAAAATCACCAACCGATGTCTGGGGAAGGAAGAATCATGAGGTTTTATCATTTAGATAATTTTAATTATGTTGAAAGAGAAGTGATCAGTCAGACAAAATTATTTTCAAAAAAAAAATTCCAGCCAATATTGGGAGAATCAATGGTATATTTCAATCTTCCATATTCATAGACCTGTATATCTGATTCACAGGTCTATGTTATATTTTGATATTTTTTTCATAAAAATATAATTTCCTTCACGCATTTTCTATTTTTACTTTATTGTTGACAATTATCTTTTTAAATACCAAGTAATGAATTTCTTTTATTATTTTTTTTATGCTATTTGTTTTCATATATTTTATGATTAAAAATCGGTTTTTAATATTTTATTAATGTTCTGATATTAATATAAATATTGAAAACCGTTTTTTAATCATAAAAAATCTGAAAACAAATAGCATTCAAAAACATTTAAGGGATTTGTAAGAAATCAAATTTGTTAACATAAAAAGAAACAAAAACCATAAGCTTATAATAAAATTTTAATGATTATTATTTGAAAGCATAAAAATACTCGTTTGATATAGTTTTTATTCTCGTATGATTTCAATTTCTTTATAAAAGAAATACATTTTTTGATATTAAACAATATTTTTTAATATAAGAAAATAAATTTTAATATTGAATTTTGTTGTTGTTGTTGTAAACTTTGGATTTCCATATTTATCTGAAGAAGGTACTTGTGCAAGGTGAATTATTGCTTTATGATTTGATTCAATATTTTATGTAAGACAATAAAAATGACTTGATTGTTTGTGCATGTTTTTTCTATTTTCGATTTTAGATATAAACACTTTTCTATATTGTTTCATATTTTACTTACTTTTGCACTTCTTTATTAACGCTGTCCAATCTTTGTATATTTGTGTGTTGTGATTTAGCAAATTCGCCTTTTATATACTTACCTGATTAAATCGCAGTGCAAATAGGCTATACGAACTATATATTACAGATTGTTGTCGTCGAATTTCAAAAATTAATCTGCTTACTAAGTTCAATGCTAATGTCATTACTTGTAAACAGTACATTTTAATTAATGTTTTGCTTTGTAGAGTATATTGTACACAACTTTAGCATCCATCTGATCAGAGAAAATCTATTAATATGCTTCTTATAAAGTACGGATTTATTATGACTTTTAACTTAATATCTGCATGTAAAACAAATTCCTACAGGAATGAAATGGTCACTTTATCAACAACTTAATAAAGACAAATCATTTTCATCTAATAAGTTTCATGGTTATCTTAGGTCAGACTAACGATACAGTGAAAGAAATAGATTCTTAAAAGTCATATACCATATAAATTTTGTGTTTCAAAATGGAAATTAAATGTACATATAGATGCATAAAGACCTTCTGAAACTTATTATTTTCGGTTCAAAACATCACATATTTTACATTTCTATATACATTAGTGTTAACCGAAAATGGTTACGACGGCTGATCTATTCGCATGACCAATACAAAACACTTCTAAGTCATGATTTGCGAACTCAAATAGTTTGCATATAAACAAAACTGTCAACACATTGTATGAAACGGTTACATCCCAGTTAAGGTGAATTTATTTAGTTAAGTACATATATGTAAAACCCGTGTAGGGATCAATCCATGTTCTCTTTACTATATATACTATATATCTTTATTCTCTAAAAACCAATACAAAGGTACAGAGAAATAGAAACAATTAAATTTGTATAATATATAAATAAAATAAAATAAGGTTACAGTTACACTATAATAATAAAATTGTATAGTTGATGAGTTCTTGGAGGTACACATGTATATTTATAAACAGTAAAATTATTACCCAGGAGATTCTATCTTTTTATTAATGATATGTATAAATTTACATAGCTTTACGAGATCTGGTGGATGGCTACTATTCATTAATTCATTTAGTTAAATAATATTGGGACGTATATAAAATTTCTGTTTAAGGTATATCTTCCTCTCATTGATAAGCATAGGACAAACAAATAAATAATGAAATTCGTCCCCTATATCTTGATTTTGACAAAGTGTACAAATTCTATTCTCTCTTTGAATATTTAACCATCTACCAGACTCTATGGGCAGTTTGTGGTTCATCGTACGAAATTTACAAAGTGTTTTAGCATAATTATCATTTAGAATATTAAAGTAAAGTTCAAATTCTAATTTGTCTTTATAAATCCTATAGTTAAGAGCTTTTGGAGATTCGTGTACCTTGGAAAGCCAGTTCTGTTTAAAATTATCCAAGAGGGTTTGTTTAATAGAGAAGTATAACCAAGATGTACTAGTAAATGATTGTTCATTCCATACATATGATTTCCCACAATCATCTAGTATGGACTTAACATATTTTAGCCATGGAATATTAACAAAGTTCTTGTGCGCAAGACGATAAAGAATACTTGGTATTTTTTCGTCTTTTCCACTAATGAGCTTTGACCAATATTTAATAACTCTAAGTTTTATACATATTTCAAGGGGATAACGTCCTAACTCTCCATAAATCATAAAATCTGATGTAGACTTTTTGACACTCATAAGTAGTTTACAGAATTTAAGATGTACCCGTTCGATGACTGTGTTGTTTCCCGTTCCCCATACCTCGCAACCGTAAAGTAAAATTGGCTGAATAACCTTGTCAAATAAATCTAATTGGCACTCTATGGACAAGTTGTGCAACCTGCCATTTCGAATGACGTCAAACATCGCACGCATTGCTTTATCTGCATTATATTTTTTCGCTTTAGCAAAACTTCCTGATCTAGAAAAGACTACTCCAAGGTACATAAACTCATTTACAATATCTAATTCTTGTCCATTATATATAAACTTTAAATTATTTTGTGGTCTTCCTTTGGAAAAGACAACTACTTTGCTTTTGTCAGCATTGACTTTTGATAAGACACTTGTTTTGTCGACACACAAAAAAAATTCAAATATACAATGTATATATATTTGAATTGAACAACTTTGGGCTATTGATAGCTAAAATAAATCAATCAAGTTCTTTGACAGCAAGCAACTTTATGATCATGAATTTAACAGCCTATGTCTTCTTTCCTTAACAGTGGTTTAAAGACAGAGTATAAAATACCTAATTCATGAATCAACCAATGTTGTCTTTCTTGACACCGCCTTTTATGTAGGTTTTCAAATAGAATTTGACCCGTTTTCGTTGTTTTAACTGCTTTAAAGATATTTTTTTTAAACTCATACTTTCTAAAAATGTTTATTTCATGATCTTTTTTAATGCATGTTTTTGTAAACATATCCGTGCATAGTTTTATCATTTAATAAAACATAAGGGAGAATAAGATTTTAATTTTGAAAATATTTATTTTATAATGAAATCAAAAGTACCAAATCTCTGTAACAATATTCACTGCAAGCAACACACGTATCGATTCCAATATTATTTTTAACACCGATATACATGTATAAGCTCTACCAAGTTGACGCGAATCAAGTGAAATATTGTTTCTGCTGAATTATAAGATTGAAGACCGTTATTAATTACATATAAAATATCCTTAACGGTTAAGAAAAACATTTGGACTCAATGTGTCTATATATGGTGGTGGTAAAAAGTATTGAAATCGATACGCGTAATCCACGGATTGATATTGAGCTTTGATTTTGAGATGCACGGTGAGAGACATACAAAAAAATGTTGATTAAAAATTATTTGTGCTTACATGATATTATTTGAAAACATAACATTTTGTGTGTTCCTGATATTATTACATGATATTAGTTTATGCACACATGATATTATATTACATATTCTCAAATATATGTATATAAATTTTATGTGCGTGCATGATATTTTCTTATACTTGTTGACATGTAAAATGATTGAGAAGATATAAATGAATTTTATGCACAAAGGCAACATTGTTTTCTAAAGTAGATGTCGAGAAAAGTACTTATCATATGTAGTCCCAACAAATTATTTGGGTTTTTTGCACGCTTTAATTTTTTTTGTGCACCTGTACCGGACTCCGTAGATTATAAGAGCAGTTATTGATGGAAGATTGAAGAAATGCACTAAATATTCATTGTTGTTATTTCATTATTTCATTATTCCTCAGTCGACATTAGTTTTCTATATATTCATATTTTAATCAAACCGTGATTATTTTCAACTTCATTTATTCCTTCAATATATCCTCCAGAATTGGAGATTAAAGAGACCACAGATTAAAATTGCTTCACGTCTTTCTTGGATTTGCACCTCGAATTTGACCCAGGTGGTCATATCAGTACAAAAATTTACGATAAAAGAGACGATTTTAATTTTCAAATTATTATTTTCCTAATCGCGGATTAATTTACCTACTTCCCCTGCATACGATGCTTATATTTCACAACTTATTCGATATGCCAGAGCTTGCATACATTTTACAGATTTTTTGATCAGACATCGATTTCTTCGCGACACCACACAATAAACTTAATTATTGTATTATTATCCCTAACTGCCAATAACATTGTCACAGAGAAAAATGAATATCAACAAAAACCAACATACACAATATTACATGTAGCATTAAATATATAGAATAACAATATATACAACCTAATAATACTATGGACTTGAAAAAATTACAATGATGACACATCAAGATACCTAAATTAACTATGAAATCTCATATTTCTTAACTAAAAATGAAAATATATAATCATGTTATCATTAGCAGATTATTACTTTTGTGAAATTGATTTCCAGCAGATGCTAAGATGGATATTTTGTTTTAAGTAAGGAAGCAAAATATTGTACAATTGTACTTTAAAACATCTTTAATCCTTCTTTATAATTTTTTTATATTATGACGCGTTGTTAATTTGTGGCTGTTCATAAAATAGAAATGTTCAAAGGCGCTTTTCAATTAATTATGTACCTCAACAATTTATTAGCAATAATTACACAACATATATACATGTATATGTTTCAGGGCTAATGGGAATCGAGGATGACCGTTGGCAAATAAGAATTCCAATTTCTCCTAGGACTGTGTTTGGCATTCTGCTTTGAATTTGATCCAATGAATATTGGAATTCAAATTTCTTCTAGGACAAATTCTTATGGAGTCTTCGTATCACAGTTGTTTCTTTACTCCAGAACTTCCGGAAATTACATCGATGTCCTTGGCAGAGCGTCACGTTAAACACAGAAATTTTTAACACAGGGTTGTGTTGCTCCACGGTTGCTGTCTTCACTCAAGAAATTTTACGGTGGACACCTTGTACTCGTAGACAAATATGGGATTTCTATCTCTAAAATGAGTGCAGATGTTGTTTTGTTGTAGAAATTTACCTTTACGGGATTTGACACACTGAATTGGGAATTAGCAGCACGACGGGTGTGCAGGCAGGAACCACTTACTCTTCCGGAGCACCTGAGTTCACTTATGTTACGACTTGAGTTGGCGTTGTTGATTTCCGTTTGGTTTATTTTGGATTTTGTGTTTGTGCTGACTTATTGTTATACTAGTAATATTGTTACACAATAAAAACAATAATCTTAACAATATACACATGCAGAGATAATATAGCATGGTTATTGTGTGGGTGTGATTTTTTAAACCATAGATTGAAATTTGAGATGATGTGTATACATGAACTGTTTCAGGAATATAAGACTCTAGAAAAATATTTTTCTGGATCTTAACACGACTCCAAGTAAATTTTATTTGAAAAACTTAATTTTTTCAATGATTATAAAAGATATGAAATAAGAAATGAATACTTAAAATGAATAATACATGCAATTTTTTTTTTTGGGGGGGGGGCTTTTTATTTTAGATGTTTTTTTTTCAAAAACTACATGTGTAATGGTTATTATTGGTTTTTCTTCTTTTCTTTTGTTCTTATTTTTTTGTTCTAATTTTATTTTTCGTTTGTTTTTGGTAGTCATAAACTAAACAACAACAAAAACGCACCATTTCCAATCATTTCCTTTGCATTTAAAGTTTAATAGCTAAAATAACTTAAAGTGGTCGTTGGAATGATCTGAGATATCCACACAGCAAATGTGGGGTCCTTAACACTAATCTCTGCAAATTTTGGAAAATTCTGATTTTTCGTTTTTAAAAATCTGAAAAATGAGTTTTTTAACCCAAAAAAGAAAAATTCACCAATTTTTAGAAAATTTGATGCTTATCCGAAAATGAAATCAGAAAATGGGAGACAAAGATGAATTTTCACAAAAACTGGAAAAACTTTTCAGGAACACGCATTTTTGGAATGATCAATCTTAGACTTTGGTTGGTTTTTTTTTCGACTTCTTTATCAAAAGTTCATGCCATAAGCACACTGGTGACAACTTAAAAAAAAACGTTTATTTGGTTATGATGTATTTTGTTTCAAGGAGTAACCTCTCATCAAATACTGGAAGGTCAAAAACCAAAAGTATGGAATGAAAAGTATTCAAAGCCAAAAGTTTTGAAAAGGGAAGCCAAACAACAGCACCGAGGATATCGACCATGTGTAGGACAAGTAAATAAATAAAGGTAATAACAAAATTACGGAACTTGAAGGATCAATCTCAATGACCAAGAGAAAAGACAAAACATGGAAGACACACCGGAATAGCTATGGACCGCAATGGTCCTGACTTTGTACAAGTATTTCAAATGAAATGGTGGGTTAAACCAGGTTTTATGGCGTGCCAAACCTCCCTCTTCCATTGCGATCTTATCGACCGGTAGTAACACACACCGCAACACGGTTGTGAGGACATAATAGAGATAATAAGATAATCATCTCAGTAACACAGCAAACACTAATCAAAACAATTACTAATCAAAACGTTCAACTGAATTTTGATTTTTTCCATCAGTGGCTGATAACGAAGGAAGAATTATTTAAGGGATCGTATGAGACGCATTTTCTTGTTACCTTGGTCTAGGAGTCGGTCGCGGAGACAGCTGTGTCGTATAAAAAAACAGAAAAATTTGTACTAGCCCTGGTATATCGAATAAGTTGTGAAATATAAACACCATAAACAGGTGAGGCAGGTATGTTGTTTTCAAGGTTAAGGAAATTAATAATTTGAAAATTAAAGTCTTTTCTTTTGTCTTAAATTTTTATACTGAGATCCTTGTCATATTTGAGATGCAAATCCAAGAACGATGTGAAGCAATTGAATTCGTTGGTTTCCTTATTCTCTAACTCTGGAAGATAGATCAAAGGAGTCCATCTACCGAACAAAGTGTTGTAAATTAGTGCTTTAAACGATTTTGAATTTTGCAATCGGAAATTTAAATGACAAAAAATATAAATTTATTGATAAATTCTTGTCTGACAAGTCTGAGGATCAGGCTTGTAATTACCCTCAGGAACCTTGGTCCAGCAGATGCGGTTATCGACTCGGTGGTTTCAAAACGGGTATAGAAACAGTTAATCTGGTAATAATGTTTATCGATATTTCAAGAAGTAACGTCTAATCAGCAGTGTCAAAACATTGGAAGGTCAAAAGCCAAAAGTATTTAATGAAAAGTACTCAAAGCCGAAAGGTTCGATCAGCGAAGCCAAATCCAGCACCGAGGATATCGACATGGTAGAGTACAAGGAAAGAAACCTGGTGTTTTAAACAATTTTGAATTAATCAATCAGATATTTCAATGACCAAAAAAAATTAGAAAATTATTGGTAAATTCGTGTCAGACAAATCCAGTATTTAGGACTATCATAAATTGGTATAAGGATGATCCTAAATACCATTATATGGCTTCCTTTTATATCCTATGACGCGTCTAAGGATTATCATTTCTACATCATATTTAAGTCCTAAGACATAGTTTAGGACATAGCTTTGGACAGCTTTATTAACCTGGCCCCCGGTTTATACTTTCCCCTTATTTTCCTTTCAAATATAATCAATTTAATTATGATGCAGCTAGGCAATGCAATGAATTACCAATATCAGTAGAATCCAGAATGGTCCTAGGATTAATCTGGGGCCTGTTTAACAAAGGTGTCTTATGACTAAAACTTGTCTGAAAATGGTCTTTAGACAAATCTTAGTCCTAAATCTGTCCTTTTTTAGACATTGCAAATTTTTCATCCTAACATTAATACTACAAATGAGTAGTCTTATGGTGGCCTTTAGACATAAAATGGTACTAATATTTCTAAAAAGTAAACATATACTTGTTATATCTTCCCCATTTTTAGCTCACCTTGCCGAAGGCAATGTGAGCTTTTGCCATCACTTGGCGTCCGTCGTCCGTCGTCTGTCGTCTGTCGTCCAACTTTTCAAAAATCTTCTTCTCTGAAACTGCTTAGTCAAATGTAATGAAACTTGGTAGGGTTGTTCTGTAGTATGTCCCCTACAAAACTGTCGTTCGAAATTTTGATTCGCAAAAAACATGGCTGCCATGGCTAAAAATAGAACATAGGGGTAAATTGCAGTTTTTGCGAATTACTCAAAAACGGTTACAGATATCAAAATTCTGGCTAGGATAAAAGTGATCAGCACCCTAAGATCTACCTGCCCAGAAATTTTCAAGAAGATCCAACAACCGATGTAGGAGTTATTGCCCTTTTTCTGGATTTTTTTTCTCAAAAATTTAACTTTTTAGCCCTATATCTTGAAAACTATACAAGATATTTCAAAAATTTAAATTGGATATGACTAAGCCCATCAAGATCTACAAAAGTTGTAACAGGGTCAAAGTTGTAGGATCGTTCCTTTAGGAGTTATACCCCTTGGATCGTAAAAATTGACCATTTTCACAGGTTTTTGTTATACTTTTCAAAAGTCTTATCCTCTGAAACCGCTTAGTCAAATGTAATGAAACTTGGTAGGGTTGTTCTGTAGTATGTGGTCTACAAAATCATTGTTCGAAATTTTGATTCGATAAAACACATGGCCGCCATGGCTAAAAATAGAACATAAGGGTAAATTGCAGTTTTTTGCAAATTACCCAAAAATGGTAACAGATATTTAAATTCTATTTGGGTAATAATGATCAGCACATAAAGATCTTCCTGCCCTAAAGTTTTGAAGAAGATCTGACGATGGTTGTAGGAGTTATTGCCCTTTCTCTTGTTTTTTTTTTCTTCAAATTTTGCTCTTTTAAGACTTATATCTTGAAAACAATACAAGATATTTGAAAAATTTAAATTGCATATGGTTAAGCACATACAGATCTAACAATTATGTAATGGGGTCAAAATTGTAAGACCTTTCTTGATAGGAGTTGTTTCTCTTAGAACATTTAAATTGATAATTCCACAGAGTAGCAGTCCTTTGTTAAAATATCCAGCTTATAAGTATCATCGAATACAAGGTGAGCGATTCAGGCTCCTGGGAGCCTCTAGTTTTTCTTCGGTACATTATGTACATAGTATAAGTTAGTATGCTAAATATTCGAGTACATGAGAACTTCTGAACGCATAATTTACTTTTGCACGTGAATTACACAAGTGTAACGTGACCGGTTCTTAACTTCATGGTTACACTTTGAATAAAATGGTAGATATTTGACCTATTTTTCTAGTCTATTACTCTATTTTATTTACCGGGCTGGTCACGGGTCAATTATTTCGGACTTCTTCATTTAAATCCTACCTAATAGTCCGAGAAAATTAAGCTCCGCCCAACCTTGCGAATAAAATAGAGTAATATGTACGACTTAACCGACACATAGAAACACAAAATAAAGTGTAGCAGCGTCTTAATATAAAAATCGCCGATCATTTTCCCTTCCAGATTACAAGATTACTTTTGTTGTTTTCATTTTGTTTCCGTTTAAATTGTGCCATAAATAAAGCATTTATTTATAATATAATTCCCCTAAATAATCTTCAATAAACCCGACTGTGAGTAGATTGAATAACACAAATAATGAAATTACCTAGCACATGGAGGCCAAATGACAGGGCATTGTTGATATTTGGCTATAATTGGGTGAACTGAAAAACGCAAAGAAAATGCCCCGGCAAAACGGATCAAGTGTACACGTACGAAATGCTTAAAGTTTATGCAAATATTATTTATCTAAACGCTGCTAAAACTTATTAAGTAAATGAATGTGTAGCTAAGGGACGGACCATTTAACTTGAAAGAGGGGCCTTGGATTTTTTGTTTTGACCAGAAAATTCTTTTCTGCACAGAGAGCGGACAAAATATTTATTTTTCGAAGGCGTCGCAACAGAATATTTTTTTTTCATTATCAGCATTATTTTTTATAGGAAAAATCCTTCTTCAGAATATTTTTTTCTTACCATCAGCTGCCAAAATTTTTTTTTTCATCAAAAATAATTTTCAGGATATTGTTTTAGGAAAAACCCAAGCCCCCCCCTTTCAAGTAAAATGGTCGGTCCCTACGGCTCCACATAGACTGAAAACAGACGTAAAATATCAGTTATTTTTTTTTCCAAAGTGTAAAGATGAACCTTCATTCGTTAGTATTTAAAACATGCATATGTTCTGACCAACTTGATCTTTGTTGATCATATTGTATCGAAGTTGTTTACACGATTGTTTTCTTATTGAACAGGGTACTTTGAGCATTAATAAGTTTGTTTTAATAACTCCTAGTTAAGGTTTCAATGATAAGTTGAAGATTGAACCAATATTAATTTTTAGTTTTATAAATGTATATTTGCCATCATATCGATTTGAATGAAATAGAGAAAATGTTTAATATAATAATTTTATTGTCATATAAACATACAAAAAGTTTGTGACATAACATATACATATCATAATGAAGATTATATCAATTAAGACAAATAAACATATATATATATATTAGCTATAAAATATAGTATTTTATTCTTGTCAGACTATCAATATTAAACTGATGCTAACATCCAATTATGATCTAAAAAAATCAAAAAAACAACAACAACAAATCTTAACTAAGATACCCATTAGTTAGCTTTGTTGTGTGGTTTAAGACATGTAATTAGATGCCCAAAAGACCATATCAATACTACTTCTTATGCATGTTTATACATATCTTTATATAGTTTCGTTAAACAGGATCCTGGATATCCCAGTTTGTCGTATGAGAAACAAGAATTCTAATTTACATTTTTGTTGTTCTCGAAGTTTAGGACTTAGATGGGTCTTTAGACCATCTGAAGACTCCCCCTGGTCTTAAGTCGTGTTATCGAAGCTGTCCTATTTTAGACTTGGTCACATTTTTAGGATAAAAATTAACACACCTAATTGGATGTCTTTAAACCATCCAATTTTAAATTTTTGTATATTTTATACACAATAATTCACTATTTCATCTAATGAAATTTAATCAGCGGTTTACTTGTATTCAAGACGACATGGTACCATTATTCGGTATGTTTTTTATCTTCATTGTCATTCCGTGTTCATTTCATCAGGGTTGTCATGTTTTAAGGAGGTTTTATTTTCAATTTCCAAAAATAAAGTTCATTTTAGATTTCCAAATATAAACTGTATTCGGCTTGAATATGACATGTTACATATTTGCTTATATTAAAATTAATTGTGTTTTTCCATACCTGAAAAGAACAGTATTTATCAAGTAACATTTTGCGACGATTTGGCGAACATTCTCTAATTAATCTTTATACTCACCATTACACGTAAAACCAATATCAATTCACAGTGCAAATAGGCAATATGAACTATATAGAATAATCAAAGATTGTTGTCATCAAATTTCAAATTAATCTGCTTGCTAATATTGTAAAGCTTAGATTCAGCTCGTAAATAACATTGTAGTGAATTTGCGCATCAAAAATTTTGTTGTTTTTTATACAGTTGTCTGTAGATGTTTGTATAAAAGGAGATGTTTTTCGGTTATAAATATATCTGTAATATCTAATTAAAGAGACCACTGAACATGGAAACGATTATTTTTTTTAGTCAGATGATATTTATTTTTTTTTGTAAATAAAGGTGATAACAAAATCACCGAAGTTGAAGGATCAATCTCATTGTCCAAGAGAAAAGACAAAACACGGAATATGATTATATGCAATTAACATCGAGTTGTCAGTGATAAAAAAGCAACATTGAAACTCAAAATTCACCGAAAATTGAAGGTTATCCTTCGTTTAAAATCATAAGGAACGCAGTCCCACATATGTAGAAAAGTTAATGGTTTGGGTTTTTTCTAACCAGATGTGCCACTAGGCACGAATTTCTATGGGGCCAGAAATTCGATGGTTTTTTTAGAATAACTCTTAGAATGACCGATTTAATAACCACAGTTCAATTTTTTTTAAAAATATATAGGAGAATACGGAGGGAAAGTAAAAAATAAACTCTCTAAATATAATTTTCATTAAACTCTCGTTGTCAAAGAGATTAAATGATATCGCCAAGTTCTAGCGAAAATGGTCATTGTAAATAGGAACGCTGTGAACCATCCTGATCAATGATTGTTAACTAGTAATTTAACCAATTTATAACGATGTAACGACATTAACAATAAAACTTTAAGCTTTTAAACACCGAATAGTATGAAAGATGGTCTTACCTGAGCTGACCATGGAGATAATTAATCCTGTGCATGTGTCCTGCATTGAAACAGTCGTCATTTTCGGCCAGGTTTTTATATTTCTATCTCTCCAGCAAATACTTCGAATTAAATATATTGGTATACAGAAAATTTTACAAATCCTGGCGCAAAAAGTTGGTTACTTATGTTTGTTTACTGAAGCACGCCGGAAATGACGTCACAGATTACGTGAAGCCAAAATAAGTAATTTCGTCCCCGTCGAACGTTGTCCCAAAATCTTTCGACCTTTTTCAGAATGTTACAAATATTTATAATTTACATTAATAATTCGATATTTAATTTGTTGGGGTAATAGTTTTTGATCCATGGTATTTTGACTATTTTCTAAAGCTGCGTCCCATTTTTGGTTGCACCCTTTTTCATATTACTTTCAAAATATGGTATAGAGGTGCGTTGTTGCAAAAGTCAGCTAAGCTCAATTACGAAATCTGTGCGTGTAAAACATTGCTGAGTGCGTCTTCAGTTATAATATTGTGAACAATAGCCAGCTTCTAAAGGATTCAAAGTTTTTATACGGTAATTAAGATCATGATAGTTTACAGAAGGGCAAGTACTGTGATGGTTACCCCCCTTTGCTAAATCATACAAACACCTTGAAGTAGGCTTATCCTTTCCGATAGAAATAAGTCTGGATTGTCGAACTGCTGTACATTTTGATGAATTTTATATCAAATTTTGTGGATTTTTAAACAAATCACTCAATGTTGATACCATTTGTTATCATATCTCAGGGATAGGACTTTTCAGCAGGGTTCAAAAACAGGTCACTTTAGATAAGCATAGAAAGCATGAGGCAGTGATTAATGTACGGACCGTTAAGAACGGGGACATGACAGCGACGATTTCAACGATTTGCTGAAAAATATTTGGCATCACTGAGTACCTAAAGGGTGTGATCCCTGTTTTATTTACAAATCTTATTATCGCAGTCGCAGATATGATCGAATGCTTTAAATGTATGATTTATCTTGGTGAGAAAAAGACTAAATGCTAGTATGTGTGGCCACAGGTCGGGTGTCGACAAGGACAATTTTCTTTTGTCTATCAACATTTTAACCAACCAGACCATTCCATTTTGTCTCTGAAAGCTCGCATTCTAGAAAAAAGTTACTATACAACAAACAACCCAACTTTTCGTAGGGGAAGAAAAGAGTTCCGGGATAGACGACTGGGCACCGCACTTTCCTATAGGTGCAAATACAATGCACAAAAGCTTTGCGATGTAACAACTAAAGGATTACTACCGTTTGTCCAAAAACCACTCAGGATTAATCAAATTTGCACTCAAAACTTAATACCTTGTGTAAAGAATTCTTGAAAATCCAGTCACTGACCCAAATTCCAGCCGTTATCGTCTGACCGCCATTGTTCTTGATATGAGCTACAGCCGATTATTCAAATTCGTTAGAGTTTCACACACAAAAATAGTAAAGACAACCGTTCTTTTCTCTCACTTCCCCTTTTAAATAAAGGTTTTGTTATTATACATTTTGGAAATATTCTACATAATAAATCTGTTAGGGCACATATTTCTCCTTATTTCAAAGATAAAAATATTCCAGTCATCTATAATACCCATATTCCCACTATTGCATCCAAAATGGTCTTCAACCACAAAGAAGTGTTGCATGATTTCCAAATCAATGATCTCAAAGCGAAGACACCAGATTGATCTTGTGAAAAGTCCCCATTTAATTATAGTCCGTCTGGCCACGTTATCACTGGTGACGCTGATGTTGCAAAAGCATCTGCAGACAAAGCGTCTAAAACATCAATTTTGTTTGCAAGAATCACTAAATAGATTGCATTGCTTGACAGCTGAGTAAGGGGTTGGTTGTACCAGCAAAAGCACCACATACACAGCTACAACACTGTTTAAGGAGTAAATATTAGTAATTGATAATCACAAATCTGTTATTTTCTCCTTCGGGCTTTGAGTTGGTGCTAACAACGATGACCTTCCATCTCTGTACATAAGAATTCATACAAAACGCGTTCATTGAAGGGTCATCAAAATGTACCACTAAACCTCTTTCGGTTCTGTTGACTTCAATACTGACGATAATAAAATCTGGCCTCCTGAAATAGTACGATTGTTGTTATTCTAGAAATGTGTTCGATGAAATGTATATCCTGATGAATTCGAAAGAATTAATGAAGATTCTTAGCTCTAAGTCAGTTTATCTTGCAACAGCATCAAGGCTTTCGATTTCTCAGCTCTTTACACTTCTATTCCTCATAAACAACTCAAACAACGAATGCAACAACTGATTAAACACAGTTTTTTAAAAAATGAAAACGCAAGAACAATTACATGTTAGTCGATTATACTTAGATTTATTAGTACATTGTCATCAATGAGTCAAAGATAAAGAACAATTTGCAGTAGATCAAATAATTGACATGCTCAATTTCTTATCGACAACTTATTCCAATGGGCACTATTTGTGCACCTTTGCTTGCTGATTTTTTTCTTCATTCATACGAGGCAGACATCTTACAATCTCTTCTAGACAAAAAGATCGTAAACTTGCTCTCTCTTTTAACCTCACTTTCTGTTATATTGATGATGTCCTTTCACTGACCAAATCTCGATTTCGATCTTGCTATAGCAGACAGGAATCGCTTACACTTCTGGAGCACCTGAGTTCACTCCTGTTACGACTTGGGTTTGCGTTGTTTATTTCCGTTCGGTTTATTTTGTGTTTTGTGTTTCTACGTGCTGTTCTTGTTCTAGGAAGTCTGCTTCATATTTTGACCTTCATCTCGAAATAGACTATCAAAGAAAATTTCAACAAAGCTCTATGACAAACAGGAAGACTTCAGCTTTCCATTGGTCAACTTTCCCTTCTTGTGCAGCAATATTCCGTCAGCTCAAGCTTATGTGTATGGAGGAAGCAAAAAAGCAAAGAGGCAATAATGGGGCGTTCGAGTGTCAAATGAAAGGGCAACGACAAAACCGGTAAACACAAACAAGAACAGCACGAAGTTTACGTATCACAATGGATTCGTTACTTCAGAGCTTGCGGGAACTGCATCAATTTCCTTGGCAGAACACCACGTTTGACTAAATACAAATGACAACAAAGTTCCAGACAATATATTTCGCTACGCCTGACGCGCGTTTCGTCTATTCAAGACTCATCAGAGGCGCTCTACCAAAAATATTGAAAATGCCAAACACTGTATGAATATGAAGAGCATAGAACAGTATAACCAAAAATACCAAACTGGGGAACCAAATTATTACTAAGATATTCAACCTATGTCTGGGGTAGGAAGAACCTTAGGGTTTAGACAATTTTGAAATTTAGTTTTGAAATTTTGAAATAACCAAACGTTATGTTGCTTCTCTGTCGTTGTCTTCACTCAAGAAATTTTACGATAGACACCATGCACCCGGTGGAATTTCTTTCTCGCAGATGATGGCAGATGTTTTTTTTTTTTCCTTTACCGGACATGACACGGTGAATTGGAAATTAGCAGTGCGACGGTATGCTAAAGCAGGCAGGAACCGCTTACTCTTCTGGAGAACACGAATTCACCTTTGTAACGACTAGAGTTTGCGTTGTTGATATCTGTTCGGTTTATTTTGTGATTTCCTCGTGCTGTCCTTTTCGTGTTTACCGGTTTTGTCGTTGCCCTTTCGGACTTTTGCCACTAGAATGCCCCATTGGTGCCTCTTTGCCTTTCGGATATTTGTTCATTCTCAGTGATAACTTGATAAACAAAAGATTATGTGAATCAGAGCATGCGACCGCTATTAGTATTTGCTTAAATATTGGAAACAAATGTGTAAAATGACAAAAATACATATTTTTCTCCACAGTTTTTGTGATGTAAAGGGTGTTACCTTACCTTAAGTAACAGCACATATAATTACTATTACGCTTATATCGTAATACATGTTAAAAAAGTAAAAAAAAGTTTTCTGAAAATTATTTGCAAGCAACCCTTGAGGTTGCTGAAAATTAAAAAATCAGCCTGATTCTAGTACCAAAGGCCTTTGTGAACCTAAAACCTCCTCTTAACAAGATATTCATTTTTTAATTTATTTCATCATGTTGATAAGATGTAAATAAGAATTTTGTGAAATACTATTTTTGTCATTTATTCTTTGGGAACTGATCTGAAACATAATTCAACATGAAGTTCACAAGCGACCATATAGGTCTTTAAATCAAATGTTTGAATCCATTAAAGAATATACGTGTATAGCGTCCAATAAGTGTGCTTAACATATGTGCATACAACATATTTTTTTCTAGGTTTTTCTGATATTTTGACAACGTGTCTTTCGAAGAGGGGAAACGACCGACAAAATCAAAATCATAAATCCATAATCAAGCCAAAGGCCAAAGCACTTTATTGTAATTACTGATTCCACTAGATACAGCAGATTGAATAGTTCTTATCCACTCTGAAAACTACTAGAGTCTTGGTTTTGGTCTGAGAAAATTAAAACTTTTAATTATCTCAGTTTTGGTCTTTTTTTTCTCTTCGTCAAAAACTTCTGTTCTGTCATTTTCTTTCGTAGAGTCCAAACTGATCTAAAAGTTATGGTTCCAGTTATGTTGACAGCGGTCTTATCGAATTTTGGTCCCTAATTGCATAATGAAATATTTTGAATAATGTCTTTTCACTTGGACATGAAAATTGATCCTTCAAGTTCTGTTATTTTGTTTTTACCTTAATTTAAAGATCCCGGATTTGTAAAGGATTTGACCGATACTGAACGTGACGGGTGTGCTATAGTAAGCAGGAACTGATTACTCTACCAGAGCACCTGCCTTCACTACTGTTTCGACTTGAGTTTACGTAGCTGAATGCGGTTTTGTTGTTATGTGTGTGCTTTTTTGGTTGTTTGTTTGTTTAATGTGTGGTTTGTTTTGTTGTGATGATTTTTTGTCTACCGATTTTGTCTTTGTCTTTTCAGTATAATGATGTTTGGTTACCCCTTTGGCACACCTTTGCTTCTCTCATGATTGCGTGTCAGACCAGAGAAACAGTATGCATGTACTCATTCGTTCACATCCCTAATTATAGTCGTGATTTCTGTTCTGTAAATTGATATACAAATAATCTCGTCCAAGTGCAAAAATGGCAATCGTTCTTAATTCCGTTTGAAGACTTGAGAGTTTTGAAAATAGATACTATTATCATCTAATTTCAGGTAGACCACACGTCTCTGGGGGATTTAAATTTAATTTTTAAAGTTGGAGCATACAATTTTAATAAAATAAAATGTTTTCAAAACCCCCAACAACAAACAAATCTGACTTAAGTTTTGAAAAAAATGCTGACTTCCAGGCTATTCACTTGTATCTGTATTTCCATGTAAATAATTCAATTCAATATGAAGCTAACAAGCGATCATATAGCTCTTTCAAAAATCAGATGTTTGAACTCATTAGGAGAATGAGAATATAAATGTATAGCGTCCAATTGTGTGATTTACATATGTGCATACAACATGTTTGCTTTTTCTGGTTTTTTTTTTATATTTTGTCAACTTGTCTTAGAAGGGGAGAAAAGATAGAAAAAATCACGATCATAAATACAGAATCAAGCCGAAGATCAAAGCACTTTATTGTAATTACTGATTCCACTATATACAGCAGATTGAATAGTTCTTATCCAGTCTGAAAACTACTTAGGTATTGGTTTTGGTCTGAAAAATTAAACTTTTAAATTATCTCAGTTTCGGTCTATTTTTCTCTTCGTCAAAAGTTTCTGTCATTTTCTTTCATAGCGTCCAATCTGATCTAAAAGTTATGGTTCTAGTAATGTTGACAGCTTCGTCCCTTATTGAGTAATGAACGATTTTAAATTATGTCTTTTCTCTTGGTCATTAAAATTCAAGTTCTGTTATTTTGTTTTATCTTCATTTAAAGTTCCCGGATTTGTAAAGAATTTGACCAACACTAAATCTATCTTTGGCAACGTGTCTTTGGCAACGTGATGGGTGTGCTTTAGCAAGCATGAACTGGTTACTCTTCCGGAGCAACTGATTTCACCACTGTTTCGACTTCACGTTGCTGAATGCGGTTTTGTTATGTGTGTGTATTTTTGTTTTTGTTTGTGGTGTGGTTTGTTTTGTTCTGATGATTTTTTTGTCTACCGATTTTGTCTTTGTCTTTTCGGTATAATGATGTTTGATTACCCCTTTGGTACACCTTTGCTTCTCCCATGAAAACGTGTGCGATAACGTGTCAGACTAGGGAAACAGTTTATACTCAATCGTTCAAATCCCTGATTACAGTCGTAATTTCTGTTCCGTAAATTGATATACTAATAATTTGTCCAAGTGCAAAAATGGCAATTGTTTTTAATTCCGCTAACAGACTTGAGAAATTGAAAATAGATACTAATATCATCTAATTTTAGGTAGAACACACGTTTTAGGGGATTTAAATATATTTTTCAAGTTGGAGCATACAATCGTAATAAAATAAAATATTTTCAAAACCTCTTACAACGAACAAATATGACGTAAGTTTTTGTAAAAAAGGCTGACTTCCAGGCTATTCAGGCGTATCTTTATTTTATCTTTTGTAGTTTTTTAAGTGTGATCTTTATTTTCTGGTTAACTTTGGTGTACAAACTTTTGGCAAGAGCGTCCTTGATGAGTCTTCTTCAGACACAGTTCGGTTTATTGATAAATAATTGGTAAAATCATTTACTATGTAATGTTTTCATAATTATGTTTAAGTAACACCTGACTCGTTGGCTCTGCTGGTGATTTGTCACCATATCAAAGTCTTCGGGAACAAAACGTCCGAGACTCGATTGATGACTGTAATAACCGCATTGTAATTATATTTATATGCAAGGTAAATGTAATTATGTGGTAATTTTTTTTCAGAAAATGATATTGAGTAAATAAACATGACCGAGCATTGAAAAAGTTTTAAAACAAGTTATTGGTACGACTGTTTGTAAATTTATTTGAATTCTTGGGTAAAAATACATATATCAATATAATAAATTGAAATCACTTTCATTTATATTCTTTCGTATAGATTTTAGGCTAAAAACAAACAAGGCACATATTTTACATGTTCAACACTTCAAATGTCTTAATAAAAGAGTGAAAAATAATATTACACCTTTTTGTTTTAATCATTGTAACATATCACAGAAAGGCAGTACAAAAACACTCAAGTTTGTGGACTCACAGTTGTGAATTTAATTTTGAATCGCCAAAAATATGACGAATTGATATTGAATTGTTTCGATGCAAGAGGCTTCGTTTTCCGTGCAAAAACTCTGGCTCTGAAGGGACAATCTGATCTGGTAAAACGGAGCATGGCCTGCAACTACACTTTGATGGTATTGATAAATTGACATTCACATATTTGAATCCGTTTGCGTGTAGGTCAGGACATATAAGTCTCACAGTAGCACTTCTAGTCTCCGCATCTCTACAACACATACAGAACTTCTCTAACTCTTGAGGATGCGATGACGACGGAGATGAATACGACAAGCAGGATCCTTTGCAGCCATATGTTAACAGCCGTTTGGGTAAGCAGTTTCTGTATCTAATTGAAAGTCTTAATAGGGTCCTGTTGCATTCCGACTGGGCCAGGCTGGCAAACAAAGACATGCATGTCGCAAACATGAGGATCTTTAACAGCATCTAGAATTAAGCGATTGTTTATTTATTATTTTAAATCGTTGTAATTTATGCTCAAATTTTGTTTTTACCATCATTTGCAATTAATCTATAGTTTATATATAATTTCAAATCATCTAATTTTCTATAAAATTATCTTTGTCAATACCATAGTTTTTATTATTATCTTAGTCCATCATTTTTTTCTTCTATAATAATACTCTCTCTAAAAAAAAATTAAAAAAATTTAAGTATGACCTTTTAACAATCAAGAAAAAAGATAATTTCTCGTTAACCTTTTCAACCTATCCCAAATTTCTTATGGCCTTCGTACAAAAATATTTGATTTACTTCTTAAACTAACACAGTACCATAGCATTTTCAAATCTCTAACTCGCAAGGCACGAAGTGAATATAACCTTACTGTAGAAACTAAGTTAAATTCTATTATGAATCTAACAATTAGTAGATAATTTTATAGATCCAACAAAGATGTCGTATGCTATTGTGTGCAGTCGAGTTTCTACATGGAGTTAAGGGTACACAATACTAAATACATGAAATACTATTTCCTCTTTAAGCAACCAAAATTATAAGTTCTTAAAGCTCACTGGCATTTTTCCTTGGCTTAAAACCTATTTAAAAGTAGGCGTCATTAGACTTCCCTATGTGTCAGAGAACTGTACTGAGAATATCACTTGGGTTCTAAAACATTGCCAAAGAAAACAACTGTCATTTATTTGGAAGCTTGCTAACTTTAGAACAATTTCAGAGGAGATCAATTCAACTTATTAACTGTTCCTTTACAACATAATAATCAGAACAGCTAACTCTTCTAGAGCCCTAACCTTTGGAACGAATAAATGTTCATCAAATTGAAAGCAAATGTTTGATTCATATTTTGCATAGATTTTTTGCTTTTCTCAATATATGCTATTTTTTCTTTATTTTTTTTTTGGGGGGGGGGTTAGAAAAAAAACCCCTACATTGAGATTTATCAAAACTATTATCACATACGTTCCACGTTTGATCAGTCGGTTTAGTAGTGAGTTCTCTAGAGACATTGATTTGATTTTGTATCAAACTTGCTCCGCTTTTTGTATCTTTGGTGACATATCGAATAGAAATTAACAAAAAGTTGAACAGACTAAGATTTGATATTAGCAACTGTTTAACCTTATCTTATACACACAGAAAAACAATTAAGACTGGTTTTATAGTTATTAATTACCTATTAAATATTGGAATATTTGTTAAGTTCTCAAATATTAAACGAATCTTTACAGTGGTAGAAAGAAATCGACTAGTACTTTTAAATAGCATATACTTATTACATGTATCACCTCAGTATTAAATAATAAAGCCATACATGCAGTTTATCAAGACATTTCTTTATTTTTTTTATTAAAAATATTGAAAGTACCTTACCTTTACCCAATTTTCAAGCGATATCTAATCCCCGCATCATTTTTATCCATTATATATACAGTCAGATAGATTGCGTTGGTGGTTAGTGGCTTTGGTGAACTATATAATTGGCTAGTAACCGGTTTGGTGCATCAAGGGTAGTATACCCTGTGCTTCTAATTAATATAAATCGTAAAACATTTTTTAAAATTATATAAGCTCAAAGAAAACAATTTAATCGTTATATGCGATATGACAATGTATAAAGATTTCTTAATCGTTTTTAAAATAATAAAACAAAAGACGTCTCCTGGAAAAAGAGATGAATCATACCATGCGGTCCATAGCGATTTTTTTCTGTTCTACGTCATCAACTGGTTTTATGGGCTACTGATACTGACCTTCGTTAAAATCTTTAAAAGCTGTAGTGGAATTTGAAGAAAACTGTCTCTTTAAGTGTTTACAAATACAAAATTGTGGCCCAATCTCAAATCAAACTATTATGTTGATTTATTAAACCGTTAATTTATGAGGCCCCTTGCTCACTGTAGAGGTTTTTTTGGGGGGTTAACTTGCCGATTAAATCTTCTTTCATTACTCGATGAAATTTCATAGCGTGCTACATGACTGTGACCAGGTAATAATGAAATTGACAACAAAGTTCCAGACAATAAATTTTGCTACGCTTGACGAGCGTTTCTGTACTAATTTTTGGGTTGACGTCATTTTAACGTGTACCTAAATTTGTGTCCGTCGACGGACAATACTTAATTTCAATCTTGCTTATTGAGGCTTTTTACAAGATGATAGTAATCTGTGGAATAAGTATATACAGAAATACACAATATAAAAACAATTGGCAATGCAAAACGATTACTGTGTGATTTTTTTTTAAGTAGATTGAAAACAAATTTAAGGTTAATGTGGACACCTATACTTAAAAAAAAAATCTGTCATTAAACATTTGATTTTATGTTCTAAAATGGAACATGATATTAATATCCTTTATTTAAAATAAAAATAAGGATAGGTCTTCATGCTTGTTTTTGCAATATAAGTGGTTAAAGTATGCCTAAATTACAATAAATTATATAGGAAAGGCTAAATTTTAGGCATAAAATCATGTCTCAGAAAAATTCTTTACATCAGGATCTTGTTTTTATTTTGTCAAAAGCTATATTTTTACCTTTATATTAAAATAAAACACAGAAAACAGGGGGTCACCAGCTTAGATTTTTGTCTACTTTTCAATTCCATTGTAAATTTAGGGTAATTTTGAAGTGAGTTATCTCCCTTGTTTTTTGTCAAAAAATGCGTTATTCAAGAAACGAGTGATGCAATAGTTAAACAATTGAATATTTATTTACTCATTTTAATAAATTCAAATATTCTATTTTTCATCATTGACTTAAAAGACACTGCTCTTAAATTTTGCATTTTTAAAGGTACAAAAGTCATGTGACACCTGTCTGTATTAACCTTAACAGAACCGCAATAAGTAAAGAATTGCTCTACTACATTATGTAGTGATAGATTAACATGGATTGTGCAAGGTTTTTTTTTCTCTATATGCGTGTATGTATAAATATTTATAGCAATTTTTTTCCCTTAGATTGCAATGGGGCGTCAGCATGCAATATATTTTCATAATATTTGCGAGGTCACCAACACGGGTCAACCCAATTTTAAGCAGGATGTCGGAGTCTGCTTAACAAAAAAATGGTTATTGCATGAATATTTTGGGATTTTGTTCTTCGTAAAATGAATATTGCAATTGTAAACTTGTACTCCTCGGGACAATATTCCCTAATAATAAATTGAATGCAATATTTTTGAGTTTTATTGGTGTGTAAAAGCGTAGACCTAAGCATATTTTAATGTTTTTAAATTTTGTTTTAAAAGTACAATTTTAAGCAGATTTCAATATGACGGTCTATTTTGCTATGCATATAATATACTACAAGGATTAATCTTTGATCTGCATCATTTTAATTTAAATGTATATGAAGTTCGAGAACCATAAGCAGAATAGTACTCGTACCCCCTGCCAAAAATCTATCAAGTGCGACACACATGAATTTAAAACAATTGGAAAATGTAAAAAAAATGTTTCATTTAAATGGAACAGAAATACAAGTCTGACAGCCTGGCTTGTGATTACCCCCCTTTTTTCCATCCGAAGACCTCTGGTCCACCAGAGACAACTTTTAAGTAATATCCGTAGCAAGACACTATGATATGCCAAAGGGGCATTCGAAATGATGCAAGTGAATAGCAATCGACAACCCGAGCTAAAGTCGTAACGAGGGTACACTCAGGTGCCTCGGGAGAGTAAGCAGTTCCTGTTTGCTAAAGCATACCACTGAAAATAAACTTTGATGATTATTTAACCAAAACCATTTAAAATATGTCGGCTAAACATTCGCATCTCAAAATTTTTCTCAAAAATATGTTTCCATTTTTTAAATTAAACAAAAATTACATCGACTACGTCCAAATACAAAAACAAATCTTGAACAATTAGAAAATTAGAAATTAAACTAATGATGAATTCTACAATAATGAAAATGCCCGAAGCTTATGTCTGAGTAATTAATATTTTCATCTATGAAGTTTTGACAAATACTAAGGAAGAAAGCTAAAGAAACCCTGTAGGAAAATAAAGGACAATACACTGGTGTGGTCTTGTCATTTCTTATAGAATAAAGAACATTTGAATTAAGTCTCGATGGATGAAAAAGTGTTAATATATAAATGTTCATCCCTAGAAACCCATATGAACTGATAAATGCTTGTCCTTATTCGGTATTTCAGTGCGGGTTTTTTCTTTGTTCTAGTGCAAAAAAACTTATTAAACGTATGACAACTGTGTTTCCCATATTAAATAACAGCTTTAACTACAGTGACAGTTATTTGGCCGAATATAACATGAAACTTATGAATCTTAAATGTACGAAAACCCTTAAGGCTAATACGAGATTTGAGATACGAGATACGAAATTTGAGATTCGAAATTTGATATTCAAGATTCGAAATTCAATATCCTTATTACCAATCAGATTGCCAAAAATTGCCCAAAATTGCTATATCATTCCAAATGATATTTAAACATCCCTATTTCCTGCAGCGACTGCTCACTTAACATGTAATACTCGATGTGTGACATGAGTCGTCCAGATCATGACACACCACCATCAGAGTTAGCTACAAAACTCAAGTTACAGTTGAATCATAGCCAGAAACCTTGTCCCACTACCTGGAGGTTCTTCGGGGGACGTCCATTGACAAATCATTTCAATTTATATCACCTATCATCTTATATGTATGTATCCCTTAATTTAGTGACTCGTCAATTTGAGTAGCTGCGAAGTGGTTTTTCTCGAGCATTTGTTTTTTTGGATTTTTGCGATGGCTTAAAAATCACGAAAATAAGAACACGCGAAAATAAGATATCGTAAGAAGTATATATATACAGTATATACCTTCATATAAGTAATCACAAAAAATTGAATTCTGAAAAAAAACCTTCCATTTTGTTTGAAATTTGGCTGTAGGAAAAAACAACTCATACTGTATTTTGAATTTCGAATCTCAAATTTCAAATCTCAAATCTCGAATTCCGAATCTCGAATTTCGTATCTCGTATGAGCCTCCTAGGGTCTCATATGAATAAAAAGAAAAATGCAAAAATGAAATTGAAATAATCTTCAAAATTGTGTTATCTAAACAGTGATTCTAATAGTTATTATAGTTCAAATAAGATCTAAGATAAAAAAAAAATAACTGAATTTTAGTTCCCTTGACCTAAGGCCATGTGAGATTATGGCCAAAATTCGTTGCAGTAGGTTTTAATACTTGCCGACTGAAAGTATTACCAAAAAGTCCCCACTGCAGGATACAATCATGATTTCGACAAGATTCGTGTCGAAAATTTTAATTTCAATGAATTGTTAAAAAAAATTATCATTGTTTATTTGATTACCAACTTCATGACCCAATGTTTTTACTAAGCAAAATTAACTAGATTCGTTATAAAACCGGTTCCAGCAAATACGCACTATTTTAAAGTGAACGATTCTATGTGTATTTAGGCTATGCAAAAAGTAAAGTGGTTGTTTACCTGTGAATTAAGAAAACGGGGTTTACAATAGGTCACCGTGTGGTCACAAGAGGTTATCAAAAAGGAAGTGCAGTAAGCCTGGTGCAGTGATTAGTGTAAGGACTGTGGGACGGGAACTGGAACTGTGAAGAGTTTGGCTTATGTCTGTCGTTTGTAAATCTTTTCCCTTGAAACTACAATATGACTGATATTTTGCAGGAATGATGAATGACATGTTGTTCATTTTGAGAAGATTTGATAACAAACACGGCCACTGTTACTAAAACGGAACATATGGTATAATCACTTAAAATGGAAGGTTTTTCAGAACCAAAAGCTCTACAAAAGTTTCCATAAGGTCAAAGTTATTAGATGACCCTTATTTAAGAGGTAATTTGATTTTTTTAGCCCTATAGAATGAAATTAATTGCAGATAGTGAAAAGCTGTTACTTGACTAATCCTTCAGCTCATCAAGCTCTATAAAAGTCTCAACTCACTGGTTTTAAGTTTCCATATAACCCCCATATGACCATTCGAAGGTCGAAAATAGAGTTTCTTATGTTTTTGTAGTATAAAATAAAAACTAGTGCTGATATAGAAAATCTGTTCAGACCCCGCACGAGATTGTAAGTTTTTTTTTTTTAAATTTGATGACTGTTGTATTCTTAGTTCATGTTTGAAAAGCGCACCATGCGCCAACAATACTACATAGCATAAGGCGACGAACAAAAAGATGACGATAATAATTATATAAAATGAAATGACGATCAGAAATACAGGGGTGGGGTGGATGGGAAACAAAGTAAATGTTAAAAACCACTGAAAAACTGGGAGAGGTTGGTAGAGGCGGACAATTTAGCCTATGGCTATGTGGACCAGTGCACTACTTTGCGATAAAAAGAGATCTTTTACATGCATGAAGCGTTACACTCCCAACACACGTTTGCCCACTATGAGCAGCGGTCAGGCTTTCCGTATCATTGACTTATTGACAACCCCGCAGATGACGGCGACCATATTTAACCATCTACGGTACACACCTTGGTCGCTTTGTGGGTTGAGCACTATTCGGAATACAAATACCAAAACGGTAATAAAAAATGTTAATTTGGTTATGCTGTATATCGATATTTCAAGACGTAACCTCTCATCAGCAGCATTAGAATCAAAACAATAGAAGGTCAAATAACCCAAAAAAGTACTTAAAGCCAAAAGGTTCGAACAAGGAAGCCAAATCAAGCACCTAGGATATCGACCTTGTGCAGTACAAGGAAAGAAACCTGGTGTATGAACCAATTTTGAATTTAACGATCGGAATTTTCAATAACAAAAACATTGGAAAAGTGTCAGGAAAGTCTGATGACCAGGCTTGTGATTACCCTCGGGGACCTCTGGTCCACCAGCAGCGGTTATCGACTCGGTGGTTTCAAAATACAAATACCAAAACGGGTATGAAAACGGTTATACTGTATATCCAAATTCCAAGGAGTAACCTCTTATCACCGCATTTTAATTAAAACAACGGAAAGTTGTCATAATCCTGAGACTCTTAGTTGTCTCTCACAACAGGCAAGGCTCTTCTGTGTGGCTTATTTGGCAATCAAGTCCCGCAGAAGTTTTTAAGTTTTGATCTGTTGTACTTTTTTATTTAAACCAACACTTTTAGAGCACGTTGTCGGTATACTGTCTTTCACAACGAATGGTTAAATGTAAAATCCTACCCCCTGACCATGGTTAAATATCGTTAGTTTAACATATGCTTTAACCTTGGGTTATATCAACAAAAAGTTGAACAACGAACTGTTACAATCGGTTACAATTTAACCCGTGATTACATTATTTAAGGGGGTACTTGCACCAAACACCAAAAATTTCTTTAAAATTTGTAAATAGACACATCAAGAGATACACTTTGAAAATCCAATTCCAAAAAGGCATGCTTCTGAGTTAGTTTTCGGGTAACTGGTTCTGAAGGTTGGCTTTTTTACATTGAAATGTTAAAGAAAGTACATGATTTTAAAGGAAAATTCTTATTTTTGAAAAATCTTATCAATAGAATTTTGTAATTTTTGGATATTATATTGGGCTGTTATATTGCTTTAAAATGATACGAAGAAAAGGGAGTGCTTCTGAGTTAGTTTTTCAAATAAATACAAAAATATGTCAAAAAGTGGTCAAAATTGGCAAATTTAGACATAAATTATCTCCCTTTGTCAAAATGGAGAAATGTGAGAATCTGAGAGGTTTGAATAACATTTTATAAAATGAAACTAACATAATAAAGAAAAAATAGTATTAATGCTTTTAATATCAAAACAAAGTTAAGAATATATCATTTTGATATTTTTTAAATGGAATTTCAAAATCTTGAACACCTTTTAGTATTAACTTAAATGGCAAGTTTAAATTAATTTTTGGCTAGTCATGTGATCACCTGCAAGTTCCCCCTTAATCATGGGTTAAATATTAACCGCAATCGCACAACTGGGTCTAGCTCATAAGCTCTTCTTAAGTTTAAATTGTCAAATGATCCTTAATAGGGGTAATAGCCCTTTTAAGACAAAACAATACATTTGTTGCTTTGTTTTTTTTTTATTTTTTTTTTTATTTTTTATTTTTTTTATTATAAAATTATAACTTTTGCTGAGAGGAAAACTGTTGCTTTCTTGAACCTTAATTAAGTTGTACAAATGTTTTCATTAGTTGGAAGTTTTCAGATAACCCATTATGATGAGACCCTTTATGGCTGAAGGACTACGCAATAGTTATACTATACCTCTGGGAAAATAATCTGTCTGCCTCCCTTATATCGAGTAAATAACTATGATATATGTTTATAAAATCATTTACAAGAAATTTAGGTGAGTGAGTGAGTGAGTTGGTGTTTTACGCCCGTGCAACGCTATATAGGTTATTTACAGGCGATGAACATGAAAAGGATGATACAATGAACATGAAATGATGATGATAAATGAAATATGGGGGTTGGATGGGACACAAAGGACCGGTAAATTTTGAAGAACCACAGGAAAAGGGGAGGGGTGGGTAGGGGCGGAAAATCTAGCCTATGTGGTGCACTACTTGGCGGTCCACAAAGAGGTCTTTTGCGTGCATGAAGCGTGGCACTCTCCACACACGTTGGCCCACTATGGTCGGCGGTCAGGGTTTCCGTATTATAGACCTGACAACCCCCGCGGACGAGAGCCACCCTATTCAGCCACCTAGGGTACTAACTTGGTCGCTCTGTGGGCGGAGCACTGACCCGACGTCAGAATCCCAAGACCCTTAGTACAGGAATCCAGTTAATTAGATTTATATTTCGAAATTGACATATGATGAAGGTGCTTGATTTTCAAATCCAACTTCGGAAAAAGATATGACAAGGTCATTCATATCGGTTTTAGAATCCAAACACCTTCCTGAGAACGCCCGGGACGAATTAAAATAGGCCATCAGCGGAACTCAGTTTGTCGAAAGAGGCAAGTACTCGATATTATGACTGCTGGTCTGTGCTCAGCCCACAGAGCGACCAAGGTACGGGGCCTATGTGTCTGTATATTTTGCCTTCGTGTTCGTGCTTGTTAGGTCATAATGCAGAATGGGCTAATGTGGGTGGGGCGTGTCTTGCTTTAAGCGCTCAATAGATCCATTTGTGGACACAATTGTGGACAGTAATGATCGCTCTTACCAACCTCTCCTTTTTATCTATTTTCATCGCTTGACGTCTGTACTTCATCGCCCGTCCATTAAACTTTTCAATGTCTTTTCTAAAACCGCCCGACCAAACTAAACTTATCTTGGTCAACTTTCTTATTGACAACATATTTGTTCAGTTTGGTGGACGTGTTTTTCAGCAAACAATAGGGATTCAAATGGGCACTAATTGTGCACCTTTGCTTGCTGATTTGTTTCTTCATTCATATGAAGCAGACTTCTTACAATCTCTTCTAGACAAAAAAGACCGTAGACTAGCTCTCTCTTTCAACCTCACGTTCCGTTATATTGATGATGTCCTTTCACTAAACAATTCTCGTTTTGGTGACTTTCTCCATCTCATATATCCCCAGGAGCTTGAGATAAAGGACACAACGGATTCTAGGAAGTCTGCTTCATATTTAGATATACATCTAGAAATTGACTCACAAGGAAGACTTTCAACAAGGCTCTATGACAAACGTGATGACTTCAACTTTTCAATCGTCAACTTTCCCTTTTTGTGTAGCAACATTCCGTCCGCTCCAGCTTATGGAGTTTACGTATCACAATTGATTCGTTACTCCAGAGCGTGCGGGACTTACATCGATTTCCTTAGCAGAGCGACACGTCTGACGCAAAAATTGCTCCTCGGTTGCTGTCTTCACTCAAAAAATTTTACGGGAGACATCATGCACTTATAATATGGGATTTCGATCTCTCAGATGAGTGCAGATGTTGGTTTGTCATAGGGTGTTGTTTTGTCTTCCTTTACCGGATTTGACACGCTGAATGGACCATTGGCAACGCGACGGGTGTGCTATAGCAAGCAGGAACTGCTTACTCTTCCGGAGCACCTGATTTCACTCTTGTTTCGACTGGAGTTCGCGCTGTTGATTGATATTCAGTTATTTTGTGTTTCCATGTTTTACATGTTGTCTGTTTTTGTCCCGTTCTTGTTGGTGTTTACTGGTTTTGTCTCTGCCCTTTCGGACTTTTGATATTCGGATACCCCATTGGTACCTCTGCTTCTTGGTATGATTGGTTTTATGGTGCACTTGACATAACCTTTGTTTGGATATTTGAATGAAAAACATGGACTCCGATGCTTTAATTGTATATTGGGGTAAACTTACCTTTATATCCTTTACTTTAAAAATATAACAGAACTAAATGTGATGGCTATTAGGTTTATTAAAACTTAAAGCTCTACAAAGGTGTCCATTGAGATGAAGATATCAGATTACCCCTTGTAGGTGAAATCGCCATGTTTAGGTAAAAAATGCCGTATGTAATGAAAACTTTTGTAGATAAAAAAAACTCTTGCTCAATTAAATGTTCACCTTGAGAAGATCTACAACAGTGACTGTTCCTAAGTCCAAAATGTCAGAAATTAGTGTAACGTACGTTTAAATGTAAAAAAACGATGTTTTGCTTATAAGTATTGCAAATAGAGTGAATCTTCTGACTTGAGAGGCCACTGCAAATTTGTTCACTTGGTAGAAGAGGTTGGACGCACATTTATCTTGTATATTTGCCAATAGATAAGGTTATCGAAGAGACAACATCAAACCGCACGTGTATTCGACCACTGGTCATAAAAAGTAGAGAATGAATTTAAAAAAAAAAACCAAATGATTAACTGCAAAAATCTACAAACCATAGTGAAATATAAGAATTATATATTTGCATAATATTTGAAGACAGAAATTCGGTTTCAAATGTTTCAGATATGGATAATCTTTATGTAAGTTTCATGAGTCCTTAGCTGGATGAGGACATATTTGTTTATTCAAAAGATATACAGATTGTAAACTATGTCATACATGTAATCGGGGTTCTTATCATTTTTTTCCGACCTGTACACTAATGTGTTCTTTTTCAGGGTCTTAAATTTAATATACTGCACCTACATTTATTCATTTTTCCAGTCCTCCCCTAGTCTCGAACCCAAACTCTTACTACCAGGGTAGCGAGTCTGGGAAATTATTTATTGGTTTTTCGTCACCACTAGGTGACGATCGTTATACCTTTTAACATGTACAATCTAAAATGAACCACTTTTTACCTTTCATTAGTCATTTCTGGTTTTTGATAACTAGTTCTGCAAAATCAAAAATCGGATAGGTCGAACATGCATGGTTCTGTTATCAAGAATGTCCATATTTTTGACTCCAATAAACATAAACAATATCAAAAACCAGGTAGACGATCGTGAGTACAGTTTAACGGTAAAACTATTGTTTATTGTTTACAAAACCGACATGTGTTTAAAAATGTAAAACGGGATGTCTTATTATAAATAAGAAATGAACAACACACATCAATTCGAGAAGTTATCTCATCTTGCTGGTGTATTTGCATAAATTCACTTAACCATAGGCACGGAATTATGAACCTACGTTTGAGCGGATTTCGTCGAACATTATGATAAAGCCTGAAAGTACTCCGAACGTACACATAACAAAATAACAAAATAGGAAATGGGACTGTCACAGACTTAGTCTCGATCACCCAGACGCTTATCAATAGATGATAAGAGTCTGGGACAGTCCCCTTACGTATTTTGTTATGTGTACGTTCGGAATACTTTCAGACTTTATCATAATGTTCGACGAAAATCACTCAACCGTATGTTAAGAATTCTGTACATAGGGTTCAGTGAATTCATGCAAATACAATACCGAGATAACTTCTCGAATTGATGTGAGTTGTTCTCTTATAACATAATATTTCTTATTTTATAATAAGACATCTTATTTTACATCTTTTAACACAAGTTGGTTTTGTAAACAATTAAAAAAATCGTTTTATCGTTAAATTGTACTCATAGGCGTCTACCTGGTTTTGGGAATTGTATATGTTTATTGGAGTCAAAAATTGCAACATTCTTGTTTACAGAACCATACACGTTGGACCAATCCGATTGTCGATTTTACAGAACCAGTAATCAAAAACCAAGGAAGACCAATGAAACGTTGAGTTTTTAAAGTTGGTTCATTTGAGATTGAAATGAATCTTGTATGCTAAACACGTCATATACACACGTGGTAAAGGTTAAAAGGTATAACAATCGCCACCTAGTGGTTACGAGAAATCAATAGGTGTTTTCCCAAACCCACTACCTTGGTAGTATGAGTTAAGGTTCGAGACTATCCCAGACTCTTATATTATCATCTATTGATAAGCGTCTAAATGAGCGAGACTACCCCCCCCCCCCAAAAAAAAATAAAAAATAATGACCCTCTTCTTGACAACAAAAAACAAAAAAACATAAATCGACAAAACAATCATCGGCTTTGATAAAGATACGTTACTTTGGTCGACCATCTTACTTTTTAAAACAAATTTGCATAATGAATGGTAATATCATGATACATCGAAATATTTATTTGAAATAGGGGGTCATGGGTCGATTTTTCAAGTTATTTCACTTCGAAATTATCGTTTTTGGCGGGAAATTTGTATAGAAGTAATGGGAAAAGATAAAATATTTTCAAACTTTAGTTATTCTCCATTGATTAAAACAAAATTGTTTCATTACATTTCAACCAAAAACTAACACAAGAAAGTCCAAATCTTTCTCCAAACAACGATATATATTTTGTCATAGGTCATGGGCAATATTTTTTCAAGAATTTACATCAAAGATAAACAATAGCGTTAAAGTTCAACGCTGTTCAAGTAAAATTGACGTTGCGTTTCAAATCGAAAAGGGACGTTTTTCTGTTTCACAGGTAAATTTTATCGATAACGTCGTTTTTAACGTAACGTATCCCCTTAAAGCGTACAACATACTGACTGTATAATGAAATACTAAATGCAAAACTAATTGCTTGAAACTTTTATGATTTTTATTTTAACATCCGTGATGCTAAGTGCTGCTGGTGAAGTTTTAATATCCCGAGGTAAGCCTGCTCCGGTATCATCCCTTTTTGTTGAAGATCACATCAAATAACAAAATTATCTGTGTAGATAACAAAATTTTCAAAACTAACATTTTTGCTCCACCAGGCATCGGTTGATCTTAGTCATATTTCGGCATAGTTTGGTTTCATTGTTTCTTCAAATTTATTTAGTGTTTTCATTTTTAAAATCTTTTGGAAGAGCGCTTCTTACGAGTCTTTTTGAGTCAAGCGAAGCCTTTATTGTTTGGAACTCTGTACTTTTTTATTCGAATAATATACCCAAATAACCTCGTTTATTCCAAAAAAAGATTACCTCCATATCCCTTTTATGTCTTTTGTGTTTTGTGGTTCTATCGGATCCTAAGATCCATATGGTAGTGGGGGGTTTGGTGCGCAATAAAACCTGGTTTAACCCACCCAAATTCAAGATTATAGTGATCTTAAAATTTTCCAGTATGTCTTCCTTGTTTTGTCTTTTCTCTTTGGCATTGAGATTGATCCTCTAAGTTCAGTATTTTTTATTACCTTTATTACACTAGTGCAAACTGCTGGTCGTGTTTTATGTCATCTACAATACATAAATCAACTATACAATCGTAAATAAACGTTGTTTTGCTGTTTAAAGATATTTAAAAAAAAAAATACTCGTAAAAACTCTCTTGGTTGTAAAAATAACTCTGATCAAAACAGGTACTGTAGGTCAAGACACTTTCTTTGTCAATTTATATACGAACATCTTTTTCTGAGTTTGCTGACGTTGATTTACGATGTGTTTATAACACTGGGAAATTCTATTTACGGACCATAGTACACAAAAAGACGTAGCTTTTTATGGTCATAATCTTCCTAGAACTCAAAGTACGAACCTTTTTAGTTTTGCTGAATAAAAGAAGATATGAAATTTTACAACTCGTAGTTCTATGCAGGTATTCAATGTGTTTTAAGTATAAATAAATGAGAGTTCATGTTAACTCAAGGATTCTTGTTCAGTGTTGTAAGTTATAAATGAGGCAAACCAGTTATTTGCATAAGCATAAAAGATATTTGTTTCACATTCGTGTATTAAAAATGGTATAAGCATAGAGTTGTTATCTAAAGAATAGAGGTAATAACAAAACTACCGAACTTGAATGATCAATCTCATAGTCCAGAGAAAATGACAAGAACGAATCAGTCATACCGGAGAATTGGTGGATCGCAATAGTCCTGACTTGGTACAGGCATTTCAAACGAAATGGTGGGTTAAACCAGAATTTATGGCGCCAAACCTCCCTCTTCCATTGCGATCTTAGGATCCGGTAATGACCATAGAACACAACATAGTTGTTAGACACAATAGGGATATTGAGGTGATCATCTTAGTACAGCAGACCAGTCAAACACTAATTAAAACAATTAACTACCATATCTTTAAACTCAATTTTGAACTTTTCTACTAGTGGCTGATAACGAAGAAAGAATTTTTTTAGGGATCGTATGAGACGTATTTTCTTATAGCCCTGCTCCAAAAGTCGGTCACGAAGAAATCGGTGTTCGATCAAAAAATCTGTGAAATGTGTGCAAGCTCTGGCATATCGAATAAGTTGTGAAATATAAACACCGTATGCAGGGGAAGTATGTTATTACGAAATTATGTGAAGGCATTTTAGAAATTAAAGCTACATGGTATTAACTCTTGGTAGTTGGTGTTTATGGCGCCCGAAATTACTGAATGGCAATCAATAATGTTTGAATGGCTATTAAGCGCGCCCTAAATTCCAGAATGTGTCTGTCTGTCCGTTTGAAATCGGTTTTCGGATAGTAACCTTTTTTTTTTCATGAGTAATTTTTTTTTCAAATATCAAGCTTTGAGTCAAAAGCTTAAAACTTTTGAGCTTTTACATCATCAATTTAAATGCCTTCACATAATTTCGTAATATTTACACCCATGATGTCAGTTCTCAAGGTAACAAACACTCAAATGTAAAGCGGTGCATATGTTATAAAAAGATTAAATTGGCTTAATTTAAAACCTTAATGAGGACAGTTAAAAAGTTTTATCAATAAACATGTATGCGAAGTCTTGTCAAGACTATCGAATGTGTCATGAAATTGGGCATTCTTTGCAAAATTACAAATAACAAAAACGCGGGTATAAACGGTTAATTTGGATATGCTATATCGATATTTCAAGGAGTTACCTCTCATCAGTAGCATTTAAATCAAAACATTGGAAGGTCAAATTCCAAAACTGTTGAAAACGAAAAGTTCTCATTACCAATACGTTCGAACAAGGAAGCCATATCCAGCACCGAGGATATCGACCATATGCATTACAAAGAAAGAAACCTGGTGTTTTAAACAATTTTGAATTTAAAAATCAGAAATTTCAGCGACAAAAATATTAGAAATTTTATGGTAAATCGTGTCAGACAAGTCTGGCGACCAGGCTTGTGAATATCCTCGGGGACCTCTGGTCCACCAGCAGCGGTTATCGCCCAATGGTTTCAAAATTACAAATACCAAAAAACACGGGTATAAACGGCTAATATTGATATGCTATATATCGATATTTCAAGGAGTAACCTCTCATCAGTAGCATTTAAATCAAAACATTCTGATTTTCCATGTATGTAATTTTATCAAAATGTTTTTAATATTGTCAATGAAGCTTAAGATTCAGTCAATAAAAAGTACTATTGGATATATGCACTGATTTTCCCCTGAAAAATATGGGTATGGATATTGCACATTCCATGGTTATAGAAATGGTCCAAAATGGTTGCCACAGTTGCCATCGCAACGTTTGTCAAAAATAACAAGCATAATTCTTTGGGTTCAATTGTCAATATCAACTTTAGGGGTTAATGACACTTAAACACGTCCAATCTAATTATATAAATAAATTTAAATAAATTTTTCAAACAATGTCTGATGACGAAAGAAGATTTTTAAGAGATCGTATAAGACGTATTCTCTTGTAACCTTGATCTAATAGTTGGTCACGGACAAAGCGGTTTCGTATGAAAAAAATCTGATAAAATTTGTACAAGCCCTTGCATATCGAATAAGTTATAAACACCATAAGCAGATGAAGTATGTATGTTACTTTCCAGGTTAGACAAATTGATAATTTCAAAATCAAAGTCGTCTCTTTAATACGTTATTTTTTTGTACTGAGCTGACCACCCTGGTCAAATTCGAGATATAAACGACATCTTCTCGTTGGTTTAAATGTCAAAATGTCATCTATACTCTTGACAATACGAACAAAGTGCGTCTGAAATGCCAGGCGTGACACCCTGTTCATACCTACTTAATTCTAACGTTTAAAATCCAAATGACACAACTGAATCAACTCTAAGATAGAACTCTATTGTTAGCCCCGAAAAAGGAATCAACGGAAATTGCAAAAGCCTCTTGATTTATTAATCTTACTTCTTAACATTAGAAACTAAATTAATTTTGGGTCAAATTTTGTTTTTAGACACGAAAATCATAAATCCATCAAAAGAATAATAAAAGTCAGATAAATAAATTTCTATGATACAAACGACCCTACTATGATTGAGTTGCCATGTGCGACAAGGGAAAAAAATACTCACAGCAGCGCTTATCTTGGTCGTTTGAGTCGATCGGATGTAAGAACGCAAAGTATCGTGGTCGTTACATCAGGCCTCTTCCTGCTTGGATGTGTGTAATATGTTAGTTAGTTAGCTAGTTGTTGCTTTCCTACCAAGAAGCGCGAATAGAGGGCGAAACAGATAAAAAGGGGATAAAATGAATATATTTTGATGATGAAGTAAGAAGTGGGATGGGACCAGGGATGGGGCCAATTACTTTTAAATGTATTTGATTATTTTCAAATACATTACACTTTTACTCAATTACATTACAATTGCAATTACATCAATTTTAGAAAAGTAATTGATTAATTTCAATTACTTTTGCAAAGTATTTGATTTAATTGCAATTACATCTTGTATAATAACACATTTACGTCTGTATATAATCATCATTAATTTACATCGTCATAACAAATAACATGTACAATTAAGTCTGATATGAAATTCAAATTTCAGAACAAGTGTTTTAAATAGCATTTGTCTTTATCATCTTAAGTGATTCGAATGTGTTTTTACACTTTTAAAGTTTTGTCAATAAATTGTTGATTAAATGTGTTTTCAATTGTTAAAATGTACTTTCATTCCCCTTTAATCTTTTTAATTATTGAATGAAACAACAATTAGACAGGTAAATCTGTTTATTTTGCAGTTAATCCCTGTTGAACTAATGAAGCCATATAAAGTCTCATATAAGTGTCAATTATAGACTAGACAGGTGATCAAAAGGTTGTAAAAACAATAACAACATGTACATGTATTTGATCATTAGGCCATCAAATTTAAAAAAAAAATAGATTCTAGTGTCAATGATTTTATTATAGTAATACACTGTAGGTCGATAGATACAATGTATGTGAGGGTTCACCATTGATAAAAATCTAGGAGACAGTATTGATATGAAATAATACATATTGCCAATAATTTCAAAAGAAGTTAAGTAAAAGGAGAAATTTTATTGAAATGGATACGAAACAATTTTATTGTTGGCTTGGCCATGGTAGCTTGGCAAGGCCTCTGAATTCAGATATGGATATCAATTACATGCATTGATTAAAATGCTTGTTTCATTTTGTGAAAATTCTGGTTGATTTGAGATTTTAATGCTATATGCTGAAAATGAAGACAACAACTCCTTTCAAGATAAAAACATGACAGTTGCAAAATTTTCCCTTTTTAACCGTTATACATTCATTCCTAATAACTTGCTGTTTCTTTGACATATTCCCCATATCCAATCTTTCATATGGTATTGGATGAAAAATTGCACAAAAGGTTTTTTATGGTAGAAGGGAATATCTCTATTTTCAAAAATGTCTAGAAATCTTTTTCAATTTTAGATAAAATATAATGTTTTCCATTGATAAAAAATGGATGCATTTTTCTATCTTACAGTAATTGTAAATCAGTAAGATGTAGAAATTTCCATCCCTGCATCTTTGTTCATATACATAAAAAAGAATAATACGTTTATTTTAAATGTTGAAAACTTTTTGGATCACAATTATATAAATAAATACACAATTTGTGTACTTTCTAAACATAGATGAAATATTAAGTTTAATGAATACACATTTTTTGGTGACAATGATTACAATCAATTACTTAATTACATTTTTTTTAAATGTATTTGATTTCTTTCAATTACATGTAATTGATCTTTTTTTCAATTGCAATTACTTTCAATTTCTTCAGAAAATGTAATTGATTGCAATCAATTGCAATTACCGATTTCAAATACCCCATCTCTGGATGGGACACAAAGCTAATAGGGTAAACAAGTTTAGACTGCAAATGATAAATGAGGGATTTGTAAAGTCGGGTGATTTAGTCTTACAGGTAACACAATAACCGATATCTGCAGTCATTTTCTATAACGTATAAGTAAGTAGCACTTTTTGCACACAGTGCACCACTGTGGTTTTATTTGCGGTCAAGTTGTCCGTAGTTTGAATTGACGAACTTAGCATGCAAGATGACAAGTTCACCCAATTCAACCACCTGTGGCACACACCCCAGTCGGCTCTGTTGGAAAAGCTATTTATACTGTGGTCATAACACCATAGATTCTAAATCTGACCGTAAACCATAATGATGCACAGTGTGGATCGAAAATGTTAAGCATTTCAGATCGTTAGAAAAACCGTGTGTAGACTTCTATTCATTCGAGTGGAAGCTTCGTCTCCCTTGTTGTTGTTTTAATTGCCTATTCTTATCAATACCTTCCTTTGTTTTCACTGTTACAGCAACAGTTTGAAACATTTTAACCCTTAAGTTTTTATTTTATACAAAGTAATTTATTCCCATTTATTTACCAATACTGTTTGAGAATAAAGGAAGCAAAGAGGCACCAATGAAGCATTCGAGTGTCAAAAGTCCAAAAGGGCAACGACAAAACCGGTAAACACGATCAAGAACAGCACAAAGAAACACAAAACATAAAATCAACCGAACAGAAATCAACAACGTGAACTCAAGTCGTAAAGAGAGTGGACTCAGGTGCTCCGGAAGAATGAGCGGTTGCTAGAGGTAACCACTAAAATTATCTTTTGCGGATAACCAGTAACTGATTTGACGTTATTTGAAAAAATTAACGAATCACAGAAAGATTTTGTTTTCAATTTAGACACAAAAATATTTATTAATTATTGACTTTGATTGAAGTAATACACTTTTCTTTGGACCAAGTAAAATGATAATGGCGGAAAACGTAATGAAAAATTAACCAAATTTTAAAAACATTTATATCAAAAACCAAGTGGAAAAGTGCATATCTTAATCTATCCATTGACAAATTTGATAGAAAATTGAATGATGAGAGAGAAAAAACGGTAAAAGGGTCATGTAACTCCTTAAGACGTTCTGTTTGAATTTTAATAGCTTAAACGGGTATTCTTGCAAAGATCGTCGTAAATAAATGCTGTCTCCGCTGTCTTTTTAATATCTTATCACACTGCCCTTTTCTTTTGATGGATAAATCATTTAATCTACCCCTGACTGACGATACAGACAAGAAATAATCATTTTATACTCAAACTTGGTGAATTATTTATATATTTTCAATTCAATGCGTGTCATTCTACTGATTTCTAATTCCAAGGACGCTGTCGCCAGACAGAGAGATTTTTTTTTCAATAGACGCCCACTTATTTTTTTTTCAAATGATAGAGGAATTTAAAATTTCGTTGGTTTTAATGATATAATTTGGCAATGAATATTAAAGAATAAAAACAGGAAAAGACATTCATTTTTTTTTCAATTTATATGTCTGAGCAATCTTTTTGAAAATGTTTACTAACTGATGAAATAATTTGAAAATAATTTCTAAAACGGGTATCAAAACAGTTGATTTGGTGATAGTGTATATGGATACCTTCGATTGATCTATCATGTTTCCATTTGCCTCTACGTCATTCTTGAACACAAATTTCATTATCAAAGAGAGACAACCAAATCCTTAAATCTGGGCAAATCGTTCTATAACATTTTTTTTTTCATTTGTAAAAAAATATATGGTTTCCTCTATAGAGCCTCACAATTGTTAACACTGGGTTGTGTGGCTCCTCGTTTGCTGTCTACACTGTAGAAATATTACGGAAAACATCATGCACTCGAAGACAAAAGAAGCAGAGGTACCAATGGGGCATCCGAATGTCTTAAGTCCGAAAGGGCAGGGGAAAAAACAGTAGACACCAACGTGCAATCAACAACGCGAACTAAAGGCATAACGAGAGTGAACTCAGGCGCTCCGAGAGCTGTTCCTGCTTGCTATAGCACACCCGTCGCGCTGCCAACCGTCAATTCAATGTGTCAAATCCGGTGAAGGCAAACCAAACAAAACCCTATGACAGACCAACAGATTGAAATCCCATATTTGTCAATGAGTGCATGATGTCTTCTGTAAAATTATTTGAGTGAAGACAGCAACCGATGAGCAACATAACCCTATATAAGCAAATTTTATGTCAGAGGTGCCACTCGATATAAGTCCTATAAGCTCTGTAATATATTGTGATACGTATACTCCATAGACTGGAGCGGAAAGAATGTTGCTACACAAGAAGGGAAATTTGAAGTGATATCACGTTTGTCATAGAGCTTTTTTGAAAATTTTCCTTTAGAGTCTATTACGAAATGTAGATATAATAATGAAACAGACTTCCTAGAATCCGTTGTGTCCTTTAAATCAAATTCCTGAGGATATATTAGATGGAGAAAGTCGCCAAAAAGACTTTTCTCAGTGAAGGACATCATCAAGATAAAGTAAAGTTAAAAGAGATAGCTAATCTACGATCGTTTTTGTCTAGAAATGATTGTAAGAAATCTGCTTCATATGAATGAAGAAATAAATCAGCAAGCAAAGGTGCAAAATTAGTGCCAATTTGAATTGTTTGCTGAAAAAATACGTCCACCAATTGCAAACTAAACAAATAGGTTCTCTTCAAGAAAGTTGAGCATGTCGATTATTTTGCCTTCTCTGTGCTTTCAATTCTTTTTGAAAAGCTGCGTTTATTCTGCTGTGCAAATCGTGATTTGAGTTGTTCGTGTAGAATAGATATGATAAAGTGTGGAGAAATCGAAAGTTTTCATGCATTTTGCAATATGAAACTGATTTAGAGTTAAGAATCTCTATTCTTCAGCGTCCACATTAGATTGACGCCATTTTAAGAATAACAACAATTGTAATTCTTCTAGAGGCCGAATTTTATTACCGTCAGTATTAAAGTCAACGGAACTGAAACAGGTTTAGTGGTACTTTTGGATAACCCCGCAATGAAGAGCTATGTGTATGGATTTTTATGTAATTCAGGAATCTAATACAGAGATGGAAAGTCATGATTATTGGCCCGTACAGAAAGGACAAAGGAGGAAACTACAGATTTGTGATTGTCAATTATTTGTCCAAATTTTCTATCACTCGGATGAGTGTAGATGTTGATAAGTCATGGGGTTTTGTTTTGTCTTCCTTTACCAGATTTGACACACTGAATTGGAAATAGCAGCGCGACTTGTGTTCAAAAGCAAGCAGGAACTGCCTACTTCTCCGGATCACCTAAGTTCACTCTCGTTACGACGTGAGTTCGCGTTGTTGATTTCTGTTCGTTCTATTTTGTGTTTTTTCGTGTTTGTGGTTCATCGTGCTGTTCTCGTTCGTGTTTACTGCTTTTTTTCATTGCCTTTTTGGTCTTTTGACACTCGAATACCCCATAGGTGCCTCTCTGCTTCTTTCTTATCAGTGGTGAATACATGGGACTGGCAAAAAGGTTATAACAAAAGTATCAAACTTTTAAGATGCCCAAAAAAGAAGACAAAAACAAGGCATATGAAGACCGTAAGTTATATTTTGTATGCCCCGCGACGATTTGTCGGTTACATGCATTTTGTTTACCACTGTACAGGTACATCCGTGCGTCAGTGTGGAAATGCTACCTACAATGTTTTAGTAAACCGAACTTGGAAAGAATTTATAAAGTGGCCCTAGCAAAATTTAAAATGGTTATAAAAAGGCGATTCGGGCATCTGCGTCCTACTCAGAAACCGGGCATGGAAATGATGGGAATTTTACAGGGTTGTTCGGAATACAAAATGTTTGTTCTATGTGTTACTTGACCTGTATTACTATTTCCTCCTGTGTGGGACGTTACGCGTGTACAAAATGTATCCAATATGGGCACATTCCTTTATTTTGTTTCTTAGTAATTGTTTTACTCCCAAGCAAGATTTTGGCTTCATTTGGAGAATAAACAATAATAAGTGTGTTTTATTGGTCCAAATCCCATTCTTCTGTTGCTATCTTATGGTCAGGTAATACATGTAATACAAAACACAACACGGTTGTGAGGCATTATAGGGATAGTAAAAAAAACTAATTAAAACAATCAGGAACCATTTTCTCTGCTCTCGTTATAAACTATGGCTGATATCAACCAAAAACTATTTTAGAGACCGTATTTTTTCAAGCCTTGGTCAAAAAGGTAGTCGCAGAGGCAGTGTAAATCTTTGCATATAGAAATAGTAGAGTGACGAAATGTCAATTTTGAAAAATTTAAATGACCCATCTGTCACATGGATTTTGAAAAGATGTTTGATAGCAAAATCATTCTTCTTTCAGGAAATGAATGTCGTTGCCATAATATCTGGTGTCATCATGTCAAAAATCAAGGTCAAAGGTCATGAGTGGAAAACGTTCTATGAAATACAGAATAGTTAAAACGCGTTAAAATCTTAAAATAGGGAAACAAAAGGAAAGCAACACCAAAAACGCTTAATATAAAGAACTATAAAGCTATTACAAGAAAAAAAAAATGTTTCAAAGGACACACAGACGCCACATCCGGTCTGCTAAAATTGTATGTAAAAAAGATTGTTTTTTAATACAAAAATAGTTTTTTATTTATATTTTATTGACATTTTGGTTATGTTTTTGTTCACACGATAAGCTGTGTTTTCCAGCTTCACTATGGCAAATGATTTTACGGATCTTTATTCACGTACATGTATTTGGAGATCTGATCGAGTTTCCGTCACAGGTCAAGTTGCATGAAAAATAAAAATAGAACATATATTGGGATATATTTTGAAATATTCCATTCAGGATGGCAAAACAAATTTGGATAGTATAAAATTAAGTATAATTAGGGTTTATTTCACTATTGTCGTGTTATACAAAAAGTTTACACTCCTCCCCATTTAAGAAATTTTGAACATGCAGCACACATCAATTTATGCTGTTTTCCTCGTACACGTATATATATATATCTGACTATATTAGTGTGTCAAGTACGGCAATTAACCCTGAAATGGTTTGAAATAACAACGCTTTAGAAAATCTGATTCTTCAGGCACCTCAACTGCATAAGTTGTAACAACAGTTTGGTGATAGCGACAGTTTTTCCTCATTTTGACAAAGGCACAAACATGTGCACGAAAGATCATGTTCCTTACAGACACATTTAGTAACACAACATTTTTACAACTATATAAACAAATCAAGTCTCTTAAAAAGTCTGCAGTAGTTATTAAAGAAAAAATAACAGGTTCAAAGTTTTATATTAGAAACTCTGGTTATATAAAACTGCAAAAAAAATCCTTTCTTTTTTCAATAGCGTCATCAATGGTCATCGTTTGCTAAGGCAGTCAGATTTGCAAAACGATCCGGATTCGTTTTCATTGCGTTATACATGGCCTTTTTGAAACAAAAATCGTGATGTCGAGTTACAACCATTAAGAGCATGGGCAAAAGGCAAAATCTGAACAACAGTTGATAGAAGATTCACCAGAGTGAATGAGATAATAAACCTTCTGCTATCTATAGAATTTTATAATAGCTCTGTTTGCAACCAGTTAGTTAGTCTGCTACTAGTATTGCTTTACTTCCAAGCACCATGATTTCGGCTATATCAGAGAGATGAACCTAAAATGAAATGATGATGAAATGGAAGAATTGGGGACACAAAGCCAATTGGATTAGAAAGTTGACTGCCATTGTAATTTCTAAAATGGATGAAAGCTAGGTTTTGATCGGACAATTAAGCTTCGTGCATGGGGATCCTAAGGGTCCTACTCTTATCAAGACCTGCATCAATGTTCTTTAACCTGCGAGAAACTGAACATGTTATCCATTACTGAAATACATTTCGCCGACTTGTACAAGATGAAAGATGCCTTTTGTGATAACAAGACTAAAGATGACATATGATCGCATACTATAAACGTGGAAATTTTCGCGGTTTTTTTTTTCTTTTTTTTTTTTTTTACCTTTTGCTTGTGGGGATAAAATCGCGTTCCATCTGATTACTTATATTTTATACGCTTGAAAAGAAAGCATTCGCGAGGGGGATATTTTTGCGGATAGTTTGTGTTTGCGAATTTAGGGAAAATAATCCCTAGGCAAAAATTTTCTCGTTAACGATATTCTTCTGCAATTTTCCAAACTCTTTCAGATTTTGGAAGTAACCAGCTAAATGCAAAGCATTTGGAAACTATGGTTATGTTTTTTTTCAGTATTATGAAATTTTGTTGGCCGCCTTACTTCAGGCAACGGAATCGTCAGAAAATGGTTTTAATTTTCTTTTTCTTGGTTTATTTTAAAAGCTTGATCTACTCTTTGAACCAAAAGACGCAACTTCAACACTGCTGCATGCCTTATGCATATTTTTTATAACCAAAGTCAAACACACTAATTACTCAAACGCACCCACAGGTTTTTATTTGTAAACTTCAAAAAACAAACTACATTTTTCAAAACTACTTGGTTTTCCGACTGTAAATATTAAATAAATTATCAAAAAACAACTATAGATTTCGAAAACAAAATTTACAAAGGAAATAAGGTTAATATTGTAACAAAGAATGTAAACACAAATGACCTTGGAGTTAAAATTAAATCGATTTCGTTAAAGTGCTGTATATATTCCGAATAAAATACGTCATCTGCTCGAAAAAAAAATCTTGAACTATTCCTTATAACTTTAAGTTAAAAGCATTTTTCTAAAATCTAAATCGGCTATTATTTCATTTTTACTAAATACTTCATCGCTATATATTTTTTTGAATTAAAAAATGCAAGTTCGCTGTGGGATTAGAGAAAAATTTCAATTTGTTAGGCATTTTTTGCTCTTATTAGGATACCAATAACATCTACAAAAAACTAAAATTTATTTTGTTTACTGCGTCTAAAATTTTAATTAATCCTTATATTTTTGTTTTCTGATAATGAACTCTACAGATGATAAGCGGAAATATTTTGTTTTTAGGTTTGATGGGATGTAGGTACGTATGTACCAAGGGGGTACCTTCGAAAAACGTCATTTTAACGTCAGATGGCACCACATTTTTATGCGACGACAAACATTTTTTGGAAGCTCAATAATCAATCTATCATTTTTGACATTCAAATTCCATGTGACAGGTGGGTCATTTAAACTCGAAAACTAAACGACTTTTTCTCGTTTCGTCACTCTACTAAAACAACATATCGGCACCAATAGAAATACCTAAGGAGGACATGACGGTCAATTACTTCCTTCCTAGACAGTGTTGTTGCTGTGTATGTGGGATTCCTATCCCTCAGATGAGTGTAGATGCTGGTTAGTCATAGGGTTTTGTTTTGTCTTCCTTCACAGGATTTGGCACATTGTATTGGATAATAGCAGCGCGACGGGTGTGCTATAGTAAGCAGTTACTGTTTTCTTTGCAGTAGTAACTGAGTTCACTCTGGTTACGACTTGAGTTCGCATTGTTGATATCGTTTGATATTTGTTTTTTGTGTTTGTGTTTCTTCGTGCTGTATTCGTTCGTGTTTACTTGTTTTTTCATTGACCTTTCGGACTTTTGACTCTTTAATGTCCCATTGGTACCTCTCTGCTTCTTTCTAATCAGTGATGAATACAAGGGACTAGTAAAAAGGGTAACCGTATAGCGGGTTATTTTCGCGGGGGTTTAATTTTCGCTTATTTTCGCGGATCAAGGACAATCGCGAAAATAAAACCCGCAAAATTTTAAAGCTAAAGACATATTTTTTCTTTGGTGTGATTTCTACTTTTTTATGCTTTATTGATCACTAATCTTTCTCTTAGCAAATTCTGTAAAGCTAATTTACATGTAAGATATCAATTCTTTAAATAACCTTTTATATGCAATCCACAATTATTAAAGTTCAAAGGAATAAGTACAATTTAGCTTGTACATATACCTAAGCCTTAAACACACTTCGGGACGAGTATGGACGTGCGCTGTGTCCAAATTTAAATCTTAAAAAATATTCTATTTTTATGTCTAGGTGGAAAGAGTACAATCAAAGACATTATGTAAAGCTAAAAACATTTGATTTTTGCTCATTCATTAAGCACAATAAGCCAAAATTGTCAATTTTCATCGAGGAAATTTGAGATTTCCTCAAGGGAAAAAAATTTCCTTGAAGGGAAAAACTTATTTCCTTGCAGGAAAACTATATTTCCTTGAAGGAAATAAATTTCCTTGTAGGAAATAATTTTCCTTACAGGAAATTACAAGTCCATACATTTCCATTGAGGAAAATTAAAACATTAAATTTTCCCTCAGGGAAAATCAGTCCATTCACATTTCCTGTAAGGAAAAGACTGAACTTTAAAATTCCTCACAGGAAAAAAAAGAGGATCATTTTTCCTTTGGGGAAATGACAAAAGATAAATTTCCTCAAAGGAAAAAACAACTCTTTTTATTTCCTTAAAGGAAAATGCAACAGTTTACATTTCCCTGAAGGAAAAATAGAAATGTAATATTTCCCTAAAGGAAAACTTCAGAAATCCCAAATTCACTTTTAGTAAACATTAGCTAACAAAGAAAACAAGAGTTAACACTAAAGTATGTCTTGCCTGCCGGCACCATCAGAAACAATTATTCTTCCTTACTTCCACTATATTTTGAATTTACATGGATTTTCAGTTTCTGAGATCCAAAGATGTTTATAGAACTTAAACATTGCTAATGTATGCTAATATATGCTAATGATGCTGCCCTTTGAGGGACCATAATTGGAAAATAAATTATGTCTTATATGTCTTATATATATGCAATAAAAATAATCAAAGTCACTCATCCAGAAAATCAAGATCAAGGTCAAAAGATGGGGATGCAACTGTGCTAAGTTATTACTAGGGCATATGAATACCAAGTTTCATCAATCAGGACCAATAATACTTGATATATGGAGGTGTTTGCAAAACCTTAACATTGGTATTACATGTATATGTATTGAAAATGATCAAAGTCACTAAACCAGAAAATCAAGGTCAAGGTCAAAAGATGGGGACGTAACAGTGCTAAGCTATAACTGGGGCATATGCATACCAAGTTTCATCTACCTAGGACTTATAGTTCTTGAAATATGGAGGTGCTCACAAAACTTTTCCATTGCTATCATATGTATTGAAAATTGTCAGTCACTCAACAGGAAAATCAAGGTCAAGGTCAAAAGATGAGGATGCAACTGTGCTAAGCTACTACTGTGGCATATGCATACATGTAGTTCTTGAGATATGGAGGTGATCGCAAAACTTTACCATTGCTTTTATATGTATTGAAAATTGTCAAAGACACTCAACCGGAAAATCAAGGTCAAGGTCAAAATATGGGAATGCAACTGTACTAAGCTAATACTGAGGCATATGCATACCAAGTTTCATCAATGTAAGACTTATAGTTCTTGAGATATGGAGGTGCTCGCAAAACTTTACCATTGCTATTATATGTATTGAACACTCAACCAGAAAATCAAGGTCAAGGTCAAAAGATGGGGATGCAGCTGTACTAAGCTACTACTGGGGCATATGCATACCAAGTTTCATCAATGTAGGACTAATAGTTTTTTAGATATGGAGGTGCTCACAAAACTTTACCATTGCTATTATATGTTTTGAAAATTGTCAAAGTCACTCAACCGGAAAATCAAGGTCAAAGTCAAAAGATGGGGATGCAACTGTGCTAAGCTATTACTGGGGCATATGCATACCAAGTTTCATCAACCTAGGACTTATAGATCTTGAGATATGGAGGTGCTCATAAAACTTTTCCAAAAAGTTAATGCCAACGCTGCCGGTTATGTAACACCTATGTCCCGCTCTGCTTCGCAGGCGAGACAAAAACTGAAGCATTACATTAATATCAAGATATAAAGCATTAATGAATACAATACATTGATATTTAAAGGATAAAATATTCAAATTGTCATGGCTTTTTTCCTGGGATAAAGTGTTTCGTAGTTTGAGCACTGAAATAACTTGCAAAAAGACAGCTTATTTTATAAATAAAATTTTAATAAAAATGTTGATAACAAACTTGTACATTGTATTTTCAATAACAATTTATATATCAGGGAATTATCATGACATTGACATTATAAATTATGAATATGGTTTAAATTAAATATAAAAGCTCTTACTAACACAACATTACATATATGATATCTTGAAATATATCGACCTCATGTCCTGAGGTTTAATGAATCATTTTCACACAGTTACTTGTTTTAATTATATATTTTAGAATGTTTAACATACAATAAAATTGGATATAAAATAAACTTATAAATAATAGGCACAGCCAGATGAATACAAGTACACCATAAGCAAAAGCTTACTGCTATAAAAATAAAAACAAAAATAGAGAATATGTACATGTTCTCATTTATCCTCTATAGATTCATGCATCATTACAAGACCCTAAACAATATATATACAGGTTTCACAATTATAAGTAATGAGATATGGATTTTTATCACATCAAGTTAGATATTTGTCAAATTAGGAAACGAGCCTTTGCGAGGATCAATCATACTAAGTTTCATTAAATTCTGTTCAGTAGTTTCATAGGACAAGAATTTTGATTAATTGTTTTAACAGAAGATGACAACAGACAACGATGGACGCCAAATGATGGCAATAGCTAACATTGATCTATGGTCCAGGTGTGCTAATAAAGGTTATAACAAAATTAACAAAAAGTGAACTTACATGTCCTGCCAAAAACTGGAAAAACTTTAGTGAATAAATTTAGACATTTTAAATTGATGCAAGTTTATTGTCATTGATTTACTCAAATCCAATTAATATTCCTTAAATAATAGTAGATTAAAAACAAATAATAAGATCTATATGTATCAAATTAAAAAAGCCTTATACATTTCACATATTTATAGTGGTTTGTATTCATTCAATAATGTTATGTTAATAATTTTTGAAATGCTTAATTTTAAGTTCATTATATCTTTTTTATGCAATAATAAGTTCATGCGTGTGTTAATTGATAAAGGCAAACAATTTCTAATCATATAGTTATGTACATGCAATTACTGCTTTCAATAGATTGTGATAATCATAAGGTGCTCCTATTTACAATTTTGTTATTGTTACAATGTTCAACCAGTTGTAAGACCATCATAACTTTGCTGCAACTTTTGTAATCCTAAATGTCTAACAACTTATTTTCCAAATACTTTCGACAACTTTACCGCATTTTTATAATTATCAAATGTTATTGTACAAACAATCTATTTTACAACTTAATTCTTTGGTTGCCTAAGGTTAATTCTGACACACTCTGTAGTTTTTCAATCTGAGCATTGATGGCACGTCTCAGACTGCTCTCTATGTTTGAGTCTTGATTTCTTCTTTCTGGCACAGTGCATTTGGGAATCGAACTAGGGAGTGGAATTGCTGGGTTACTGGCTCTTGCTACCATTATTCGGTCCAGATAGTCTCTCCACCAAATAACGTCCTCCTCTGACAACCTGCCTGCATCGTTATATTTCTTCAGGTCTGCTTTCAAAGCATGAACAATGGATGCCATCTTATCTACCTTTGGAGGTAAAACTTCAATTGTTCCATTAATATCTGAAAAATGAATATGTATGTAATTAAAAACAAAAGGCAAGAATGCTATCAAAGTAAGGAAGCGCCTCACAGTCACTAGAAGTTCATGGTTTAAAAATACAAGTACATCTGTGAGCTTATGCTCCCAAATTGTGTCTTGCATAGAAAACCTTAGTATTCAGTAGATGATCTAGGAGTCTAAAATAGATATACACCATATGGTACTAAAGGTATTAAAATAGGAAGTAGATGACCTAGGAGTATTTAATCATTATATACCATATTGTATTATAGAATAAAGCTTATATATGCAAGATATAAGGCCTCTGTTTCATGTAATTGCTTAGAAAACTGTGACAGAAATTATGATACAGACGGACAAACAAACAGAGGAACAAACAAGAGTAAGACAGTATACTCTCCTTCTTTGAAAAGTGGGAGGTATAATTACTTAGTTGCATGCTGTTTCAAGACCACATGCTGATCTTACATATAAAGTGTACATTATTTCGAAACTTCACTATAAAGAAGCCTTGTTTTAAAGTTTACAAATTTCAATTTCAAATCTGTTTATTTGTATTATTGAAGGTATTTAAACCATTTGCACACAATTTTTATATGCACATTTTGACATGGTACATGTATACGTTAACTGTTCGAAAGTTCAAAAAGAAACTGAAAATTGTTATAAAGTTTAACCTTCATTAGGAGTATTTGGTGTACAGATATACAGACGGACAGAAAGCTTTGCAATGTGAAGATTTTTTATTTGGGGTGTTTACAAGGAATTTTTGAGAAAGAGAAACGAAAAGACAGATTATTTGACAAAGTGAAAACTATTGGGTTCCCTTAACCTAAATGTGAGCCCCCTATAAAGATATTTTAAAAGATATTGCACCCTGTTCCACAGCTTAATGTGAGGTGTCATTTAAGGATGATTTTAATATGTGAATAAAGTTTCATAATAATAGGACATTGTCTTTGTCAATAGGATATCTTTGTTAGCAGAGATTAAATATGTCATGAAAATATTGTTCAAGTTTAACCAAGTTCTAGGAAAATAATTATAAAAATTTCTAAGTATTTACCTGTACAGAACCTTAAATTTATCATAAATTGTTAACTAATTTGAATTTAGCATAAATCTTGAGGTAAACTATATAACACACTGGATGTTTTTTTTCGAATGTTGCAGTTATATACGAATACCAAAGCAGATATCAATAAAATGGTCACTTAAGTGATACTGTAGATGCATATTTCAAGGAATAATCTAATATCATGATTTGTTTTCCGCTTTGACTTGAATGAATAAGAATGATTTGAACTATCTACTAGACTGACAATTACTAATAAAAGCAAATGTACTGAGAACAAAAACATATATATTTTTATATTTTCATTAATTACCTGGAATGTCATGAAGGATTAATGTCCTGTATTGTTCATCCTTAAGTGGCCAGTCCTTAACAGAAAGCTCCACAGTGTCATTGTCTCCAGCCAGAAATCTGAAAACATGTGGTGATTTCAATCCAACTACTTTCTTCTGACCGTTGTACTGCCCTTTTAAATGCCAAATGCTTTCTAGATGTTCAACCCTGGGAGAAGGTGTAAACCCATTCTTGATAGCGTCGTGCAATTTGGGGAGAGTTTCTGTATTGGTTTTGCTTAACTTTAAGCTAATGCGACTGAACATCTGGTCAATATCCTCATGTGTATGACCAACCATGAGAAAATTCAGTTTAACCTTAAAAAAAGTATTTTCAAATATAACAATTTCTTATAAATAGACATACATATTTATGTCAATAAATTAAAATCCATTTCAATGCCCCTGATTGTGTTTGATCAAGTTTTACAAGATATTATTATATTTATCATGCGACAAAAAGTTCTTTCTCAAGTAGAATTCAAAAAATACACAATGTTCTTTATATATTGCTACAAACATTAGGATTTTTTTTACCCTTCACAATTAATGATTTAGATTTATCTTATCAAAAGTCTCAAGAATCTCAAGACTTAGTATTTGTAACAAATTTTTAATAAAAATCATTTAAATACAGATTTGACCCTCATTTTTTACAGCTCACAGTGGATATTTATCTCATTTTTTTAACAATACAAATATATTACGCATAAAATGTATAGTTACCTTTTTAAATATCTTAGCTTTAATTAATTGACACAAAAACAATAAAACAAAATTGTTTTTGTTGTCCTTGGCACAATTATCTGCCTGCACATATAATGTTTGGGGAAGTTTACCATTCCGCATCTGTAAAAGATATTAAAAAGTACATTACTAAAGTTTACACTCTTTTTCTTTGCCTTAATTTTGAATTTTAAACAAGGTCTTGCACTGAACCCAGCTAAGCATAACCCCACTTGACCATTACTGAAAGTAGAAACTAGATGACTGACTAACCTGGAAAGGGACTGCACATTACAATCTGTTATTTTAAAACTAAGTACTAAATTGAAATTAATTCCTTAGTTAACAGTTATAAAATCTGTTAAGAAAAGTTTGGAATTTATTACTTTATAAACAGTCTATGTCGGCTAGAAAAAAAGGAAGTAGATGACAGACTGACCTGGAAAGGGGAGGACGGTATCCTTCTTGACCTCAAATTAGACAACTTAATGCGTGGATTTAATTCAGTAATTAATGAATAATTTTTAAAAAGGATTCCTGTTTTTTAAGGTTAAAGGAATGGCTAAAAGATTTTTAATTGCATTCGGTTGTTTAACAAACAAACAAAAAAACAGAATATGTCCAAAAGACATATTCCCCATCTTGCAATATTTGGGACAGAAAGGATGATGGACAGATAGGCAAACAAACAGACGAACAGACCCATACACTATATGCCCCACTGCTTTCATAAATGGGGCATAAAAAGTCAAAAATAGCTAGACAGGAAATACATGTAGGTGAGCAACAGACCTACATTCTGATTTTCAATGTAGCAGGTAAGAAAAAAGGTCATTATATTAAGAAGAAATTGGTTATGAATAATGAAAAACTTGGAACATATGATCTTTTACTGACTAACTACAGCTCCAAAATAAATTGATACTCTTTTTATACCGTCAAGGACCACTTAAAAATCTACAGATTTTTTAAACGCATAACTTTTAAATGCATTAAATCCTGATTAAAGAATAAGATAAAACGAATGAAGAGAAATGCCATTAACCATACAGTGTTCTTTAAAAAAAATTATGCAGGGTAAAAAATTGTTGCACGATTAGGAGTGTTTGATATTTTCAACATTTGTGAAAACCTGCATGATTTTTTGAAGTTGTAACATGAAATGAATGTTTAAAAATGATAAAAAGTCTTATACTTTAACAGCCTTAACTTCTAGGGCCAACCATAAAGCAATTCTTTAATCATTACTTGCATGACTTATTGTCACAGGCTAAACATAAATCAGTCATTTTCTATGAAAGAACATTTAGCTGTGTGGCTTGATCATTTTTGCTTTATTCTGTTTCATATTGAAAATGAAATGCCTACATACCCTACTGATATCACTTAAAACTCTGTTCAAACAGTTCAATGTGATGTCAGCATCCCCCGAAAACTTGTCCGTCCAAGTAAATGCATATGAATGCAGCTGACTAGACTGGCAAAGAACTCCTGTTATGTGGTGATGCATTTTGGAGAGAGTACAATCTGCCTGTACAAAAAAAATTATTTCACTTCATTGAAATTCCATTGATGATTCACACAACAAGTATGTGAAACAAGGAATACTGTTAGCGAGCTCACAAAAAGATACCCCTAACTTCCATGACTTCATATTTGTCTCTATTTTGCTTTAAAAAAATCTAACTTTTATTATCTCCTTTGAATGACATCTAACAGGAATGAAAATTCTCCATGCACAAGTTTTTTCTTCCTGTAAAGTGTCTTCAAAATCCATAAAGAGGTTTAGGAGGAGTTGCTCTTACAAGGTATGTGGACAGACGGACAAAGAGACAGGACGATTCCTATATAAACCAATGAAATTTTGCAAAGGGTATAAAGGTCAATGAATCTAGCCTGCCAAACAGATAAGTACAGATGTTGGTTTTGTCATACAGTTTTACTCTGATAAAATAAACTGGATTTGACAGACTGAATTAACAAGTAGCAATGTGACAGATATGCTGAAACAAGAAGGAACAGCTAATCCTTCTAAAGCACCGACGTGCACTCACGCTCACATAGCTGATTGTTTCTGTGTGTTATTTTTTTTTTGGTCTGCTTCCTTGTTTTATTCACTTTATGTTTTGACTTTACCCTTTTGAACTTTTGACATTTGAATGTCCAATTGATAGCTCTAAAATTGTGGATGTATAATGGTATGATGCTGTAGTCATTGCTGTCGTCTGCATCGTTGTCTGTTACCTTTAGTGAATACACTATAACTTAAGTATGCAATGAAATTTGACAATGTTATTCCTTACCATTAAAGGATGGATACGATTGATTTTGGGGGTCCCCCTTTTTCAGTTTAGAAATCAAGGGCCAAAATAATACATTAGTTTTTTACCTTTGTTACACTGTAAAACCTTGGCAAGTTACTTTTTGATTGATCCATTCCATCTATTATTACAGAAAGATATTGATCTGGTTCTTCACTGGCCTTTGTATTATGCTTGTAATATTTTTGTCTGCATAATCTAAAAAAAATAAGTTGAAAAAACATAGTTAAAAATATTTTTTAAATGTGTATACTGTCATGACTGTTCTGTACCTTATTGCAGTTTAGGCTATACATTTTAGTTTTTATACATATACTTTAGAAATACAGTTTATTTTTGAATGATTGTCTGTGACCATCATTTTCACAAAAAATTTAAGAGGTAAGAACACAATTTATTTTTGCCTTACAACTTAATAGATGATAATGAGATGTGGAATAAGTGTTTTTTATATAATTATATCCTGTATGAATACAAGAAGGTTAAAGATAGGCATCCAATATGCAGGGTTCAACGTGTTTCGGTCATATCATGCTGTGTTAAGTGTTGCATATTTTCTAAATTAAAAGGACCCTCCAGCAGGGACAGTTTTTATACAACTTCAAAAAAATTGTGGTCTTATAATGGTATGATGCTGTCGTCATCGTCATTGGGTTGTCAGTTAATTTCAGTGTTCCCACAATAACTTTAGTTAAACAGGGTTGCCACGCATCCTTGAAACCTGGAAAAACCTTGAATTTCATTTGTCAGTTCAAGGTACTGGAAAAGACCTTGAATTTTGAAAAAAAATGTAAATATCCTTGAACAAATGTTGAAAACCCCTGGAATTTGATAGTTCCACAATCAAAGGTTCATGATTGAACTGTTTCACAGAAAATTTCATCGGCCCAAAAGGGGTTATATTTTTATACAACCGCCAAAAATTTGCGGACGTATAATGGTATGATGCTGTTGTTGTGGTTGTCTGTTAACTGTAGTGTATACACGATAACTTTAGTTCTAGTAATCCGAATCCAATGAAATTTCACAATGATATTCCTTACTATTAAAGGATGGATGGGATTGATTTTGGGGGTCCCACCTATTTTGGTTTCCAAATTAAGGGCCAAAAAGGGACCAAAAATGCTACTTATATGTATGTTGCCAGGATAACTTTAGTTCTAGTCATCTGATTGCTTTGCACTTTAGCATTAATGTTCCTTGACATAAAAGGGTGAATGGAATTGATTTTGGGGGTCCCCTTTTTTTGTTTCGAAATTAGGGGCCCAAAAGGGGCAAAAAATTCAAATATTTTATTGTTTCCACCATAACTTTGTCTCTAGCCGGCTTATTGCTGTGAAATTTGTGAGGAATGTTTCTTACAATAAAAGAATGAACCTGATGATTTTTTGTGGGCCCCCTTTTTCCCCGTTATGTAATTAGGGACCAAAAGGGGCCAAAATCGAAACTTTAATATGAATGGTCCAATTTGGAATTGTTTTGCATGTTTGTTCTTGTCAAATAGCAATACAAAATTGAGAATCCATTTTTGCAACCCCCCTTTTTCCCCTTATTATGTAATGAGGGGCCAAAAGGGACCAACATGACCAAAATCGAAAAAAAATTTAGGATACTTTTTTTATGATCCGATTTTTGGATGTTTTTTTTTGTCAAATAGTGGATACAAAATTGAGAGTTACTTTTTGCAACCCCCCTCTTTCCCCCTATTATGTAATTAGGGCCAAAATTGAAAATTTGTGGTCTAACTTTGATCTCCTTTCGAAAAAAAATAATTCCTTTTAAATTGTAAGTGGAAAGTCCACCAAAAGCTGCATGTGTCTAAAACCTTTGTCAGTCCACCATGGGCTGCATGTGTCCAGAGCAATTGACTATCCATATTGGGCCTAAAACGTACAGGGTTCAACATGTTGCGTTCGTATCAAGCTGCGCTCAGCGAAGCTTTTTATTGTAACTGTAATTTATTTAGGTTTGCTTTTTAAAAAAATTGAAATCCTTGTGAAATGTGGGTGAAATGTTCACCAAAGGCTGCATGTGTCAAATTACTTTGTCAGTCCACCATGGGGTGCATGTGTCCATAGCAATTGACTATCCATATTAGACCTAAAATGTACAAGGTTTGACATGTTGCAGTTGTCATGGTTGTATCATGCTGTGCTTGGCGAAGCTTTTTATTAAAAATGTTAAAAAAATCGCTTGATGGAGAGTCCGAGACGTACCCTGACCCATTATATATACATTGTATGATATAAATTATATATGTGCATGTCATCAATTTCAATTTTTAGAGGACATCAATACAGACAATGACTCAGAATCAGAAGAAGAGGGGAATGAAGTTAGTGAAGAAGAACAAGTTGAACCCAAACAAAAAAAGAAAACTAAAACTAAATTCATTCACCAGATGAGCTTCTTTGAAGAGTGTGTGGTAAGCTTTTAATATATTTTTTATTATTAATATATGTATAGAACTTCAACTTTATTAAAGGCTTTACCAGTAATCAAGATCAATAATTTATGTGGTGCCTCTTAATTTTTGAACTGATTTATTGTTTTACACATTGTTTTGCTTTGCTAGGGATTTCATTCATCCTTTTAACATGTTTAATAACAATCAATTGGACCAAAGGTAAGCAAATTTGCCATCTTGGTCTTTATTCTATAGATAATTAGCAGCTTTTCCCTTTCATCTGCCTGATATTTTATATAGTATCATGGACAGTCGGTTATTTTATGAAATATCAGGTGGCAGCACTTGATAACTGTGACGTCATATGACTTAATTTGTGACGTCATGTGACATTATTGTTCTGAAAAGATGTGTGTTTTTTAATTATTGATAAAAAGAATATTATATACTTTCCTTTTTGTCTTGCCTGCGACGAATAGTTGCAAAGGCAAGACAAAGGTATTACTTTCTTGCGGCTATGGCGTAAACTTTTTTGTAAGACTTTTGTGGACAATGAATTGCTGGAAAAGTATAACAGCTAGGCATCTGATATTTGGTATACAGACAGTTCAGGTTATGGTCTACACAACTGTCACCATGTCATGTGACCCTGACCTCATTTTCACGCTCCAATGACTCTGTGAACTTAGGTCTTTTTTCAGACGGAAACCTTTTTGCAAGACTTTTGTGGACGATGAATTGCTGGAAAAGAATAATAGCTAGGCATCTGATATCTGGTATTTGTTCCACAGCTTTAGCATGATTAGTTGTACCTTGCCTTCCTTTTTCAGGTCAGCCAGTCATCTACTTCCTTATTTTCAAGCTGACTTAGACTTTTTTCAGGGTCAAAAATAGACAATTTTTGGTAACAGATTTTCCAGCTTCTACTTAGGGATTGGTTTCAAATTTTGTACATGGCTGGCTTTAGTATGATGAGTTTTAATACAATACGTGTCATAATAGGCTGAACTTACTGCTTAAACATAAATGAAACTTTGACAGGTAATAAGTGCCTCCCCTTCCCAGGTTAGTCAGTCATCTACTTCCTGTTTCCCAATTGGTCTAGTGGGGGTTTCCTTAGCACCACTTAATGCAGCCCCTTGTTGTCATTCCAAACATAAATTTATACTCTATTCATTTAGCATCTCTGAAAAGCACTTTAGGTACTTCTTTGTTTCTACCAATTGAAAGTAAAGTTACTTAGTCATGTTAATTGGATGAAACATTTATAAAAAGTTATGTAGCTAAAGTGTATCATGTATATTAAAGATAGAAAATATGCTATTATCTAATTTTTTATTTACAAAGCTCATGAGAGACCAACACCCTCACAAAGAAAGAATGTCTTTCCTTGAGACAGGAAATAAGATTTGGAGAAAGAAATGCAAGGAGGTTTTGGAGTATAATGAGAAGAAAATGGTAATAAAATTACTGGGTATTCATTTTATTGTTGTAAATATGCATGATTTGTATTATTACAATTTACATGATTTAGGATCAATGTTATGTGTACTGTCCCTATGTAGTCTGGGAGTGTGCACTTTAGTAAAAGCCATTTTGTTATGTGCTAATGACTTAAGGACAGATTATCAATGTCATGACCATACACATATGGTCTAAATACTTATATGGTCCGGAACATAGTCATTTATCTCCTATTTAAAGACTTTGATCCTATCGATTTATTAGGGTGCAAGGGAGATTTCGTCTTTAGCTGGGACTCAGTTGTTTCTATTCTATTATCTATTATGAAGATTAATTCAATTTGTCATGTTGAAACAGCATAGATATTTACATGACTTAAACAGCTAAAGGGTACTGGTAGTACAAGTTTATTAAATACTAATTTGACTTTTTTTAGCCACCATTTGGATCAACATTTAGAGAACAAATTTATGTCTCTACGTTACCACAGGCCTGCTTTGAAATAGTGGAAGAGTTGAATGATTCCTTCAAGGAAGGAATTGTGAAGACGGCATTTAAAAAAACAACAATGACTGCCGGAGTCTTTCAGTGTCTTGTTGGCCTCCATGATGTTCACAAACTTACAGACTGTCTTAATGAATTAAATGAGGGCAAAGTGTCGCTCTCGGAATTTAGATTGTTAGCAAAAAGATTAAAGGTAAGTTATATAAAAATAATGAAAACTGTATTCAGCAGTTAAAGAATATTGTTTTTTTCCATGCTCTGTTTCTAAAAGTAGAGAGGCATATAGTGTATGAATCTAATTGTCGGTTCATCCGTCCTATATCAGGGTACCTACAAGTTTAGGTTATTTTACCAAAAAGGAAGTACCCGGTATGTAGTCATGTGGTGTCTACTCATAAAAGTTTACATTGGCATTTTAGATAGGAAATCTTATTATTGCATTAACAAATTCCATTTACAAGGATTGTCTTCTTGATGATGCAGTTGTAATAGTTTCTTTCAATCTCAATGACTTCATTATCTTTTTTAACCAGTATTACTCTATTTTATTCGCAAGGTTGGGCGGAGCTTAATTTTCTCGGACTATTAGGTAGGATTTAAATGAAGAAGTCCGAAATAATTGACCCGTGACCAGCCCGGTCAATAAAATAGAGTAATATAAAAAAACCAAGCCGGCCTTTTCCCCAATTTCAAGTTAAATGGTTGGCCCCTTGTTGCTATTGGATATAATACTAGTAACATTTCAGATTAAATGAACTTAACACTCAACATGCTCAAAGCAGACACATACATTTTGCTTATGAATGCAGATGATGTTTTTGACTATATACACTGTTTGAGTTTTTTTCTGTTTATTGTTTTAGGAAAGTCAGAAGTCAGAAGAAACATTTAAAGAGGTATATATTAAAGTAAATTTGAATAAGGATTTTGCTTTATGTATTTCGACAAGATTTATAGTATTACTGATAAATAGTTTTCCTACTTCATGCTATTCAAATCATTCAGTATATGATTTTTATGTAAAATATTTAAATGAAATATTCTAAGGGTGGTGGTTTCTTGTGGGAGCTTCAATTTCCTCCACCATTAAATCTGACCTTTACATGGCCCAGGTGAGTTATAGGCACACACACACAATGTAATATCTATCTAACATAATTCTGTCCATTCTGTAAAGATGCGAAGTACAATATATATCTCTTATTATCACACATTTATTTGTGAATTTGCCCAGATGAAAAGCTGTAAGTGTCCAAGCCATGTTTTGATCTGGGATCTGATTTGCTATATCAAAACCTTGCATGCTTGCAAGAGGGATTGATATGGCCATTTTAAGGCTTGGCATACTCACGAGAGGACCTGATATAGCTAGTCAAAGGCCTTATTCACAAGTTTTGTACACTCATTTAATCAGATGCATTCATCTTCATTCATGATCATATATGGAAAATTCAGTTTAAGTTGGAATTCTACTTTGTCCTAGATAATATGGAATTCCAAATCCCTAGGAGGATTCAGCTTGCCTTTGATATCAAAATGCTCTGTATATTCACCACACAAAAATTTCTATAAATATTATAACAAGAATCATTTAATCAGGTGCTACTTGTTGAATATAAGTATATTATTTTCTAAAGATTAATATAAATCAAAATCTTTTTCAGGCTGAACTAATACGCCTGCGTCAAGAAAATCTTGCACTGAAAAAAGAAAATGGCAGATTAGTTGATATTTTGAAAGAGAAACAGGTAAATATTATTACCTTTAAGGCTAAATGTCAACAAATTATTATAAACTGCATATCTCACATGTGCATATTATATCTTTTTTAAAGACTTGTCTGAAACACAAAAATTGTAAGAGACTTTCAACTTAAAAGTTTTAAGCCCATGCAAAATAAACCAGAACTGCACAGAATAAAACCAAATGAAATTCAAATCAATAACTAGTTTGGCTATTTTGGGGATGCCCAACACAAAATTTCTCCTAAAACGTACTCATATTGTCAATCTGAACACAAATTTTGACATCAAATTCTAACTAACTATCTTTTCAAAAAACCTAGATACCATGTTGAAATCTAAGCATTTTGAAATTTTTCACATTTTCAGAACTGAAAAATTACAATTTAACAAAGTACATTTTGTATGTAAAAACAGTAAAGATGGCTTCATATTTTTTTTTCATATTTAAGAGCTAATTTTGCTCTATTCACCTACAAAATTTTAGAATTTTGTTCCCCAAGGTAACCAAAATGTTGCAATGTCCTATATCAAGTTTACATGGAAATGGTGGCCATTTTGAAAATTTGCATGCTTACCTTTTAGAACTCCTCTATGGCCACACATATTTCATGAAGACCGTTTGAGTAGTTCCTAGAATCCTTCTGGACAAGTTCATGCCCGGAAGAAAAAAAAGTAAAAAAAACCTAGAGTAGAAACAGTATATCTCCCAAATAGTGTTTTGAAGACATAACTATACACAGAAAAATAAATTTTAGATAAGAAAATAACATTAAGATAAAAATTGAAGATTCACCTTACCAAATCAAACTTCAACTTATCATGCTTATTGTAGATGCAAAAAAAAATGGAAATGCATAAGGAGCACAACTCCTTAAACTGCTTGATTGAGTTTGATGAAACTTTACGCAAAGGAAGTACATCATATGAAGGTGTGCATGAAGACTTTTCTTTGCACTAGATCTAGACTTTGAAATATATGTATATATAGCTTATAATATTTTTTTCTATTTTTTGTAAGACAAACAAGGTCACTTGTTCATCCATTGGAATATCTACAGAAATTCAAAGAGAACTATCTGTCGGGGATGTAGTAGAGGCAAAATGGGAAGAAAACAACTGGTTTGAAGCCAAAGTTCTTGCTATCACAGAGAAGAGTAAGTCTTTCATAGTAAAGAAATAGAATGTTTAATACAAAACAGTAAATGATAAATTTATATTTATAAAACCTCCATTTGACATGGTTTGGGGGTACAGAAAAACATCATTATAATGTCCCTCCATTTAATGCCAAGCTCGCTTATGGCCATGATTTTGCAAAGAACAAATGTTGTAATGAAATAATAACCCCTTTAAAAATTTACAATTTGTCCTTTAAAATTGAATTTAGAAAATAATTATTAACTGGATTGGAATGTAAATACATCTATTCAACTTATTTACAAATCTAACTCAGCATTATGAAGACAAAATCTGTTTGCACAAATGCTGGCATTAAATGATGTTTTACTGCATACATGCATCACCCTCTCTTTCTGTCGTCTGCTCACATATCTCATCAGTGTTAACCAAGGAACTTGAAAAGTTCAGTTTTTGAAAATTAATTTTGTAGTAGTAGCATTTTGCACCTCATAAATTTTGATGAAACTTTTACATAATGAAAGTACATTAATATACATGATATATGTAGATGGGCATTGTTATTATATATGATATAATGGAGAAAATTAGACTTAAATTGATGGAGTCCAATATGTAGTGGAAAGGAGGATTATCCTTTCATAAGCCTGCTAACAATATTTCTATTTTACATTTTAATTTTGGTAGATAATGCCCCCCACGGGCCCATAGCAAAACAAGGAGGTCAAATTGAAGGCTGCTGGGTGTTGTAGTGGATTTTTAATTACTTTGATATATTAAGGTTGTGTCCTGTAAACTTATTTCACATCTCATTATCTTTTGTTTGAAAAATTTTGGGTTTGTTTGCGATATTGTCATGTTTTTGCAACAATATAAATTATCTTGATTGTACAATTTATATTTTATTTAGTTACATAATGAAGACTGAAAAAAATTGACATTTTTACATTATTTTTTTTTTAGGTTTCAAGGTCAAATACACACAAGATGGTATAATTAGAAGTTATACAATGTCATCTTTGAGAAATCTTGCAGATGAAAATGAATAGAAAAAGAAAATTGGACAACAATGTAAAACTTTAAATTTTTGTGCTTGGATAACTGGTATGACCCTGTTGTTGTTGTCCTCAGAAAGGCAAAATTTATTTTTTGTAATTCATTAATATCCAAGTATGTAGAATGATTTCTTAATTTCTATAGAACCAAATAGATTGTAGAAGTGTTTCAATATAATGCTTTTATTGTTGTCATAAGAAAATTTTAAAAAAGTTTTATTTTTGTAATTTGTTAAAATGTGTGTAGAAATAACAGATACAAACCCCTTAATTAGGGTTCAAAAGGGGGAATTTTTTTGTAACTGTTATTCTGTTGGGTCTGTTTTTGTCCAACATGGGCTTCATATGTCCAGAGCAATTGACTATCTATTATCTTTATTTGGCCGTAAATGTACACGGTTCAACATGTTGAAGCCATATCATGCTGTGTTCGACAAAGCTTTATATTAATTTTTAATTTGTCAATTACTTATTTTATGAACTTTTGTATGCTACTTGCGTCAGGCAAATTGTGTAAAGGTTTTGTCCAGAATTTTTTTATTACATTTGTTAAATATAGCTACTCCAACAAAACATTTCATTAAGAGATTTGTTATTTTGTAAATATTTCACTTCTAAAATTAATGGTGACCCTAACGTGGATGAAATGAGAAGTGGTATCCCTCGTATTTATCTGTACAATTTCTGTCAAAATACCAATTTTCAAATTATTAAATGAATGCACCTTGATGCATGCCAAATTTAAATTTTGTGTGTTTTGCTATTTTCTCTACTTTTTAAAGAACTTTTATGTACTTTTATTGGTAACAACGGCGAAAGCACTGTAACTTTAGGTCATTTAATTTCGGGATACAGTTTAAATCCATAATGAGGAAAGGGAGAAAAAAATTTGACTGACAGGAAATGAAAAAAGAGCACAGGAAGTGAAAATTTTCATTTTTTTTAACATTTCTGTTCTCCATGCAATTTAATTTTTATTAAATAAAAATTATATTTTCTTGCTTCTGAAGCAGTTACCTATCGTTTTAAGTGGCTCTCATGAATGAATTTGACAATTAAAATTTTTAGTTGGAGTAGCTATTAAATATTTTTGTTGAATTTATGAATTTATAAGTTAACTATATTTTTGTTGAATTTGATGTAAAATTAAGATGTTTTGTTTCTGTACAATAGAAAATATCAATAAATAGTTGTGTGTTACAAGTAATTCTTCAATGTTTTTGTCTCTGTTAATTTTTAAGATACAAGTGCTGCTTCTCTATGTCTAACGATAGACATACAATTAAACCTCACACTGTATGATTCTTTCAATCTACCAAAAGACCTACCAAAATATTTGATTGTGAAACTCCTCCAACACCCCTCAGTGATTTTAGATGAAACTTTACATTAAGACTAATGGGTCTACAGTATATTCATTGACAGGTGCATAAAAAAAAATTATTCAGAAAATCATTCAGATTAAAAATGGGCTTGAATTTTCACTGTAAAAAACCCATTATAAGAATAGGAGGGATATATTTTTAGTAATCTTGCTTGCATTGCTAGTTTTATTAAGGATGACTGTTTCATGACAAAATAAACGATGAAAGCACAGGTAACAGATATTTTCAAAAATATGTTTTTCCTCATAGGAAACTTGTAATGATATTTTCCTTAAAGGAAATTTGACTTTTTATTTTTTCCTTAAAGGAATTTGATCTTTGTTCATTTTCCTTTGAGGAAATATGATATGTTCATTTTTCCTCTAAGGAATTATGGTCAAATATATTTTCCTTAAAGGAAATATAGTCTTTATTTTTTTCCTGTGAGGAATTATGAAGTTCAATCTTTTCCTTACAGGAAATCTAAAAGAATGATTTTCCTTAAGGGAAATTTCAATATTTTAATTTTCCTCAAAGGAAACGTATGGACTTGTAATTTCCTGTAAGGAAAATTATTTCCTACAAGGAAATTTATTTCCTTCAAGGAAATATAGTTTTCCTGCAAGGAAATAAGTTTTTCCCTTCAAGGAAATTTTTTTCCCTTAAGGAAATCTCAAATTTCCTCGAGGAAAATTTACAATTTTGGCTTACTGTGCTTAACGAATGAGCAAAAATCAAATGTTTTTAGCTTAACATAATGTCTTTGATTGTACTCTTTCCACCTAGACATAAAACTAGAATATTTTTTAAGATTTGAATTTGGACACAGCGCACGTCCATACTCGTCCCGAAGTGTGTTCTTAATTTCAATCAATTAGTGAACAATAGTGGACAATTTAAATTTAACGATATAGAAAACAATTACATTTATTTTATCTATGAAAAATAACACGTCATCGAATGTTAATAAATAAACGAAACCAGACCATCCTAATATATAAAGTATACTACATGAGCAAATCGCGAAATTTAACCCGCGAAAATATTAAAGGTATTTTCTGCTCCTCAAATCGCGAAAATTTACCACCGCAAAAATAACCCATTATATGGTATAACAAACCTACCAAACTTTTAGGATGTCAAAAAAGAAGACAAAAACAAGGCAAATGAAGCTCGTTATATTTTATATGCCCTGCGACGATTTGTCGGCTACGTGCATTTATTTACCACTATACAGGTACGGTACATCAGGGCGTCCGTGCGAAAATGCTACCTACAATGTTCTAGGAAACCCTAATTGGGAAGATTTTGTAATGTGGCACTAGCAAAGTTAAAAATTGTTATAAAAGGGCGGTTCGGACATCTGCGTTCTATTTGGGAACATATTCTCAGAAACCGGGCAGTGGAATGGTCTGAGGTTGTACTTGACCTGTATCACTATTTCCTCCTGTGTGGAACGTTACGCTAGTGTCCCATATGGGCACAATCCTTTATTTTGTTTCTTAGTTATTCTTTTACTCCCAAGCATGATTTTGGTTTCATTTGGAGAATAAACAAGTGTTGTGAGGCATTATAGGGATAGTAAAAAAAACCAATTAAGACTGTTCGCGATTAAAACAATCAGCAACCATTTCTCTGAACTAGTTTTAAACTTTTCTCCATATGGCTGATATCAACCAAAAACTATTTTTAGAGACCGTATATGAAGTATTTTTAAAGCCTTGGTCTAAAAGGTAGTCATAGAGGCAAAGCAAACCTTGCATATAGAAAAAAGAGGCTCTCATGAGCCTGAATCTCCCACATAAAGTTATAAGGACTCTTATAAGAGCTATTATCCCTACGAGGGTCATCTGACATCTTTGACCCTAAACTTGTCTTTAAACTTGATATGGAACATTATATGGATTATAGGCTGGTGGTTAAGAAATGCTTTGAAGTCTGTACATCCTAACCCTCTGCAATTGTTTTCATTCTTTAGGACATAACATGAAAAACGCTATTTTTTACCTTTAAAATTCCATAACTCTGATAAAGGCTCATCTGACAACTTCAGCCCAATGAAAGTTTTGTAAAACTCAATGGGCTGAAGGATTAAGCGAGCAAAAGCTTATCCCTATCGGCATTATATCGTGTGCAGTCTAAAATCTTTACTACCATGCTATGACTGACAGTTTAAGAACTGTTCTAACATTCAACATTAGCTGTCAGATATGAAAACTGTCACACAGTTTTATTTGAAGTAATATTATTTTGATCTGTTCCAATTACAGTTTTCATACTATTGTACAAAGATAAAAAAAAGTTCCATGAATGAAAACATCGACATGATATGTGATAGTAGTTTTCTCGGCCGAACAAAGATTTGTTCTATATGTAATACAATGAAAATTAGAGTACAAGAAAATGAAGTGGACAGAACTTTGACTTAGCTTGTCATAAATAATTTTGATTGGAACTGTCAAAAGAGAAGCAAAGGTGTACTAAAGTGGCAATCAAACATCGTTAATCCAAACAGAAAAGACAAAATCGGTGGACACAAACAAACCACAAAATAAACAAAAACACACACAACAATCAAACCGCAATCAGCAGCGTAAACTCAAGTCGAAACGACAGTGAACTCAGGTGCTCCGGAATAGTAAACAGTTCCTGCTTGCTACATGTATATCACACCCGTCACGGTGTCAAATTCCTCACTTCAAGCTCCCATCCCACGGTCCGTTCACTCATAAATTAAAAACTTTTTAAAGTACCCAAATATATACCATAATGCATTGTGCAACCACGTTTTTTCTTTCATTGAATCCCTAAACAGCTCTATCTTTTAGATAATGGCTGTGGTAGGGTACAGCTGCTAACTGGAACGTGTGTTATGTTTTACAGCATGACATAAAGTCTTTGTACCACAAATGACATTGGAAAATCCAACAAGGTGTTAGTTGGATCGTGTGGAATCCTCGACGGACTGGGGACAGCTAGGTGACAGGTGCCACAGATGCATGGGTTCGGATCCAGCTCACACTTTGTTGGATTTTTCAATGTTAGTTGCAGTACAATGACTATGTCATACTGTCAAACAAAACAAACGTTCCGGTTTGCAACTGTGCCCTACCACATCCATTATCTATGTCAAATGTTTTTTTTAAGCTGCATGCCATTTTTTATGTCTATTATACATATACCTTTGTATTACCATGGAATACCACCATACTTTGTGTCTTCGAGTCCGCCAAGGAATGAAACCGATTAACCAACACCTATTTTAATGGTGTCCGTAGTTGTATGGAATCCTAGGCGGACTGGAGACAGTTAGGCGACAGGTACAGCAGAGGTATGGGTTCGAATCCAGCTCAAACCCTGTTGGATTGTCCAATGTTATTTGCAGTATAAAGACATTATGTCATACTGTCAAACATAACACACAATCCGGTTTCCAGCTGTACCCTACCACATCAATTATTTAATTCATGTGTTTATTAAGCTGCATGGCATTCTATTATGTCTACTATCTTTTGCTTTTAAACAGTGCGTTTTTTTATATATAGAAACGGTTTGACAAAAAATCGATTATTTTTTCTTAGAAAACAAGAGTTTTCTAACGTGACTTCAGGTTGGTGTTGACCGTAAATTTTCAGATAGCTAAATTTGGTGGAAAATACATAAATTCCTAGGATATTCTTCTAACTTTTGTTGTAAATCTGTGTCAAAAACTTTGAACAATCAGGATTTAACACAAATAAGTGCAAGAGAAAAGAAATTGCTGAATTCTGCGTGACTTTGGTCCCTGACCATGACATTTATTTTTTGTGCTGGCCGCCTCCATCTTTATTCAAATTCAAAAGTTTTTTTACTCGGACAATTATTGTGACTTTGGGAAAAATAAATAGAGAATATAAGAAGATAACCAAGAAATGTAATGTTCACATCTTTGACAATTATACTTTGCTAGTTACGGACAGCAAAGGCAGCCACATAAAGAGAGTAGCTCCATCCATTGGTCGGTTCGACATTAAAGACAAACCAGGTGCCAATTTCTACGATAGAGATTTGCGAGAGAAAGTGGTGAACAAGGTCAAGGAAAGGACGGCTCCAAATATTCTGATATGATTCGGGACCTGTGAACTTACAGAAAAACAGGGAAGTATTGTTAAAGTAATATACCCTCCCTCCCTCAAAATGTTGAAGAATGCCTAACAGAGGCAAGAGTTTTTGAAGATCACATTTTAAAAGCCAATAAAGAGGCAAAGATAGTGTTCCTTGAGTGTCCTTATTACTCCGTAGAGATATTCAATCAATATTTACAAACCAAAATAGCCAAGAGAGCAGAGAATAAGGGTACTGACATGAATAATAATAGGGCAACAGAAGCCAGCTAGTAAACCTTAAAAAACGTAAAAAGAGCCTATAAATCTTTTTACCATAAGGTTGAAATTCCTTCAGGTGAGACAAACAAATCGACACCACAAAATGAGTCATAAACACTTAATACAGCTTTTGAATACTATAATAGGCAGGTTAGACTCCTCAACATAATCAAAACACCAAGGCTCTCCAAGGACATTATTGCCCCCAGAAAAGGGAGAAAACTGAATAGAATGAAGTATACCAAAAACTTTAAACTCTATCTAGACGGTGTCCACCCAAAAAGCGCTTGCAAAACTTTGGTTTTATAAAATCCTTAGGGTAGCAAAACAGCTAGACGACCAAGGAAAAGGAAAAGAAAGAGCAAGCACAAAAAGAAATAGACTCAGGTGCTAAGCAAGAAGCTTTGCTTAGTAAGTTTTTAAGTAATTATCTCTATTAATTAATTTTATTTATATACATTTGTCCATAAATCTATTGGGCACGTCCCCATCAGAAAAAAAAATGAATAAATAAATAAAATAAAAATAAATAAATATACACAAATTTGAGTATAAAGTGTTAAGCAAGAAGCATTTCTGAAACAAAATACTAGCTGTAAATATAATTATTGTTATCTGTAACTATTACTGGAGCAAGAAGCATTGCATCCAGTATACACACAAGTGCACTGAAATAAAGAAAATAATATTGACAAGAAGCGTTGCCTTTTCAATCAGTGACAAAGTGCAACCACAAAACCAATCCAGACAAGAAGCATTGCCCATAAATTTAAGTTGAGATAGCGCAAATAAGCTTTGCACCTCAAAGTTACATATTATATCATAGAATGGCAAGAAGCATTGCCCTTACACATTTAGCCAGGCAATTTCCCATAATTTAGTGTATAACATTTCATCTAGACAATAGCTAAAGGCAAGAACCATTGCCTTTACAAAAACAGTGTATAAAAATATGTATTGTTTAAGTTGACAAGTAATACAGGAAAGAAGCGTTGCCCCTATAATTAACTTATATTGGGACAGGGCAAATAAGATTTTCACCTCAAAGTTACATATTTATATCATAAAAAAGCAAGAAGCATTGCTTATACATATTTAGCCAGTGCAAATACACTTTTTGTACAATTGCACAAACATTTTAAAAGCAAGCAGATATTTAGGCAAGAAGCATTGCCTTTATACATATATAGCCAGTGCAAGCCGTACAAAAATATAGAACACAGTAACTATTAAAGAACTAAGAAAAGAAAATCATACAACATGCCAACAAGGAGAGACTCTACGAAGAAGTCAGACGATAACGATGGCTGAGTATGTCAGCTCTGCAACTCAAAATTCAATGCTGAAAAATCTGAGGTCTTAAAAATAAGTACTGCTGCAAACATTTTTGCCGAGCATGTTTAAAGCTGAGTTCGCCAGAATATAAGCTACTGAGCAAAAAGTCTGATCAACATTGGTACTGCCCACCATGTGAAGAAAATGCAATGAAGAATTTGAAAATTGAAAAAGAGAGTGAGGAACGTTGCAAAACAATTTCATGCAATTTGAGAAAAGACTAGAAAATTTAGAAAATAAAATAGACACTAAGGCCAGCCTAGAAGAGGTAAAAGCCCTACTAGATGAGTTAAACAAGTTGGGTGAAGCAAGTGGAAGCAGCACCAATAACAAAAAGGAAGCCTTCGATGAACTAGAAGAGTATAAAGATAGCCAAGCCAGAAGGGCTAACATTCTTATATACAATGCTGATGAACCTGAAGAAAAAGAATCTGAGGCCAGAAAACAAGCAGACACAAGTCTTGTCATTGAGCTCTACACATCACTTAATCTAGCACTGCAAGTGTCAAGTGTCTACACATCACAACATCGACCACTGAAAGTAACATTCGAGGACGAGAAAGCAAAAGGAGCCATGATGTCAAACTTGAAAAATTTAGCATCAGCAATGGACAAATTGAAAAACCTCAGCATATCACATGACATGACCAAAAAGGAAAAAGAAATGAGCAAACAAAAATACCTCGAAGGAAAAGAATGAAGATTAGTTTTTTTTAGTTTGTTAGGGCTTTACTCCCAGGCAGCGCGATTTCGGCTATTTCCGGGAGATTAAAAAAAAATGGATCGGAAAACTACATCTTCGTAGTAAAAGGCCCCCTTGGCAAGGCTAGTAAAGGTCAAGAAAAAACAATAGGTAACCAAATAGAACTGTAAAAAACTATTAAAATGTTTTTGAAGCTGTGAATAAGCATCGAATTTTTAAAGATTTACACTGTTTTTACACAAATGCTGATAGTTTACCTAATAAATTCAATGAATTGAAAACTATAATGCAGGACTCAGAGACAAATACTGATATAATTGGAATCACAGAGGTTTTCCCCAAAAACTGTAGATATGTATTAACAACACCAGAAATTAACATGGAAGGTTATGATCTATTTATGAGTGAGCACTCAAAGCAAGGAAGTAGAGCCATTGCTGTCTATATAAAACAAGAACTAAAAGCTGTGGAGGTAAAGTTTGAAACAACCTTCAAGAAATCGATATGGGTTAAGATAAATATCAAAAGCAATGACGTATTGCTTTTGGTGTGCATCTACAAAAGTCCTTATAGTAATGGGCAAAATCTAGAGGAGCTTTACAAGTTGAATATAGCCTCAGGCGATAAACAATACACACACCTACTGATAATGGGTAATTTCAATTATCCAAGAATAAACTGGCAACATTGGACAAGTAATGGTGATAAAGATGGAGAAAAGTTTATAGAGTGTATAAGGGACAGTTACTTGTATCAACATGCCAGTGAAAACACAAGATACAGGGAGAACTCTGAACCCAGTATTCTAGATCTGATCCTCACAAATGAGGAAGACATGATAAGAAACCTAAAATATGTTGACCCTCTTAGAAGAAGCAAAGGTGTACCAAAGGGGTAATCAGTATCATAAAACCGTAAAGACAAAGACAAAACCGGCAGACAAAAATCATCACAACAAAACAAACCACATAACAACATAAAACACAAACACACATAACAGCAAAACCGCATTCAGCAACGTGAACTCAAGTCGAAACGAGAGTGAACTCAGGTGCTCCGGAAGAGTAAGCAGTTCCTGCTTGCTATAGCACACCCGTCACGTTGCCAAAGATCGATTAAGTGTTGGTCAAATACGGAAAGGATGACAATGGAAGTAGTGACCATTGTGGACTAGAGTTTGACTTTAAATGTTACTACGAAACACAGAACACAAAAAGGGAAAGATGGAACTTCTTCTAGGGGGACTACCAACAAATGAGCCAACTACTAAACCTAACTGGGCCGAAATTCTCAAAGATAAGACATCAGAAGAACAATTCTCGATATTCAGAGATAAATTTTAAGAAGCCAAGAAGCAATGTATACCCCACAGCAACAGTGAGGCAAACACTAAGGCCAGGAAAAATAACTATCTTCCCCTCGACGAGAAAACGATAAGCAAAATTAAGAAAAAACATAGATGTTGGCAGAGATATAGAAAAACAAATGACTCTAAAGAATACAAAGAATTTACAAAACTCAGAAACCAAGTCAAAGGGCTTACCAGGAAAGCAAAATTAAAGATGAAAAAGGATATAGCAAAGAATGACAAGTCAAACCCCAAAAGTTTTGGCAATATGCAAACTCCAAAAGAAAGGCAAAAACTGGTATAGCTGAGCTGAAGACATTTGATAATAGCGGGAGGCCTGTAATCATGATGTCCGACAAAGACAAAGCAGATCTACTGGCAAACTTCTTTAGTAGGTGTTTACTGAAGAACCAGAAGTTGAACTACCTAAAGCAGATTATATAAAATTAAAAACGAAAGAATATGGAATATGTACCAAAAAGACACGATCCACATATTGAAATGATTTTAATAAATGTACAAAAGCAAAAATTCACTGCGTGTGAAGCGCTTTTCTGGCTTAACCTTCATCAGACACGCTAGGAGTAGAAAACTTGGAAAACCGGTAGAATATTAAATTTGATAAAAAAAAATTGCCAAAAATATTTCAACAATGAAATAATATTTCAACAATGCAATAAATCCTGAAATAAAGAATGACAGCATAAAAAAAATCAAAGTAGAGGAGGAACAAAAAACACTAAAAGATATAAACCACACAAAATCACCGGGACCAGATGAAATTCATCCCAAGGCTCTGAAAGAACTAAGAGAAGAAATTGCTCTTCCCTTAACTATCATCTTCAACCAATCACTAGCTGAAGGTAGAACGCCTGATGAGTGGAAGCAAGGGAAAATATCAGCACTCTTCAAAAAGGGGGGAAAATCTGACCCTGGAAACTACCGACCAGTAAGCCTAACTAGCGTGGTATGCAAACTCATGGAAAAATTAGTCAGAGAACAAACAAATAGTAGACCATATGAAGAGCAACAACTTGTTCAGCAAGAAACTATTCGGGTTCATACCTGGTAGATCTACAACCCTGCAACTACTACAAGTTATGGCTGAATGGAGAAAGATGCTAGATGAGGGTGGCACAATTTATGTCACATACACGGACTTCATGAAGGCATTTGATAAGGTCCCACATAGAAGACTCATTTTAAAAATGATGAGATATAAACTTAACAGCGTGCTGATCAGATGGGTAGAGGACATCTTAAAAGGGAGAACCCAAAGGGTGTCGGTCAATGGAGTAGAATCAAAAAGGCATAGAGTAACTAGTGGTATCCTCCAAGGCATCATTCTGAATCTATTCTCTTTGTGATCTACATTAACGACATGGCAGAGTGTGTAGATTCCACAACAAACATCTTTGCCGAAGACACAAATATTTACAAAGAAATCAGGAATGAAGATGACGAAAACAAGCTCCAGATAGACCTTGACAGACTTCAAGATTGGTCGGATAAATTGCTATTGTAAGTCCACCTAAACAAGTGCAAGCTAGTCACCATATCAAGTAAGAATAAACCCAATAGCAGGGAAAAAGCTATCATTTATACAGCGACAAAAGAGAGAAAGTTTACCTGGAAAAATCAGTGGGGGGAAAGGACATTGGAGTAACAGTAGATGAAAATCTATATTTTACAACACATATAAAAATCCAGGTAAATAAAGCCAACAGCATATTGGGCCTTATAAGAAGAACACACACCCATCTTGATCAGTGCAGCTTCAGATACCTATTTCAAGCACTAGTGAGACCACACCGTGAATATGCAGAATCGGTTTGGTCACCGTATAAAGTTTCCGACATAGAAAAGGTTGAAAATGTACAAAGAAGGGCAACAAAACAAATACCTTCGATAAAAGACCTCCCATACAAAGAAAGGCTTCAAAAGCTTAAAATGCCAACATTAAAATACAGAAGGATCAGGGGAGACATGATAGAGACATTTAAACTCATGTCTGGTATACTAGTATATGATACGGAGGTCACAGAAGAGTTCTTTCCATCTATGCCAGAAAGCACTACAAGAGGCCACAATAAGAAAATATTGAAGGAGAGATGCAAACTGAACACAAGGAAGTTCAGCTTTTCCCCGAGAGTAGTGGACACTTGGAAAAGCCTCCCTGAAAAAGTTATAAACTGTAAAAAGTCCAAGACTTTGAAAAAGCCCTAGATAAATATTGGGAAAACCAAGAATGTAAATTTGACTTCCCAATGGACATGGACAACATCCACACCAGAAGTCACGTGAAGTCAAATATCCAAATAGGGAACACTGAAGATATGGATATAGTGGCAGCAGAAGCAGCCAGCGTCCATTAATAATCCTATAGTATCCTATGGTAAGAGGCTTCCAGGATCCTGAACCGCTTACCTTGTCCTTAGGGCCGTAGGGTCACTTCTATATCGGGTCATCTGAAAATTTTTATTCAATAGAGACTTTTAAGAGCTTAAAATAAGATGAAGGTTTAAGCAAGTTACAGCTTACCCTTATCTGCTTTAGCTTTTAGCTCACATGACCCTCGAGCTATTGTCATCGTTAGGCGTCCGTCGTTTGTCGTCCGTTAACTTTTCTTCAAAGATCTTCTTCTCTGAAACCACTGAAGGGATTGCATTGATACTTGGTATACTTGATTTTTAGGATGTCTTCTACAAATTTTGTGAATTATATACATGTCGACTTACCAACATGACCGCCGTTGCTAAAAATAGAACAGGGGGGTCAGACCACTGTTTTTGGCTTATAACTCAAAAAGTATAAGAGATAGAGAAAATCCGAAGCAATCTTTCATGTTCAGCATCAAAAGCTTTACTAATCTCTCCATTGAGTCAAAATGGTGAAACGACTCCTAATAGGAATTATTGCCCTTTAATCGTCAAAATTGACCATTTTTGCAGTTTTGGACAATATCTTGAAAACCGTTCAAGCTAAAGGAAAAGTTAGCATTGCAGAATTGTTAAGCTCGTTCAGATATACAAAAATGATTTCAGGGTCAAAATTGTCAGATCGGCCATTGAAGAGTTATTCCCCTTTAACTGTTTTTTCCATTAATTTTAACTGATTTTCAAAAATCTTCTACTCTGAAACCACTGAAGGGATTGCTTTGAAATTTAGTACACTTCATCTTAAGGATGTCCTCTACGAAGTTTGTGAATTATATACATGTCGACTAACCAACATGGCCGTCATTGCTAAAATTAGAATAGGGGTGTCAGACCATTGTTTTTGGCTTTTAACTCGAAAAGTATAAGAGATAGAGAAAATCCGAAGCAACTTTTCTTGTTCAGCATCAAAAGATCCTTATAGGAGTTATTGCCCTTCAACTGTTTTTTTTTTATTAATTTAAACTGATTTCAAAAAATCTTGTCTGAAACCACTGAAAGGATTGTTTTGCAACTTTACTTGAAAGTTTGTGAAATTTATTTAAACTTTGGAATAAAAGATCAGGTGAGCGATTCAGGCTCCTGGGAGCCTCTAGTTATTCTAAAGAACAAAAACATGAAAAACGCTACTTTTTACCTTTTACGGACAATAACTCCTATAGGGGTCATCTGACAACTTCGACCTTATGGAGATTTTTTTTTAAAGCAATACTAGTAATTAAATATTCATTAATGCTGTCGTTTTTCCTTCTACGGGAATATTTTTTATTGTTAATTTTGATGTACAAACAATAACAATCTGTTTCAGTAAAGTTATTTTATGGAAAAATAAAATAATTGTTTCTATACAAGTTGTCCCGTGCGGGGCCCGGGTGGCGAATAGGCCCGCAGCAGAGCCTAGCTTGTCGTAAGAGGCGACTAAGGGTCTTGGGATTCTGACGTCGGGTCAGTGCTCAGCCCACAGAGCGACCAAGTGTGTACCCTAGGTGGCTGAATAGGGTAGCCCTCGTCCGCGGGGGTTGTCAGGTCTATAATACGGAAACCCTGACCGCCGACCATAGTGGGCCAACGTGTGTGGAGAGTGCCACGCTTCATGCACGTAAAAGACCCCTTTGTGGACCGCCCAGTAGTGCACCACATAGGCTAAATTTTCCGACCCTACCCACCTCTCCCCTTTTTCCTGTGGTTCTTCAAAATTTACCGGTCCTTTGTTTCCCACCCCATCCCCATATTTCATTTATCATCATCATTTCATGTTCATTTTATCATCCTTTTCATGTTCATCGCCTGTAAATAACCTATATAGCGTTGCACGGGCGTAAAACACCAACTCACTCACTCACTCACTCTATACAAGTTTTGTCAATTATAGCTGTCTAAGTATCATAATATAAGAAATAAGTACTAATAGTAGGAAACAGTTATTGGACACTTTATCATAGGACACTTTTTTCCCTTACACTAAGATTTTAAAGAATTTTTTAACTGGATTTGATTTGCCTTGCCTTAATTGGACCAAAACGGTTTAAATATGCATAATTTAAAAGCAGTGATATGACAGTTCTAAAGATAATCTAAACTGGCCTTCAATTTCCTTACAAATTATCAAATCGATTGTTCGATATCTTCCTAACTCTAACGAACCCCATTATAAAGAGCAGAGTACGTCTTTATAGGTCTCCTCAATACATAAAACTCAAATAAGATAGCTTACTAATGGCTCCTACAGAACTGTATAACGATATTTTCTTCCGATCAAAGCTTTAAAGACGTATCAAGTAACGTCTAAAGATATTGACATTCATTTCAAGTGAAAATTGAAATATTAGTTATATAAATCTCCATTTTCTAATTGCTTGCTGTTAAAAGGCTAATTTTTTATATTTGTATTGGTAAATGATTTCCATTAAGTCTTTTAGATTACCAGACAGCGTTGCTGTTAATTACTATAGGCTTCAGAAGGTATCAATTATCAAATTTAATGCGATAGTTGTAAACGTCGATGTATCGCGATTTGATATGTCCCTTGGCAACACGTCAAATTTCTGAAAAATTGCTTATCTTCACATAAATCCAGGGAATGATAATGCTTATTGCGACGCGACTGAATTTATACAGTATCAATTTGTTATTGATGGATCTACAAGTTCGTTAAAACATGGAGGAAACTGCGCATTCTAAAGAAGGAAAAGGAAGAAACGTGTTAATAGCTTTTGATGGAAGCGAATATGCTCAAGCTGCGATGAAATGTAAGTATATTGATATCACAGTTGCTTCCCTTTTAATATTGCTAGGTATTAATTGATATGATTAAAAAAGATTTGGTAAATGTCATTTCAAACCATGTACGGGGACTGCTTTTTTAAAACATGCTGGAAAAGCATAACCCTTCCGGGGCACCTTGGTTCATTCTTGTTCGCTTTGCTCACTACAGTTTAAATGCTTAATGTGTTTTTTCTAGTTGCATGTTTCGTCCTTTTAAGTTTGAATCGGCTGGTTTTGTCGGAATTCCGACATTTGAATGCAAATTTAATAAAGTAGGTCCAATTTCAACAAGAACTTAGACTATCTCATGCATCGTCAAATCAATGAATACTAGAAACATGTGGATTATTTTACGTGCAGCGTAACAGGTGGAATATTGTTTCGTTGTATAATTACTTTATTAAACATTAGAGTAATAATTAACGTGCTTTACATTTTTTGTACGAATTTTTTTTCGTAATGAATTAACAACAGAAACACCCAAACGATAAGGCAATTTTTAGTATAGGGAATATAAAGTTGTACAGTTCCGAATCAGTTCTAATTAGTTAAAGTAAAAGATGCTCCTCAAATTTTAGATTGTTCATATACAGTAAAGTATTTTTCGACGTTATCCCTAATTACCATAAATGAAGTTTGGTCATTAAAGCAATATAATATTTATCTCACAATTTTGAACCATCAAGGTGCCTTATAGGCCTCCATGGACCTTAATCGTTCAATAAAACCTTGATTTCAGTATATCTGCTTGTTCCTCCTTATCCTCGTTAAATGACAATTTTCTTTCAATATAACCGCAGACAGTTTGGTTTAAACATATTTTATTTGCCAAAACATCATTGCTTGGTTGGACACAAATAACACATTCTTATGAAGTGTTTATCCGTGCGGTTTCAGGTTGGCGAATAGGCCCACAACAGCGATAAGCTTGTAGGCGAAAGTCCACAATAGAGCGCCCAAAAACCTGACATCGGGTCAAGTTGCTTTGCCCACAACTTTATGTGCAACAGGTTGTTGAATGGGGAAGTCCTGTTATAATGATTGCCTAGGTCGTCAGGCTATAATGCAGAAAACCTGACCGCAAACAATAATCATCGTGTTCGAAAATAGCACGTTCCTCGCACGTTAGAGGACCTAGTGTAGGTCTCGATAAGAGAAGGACCCACATAAAGGAGGCAAAATTGTCCGGTACTAACTCTCCCTCTTTAATTCCAATGGCAGTCAAAACTGGCCTTATGTCCCCATTCCTCCACTGCATCCTGATTTCATGTTCCTTTTTTTCGCCCCTTTCATGTTCATATCCCTGCTATAGCAGAATTTGTGCTGCTTGGGAGTAAAGCAATAACTGTTTTAAGGTTCATCTCATCTATTAAGAAAATTTAAGTGGAAGTAATGAACCTGAGCATTGCACGCTTCTTTACTCTATACTTCTATATAAAAATCTCTTTCTTTCTCGAATTTTTAATACCGGTACTTGATCATGACTAAAGTCAACATTAATCTAACAGAATCTCAGACAAAATCATTAATTAATTGCAAGTTTTCGTCTTAAGTTGATTTTATTTGTTTTTAATTCCCTGCAAGTTCGTTATATCTGATTTCTGTGTGGATTTGATATGCTTGCTTTTTTATTTCAAATCGATAAGCAAGCATATCAAATAAATTTTTATGTATTAAATAACACTCTTATTTTTCTTTATGGTAACATCGATTACTTTTTAACAAATTTTCTTTTGCGTTTCATACATGTCATGCAATCGAAACATATATTCATGCTGCTAGTATATTAAAAACGATCAAATGTTGTAACCAATTTGGTTGGGTTTTTGCAGTCCAATTACAGAGTGAGTGTGTTGATGTTTTACGCACTAGCATCACTATATAGGCTTTAAAATGAGAAGATGTTAAAATGAACATGACATGGTGATGATGATGATGATGAGGTGGGATGGGATAGAAAAAAACAGTAAATTTTTAAGACCACTGGAGATCGGAAAAGTGGGTATGGGCGGAAAATCTGGCCTAAATGATGCACTTCTTGGTTGCTCTGGCCTTAAAGGGACATTAAACGTCAAGCAGGGCAATCTATACCCTATGATCAATGGTCAGGATTTCTGTATAATATGACAATATAGAGATGGTTAGATGAACTGCAAAGGTAGAAGGTACATATTCGAATGTCAACAGTGATGAACAATTTTCGTATTATAAACCTGACAATCGTAAAAATTTCACTATAAGGCATCCGGTATCCTGGCAATGAGTCACAAACTGATTAGGATTAATATCCAAAACTATATAATGGAGTAACTTGTCAATCGCAAACGATAGTGGTGAACTGTACTTTTTGAGAATGCATGGTTTAGAGAACAACTAGACGTGTAAAGTTTTCAACAAGTTCACACTATTTATGAAACTGATACTTGAGATATTGGATCATTCTTTACTATTTTGGCCAACCTCAAAATAAAAACATCACTACAAGACAAACAGCGCCACTGTCATGACTATTATTTCTGCAATATTTTTTACATCCCGCGAAATTGTCTTTCTGCAGTGATAAAGGAAGTTATGTACAAAACATAAATTTGTTATTTTGGTTGACATTTTCTTTAGTATATTATACGGTTTGATCGGTTTGCAATAGCTATCCGGTGCTTATCAATTGTCCGGGGAATCGTTTAAATCATTTTCGCTATTATTGGAATCTATATCAACTATATTGAGTGTGGTGATATCTCGTTTTGTTTTATTCTAAACAGTAAAATATTTTGCGTTGTCAAAATTAAGGCTTAACATGCGCTATTGACTGTCGAATTTTCCCCATATTTTGTGGGAAAATAAAAGGAAAGCAAAAGTTAGTATGTTTGTAAACTAAATTGCATATATCAGGAAGATACATGAACATGTAAGGGTGAGGAAGAAATGGGGCCACAAGGTTAATCCGGGTAACAAGCTGTTACTACCCTGGAATAAGGAGGGATATGTTGGATCGGACAATTTAGCCCACTGTAGGGCATCTTTCGGGTCCTACTCTTATCGAAACCTGCAGCAATATTTCCAAGGAGTAACATGACCTTTTTTTAAACAAGATGCACCACTTTGTTCTTAACATATTTGCCTGACATCCTGGAATGCAACATGATCAAGTGTTCCCCAGTTGCTCCAATCTGTGTCTGCAAAACGTCCCAATTTTTCGTACTGGGCACACTTATTTAAGGGGACTTATCGAGGTAATTAGAAATGATGTAGGTCTGCACGATTTTTTTTTTAAAGATTTTGTACATGTTTTTGCAGATCCCTTGGTAGGAGTTATGGTCTTTTAAGGGTAAAAAATAGTTGTTTTTTTTCATGTTTTTGCCCCAAAGACTGAAAAGTGTTGCTGATATAGTAAAAAGCTTTTACTTGCTTCAACTTTCAGCTAATTAACCTCTACAAAAATATCCATTTAATAAAATTAAAAGTTGTCACATGACCCCTTTCAGGGGTTATAGCTCATAGTAAAAGATCCTTATAGCTTGAGAACCAGGTTAGCGATTCAGACTCCTTGGAGACTCTTGTAAAGAACTGTATTATATGTTTTTGATAAATTAACAACAGAAGCACTCAAACGTGTAGGCAATATTGAGTCTAGGGAATAAAGGTTAGGAACTACCAAATCAAGCCCCCTCTTAAAGGAACCAAAATTGAAAATGTTTTTATGCTACCAGGCAATTTACCTTAACTTTAACCTAATGAAGAGTATATATCCTCTGGTTCCCAATCATTACTGTAAATATCACTAGAGGTTTCAAGACTTGCGGGAAAGGAAAGTCATTTCGTTTGGTATCAGGCTAAAATTAGAACAATTTCCAGAAAGGATATGTAGGAAGTATAGGTCCTGAAAAACTCTCCTTTAAAGCAAGCAAACATAGATCACAATTCAATAGATTTGATCTGCTTGTTCCTCGTAATCCTCGTTAAATGACAATTTACTATCAATATGACCGAGGAGAGTATATGAATTGCTTCGTTTGAACATATTTTATTTGCCAAAACATCATTACTTGGTTGGACACAAATAAAACATTCTTATGAAGTTTTTTTCCCGTGCAGGTCACGGTTGGCAAATAGGACATCAGCAGCGCTAATCTTTTTGGTGAAAGTCAACTATATAGCTCCCAGAAATCTGACATTGGGTCAAGTCGCTTTGCCAATGCACATGCGACTAAGATGTGCAGGTGCAACAAGTAGTTGAATGGGGAAGCCCTGACCGCACACCATATTGGTACACGGGTGTTAGGAAAACAGTCACGGTCCTCGCACGTTAGAGAATCCAGTATATTTCTCTATATGAGAAGGACCAAAATTGTCCGATACTAACCCAGTCTCTTTTTATCAATGGCAGTCGAAACTCCAAACCCCGATTAACCATGTATCCCCATTCCTCCACTGCATATCCTCGTTTCATGTTCATTTTATCACCCCTTTTATGTTCATCTCCCTGCTATAGCCGAATTCGTACTGCTTTGGAATAAAGTAACTAACAATAGTATGATTTTGACCGATTAATCTGGGATTAGTTGTTAAGGGTATTAAGGTTCATCCCATCTATTAAGAGTCTTTTAGAGAAAGTATTGAACCTGGTAATTGAACGCCTCTTTACTCTATACCTACAAAAAATGTAAATATAAAAAATCTCTTTCATTCTAGAACCTTTAAATACTTGATCTCGACCCGACCATGATTAAATTCAATGTTGATTAAACAAAATCAAATACAAAATCATTAATTAATTGCAAGTTTTCGTCTTAAATTGGTTTTATTTGTTTTTAATTCCCTGTAAGTTCCTTATATCTGAGTTCTGTGTGGATTTGATAGGCTTTCTTATCGATTTCATGTATTGAATAACTCTTATTTTTCTTTATGGCAACATTAATTACTTTTTAACAAATTTTCATTTGCGTTTCATACATGTAATGCAATCGATACGTATATTCATGCTATTGGTATCATGGAAATGAACAAATGTTGTAACCAATTGGAATTTTGATTATGTTTACTTTTTTGCAACGAAAGTCATCATGCACGGGGTGTAGGTAATCATCGAGTTCGAGTTCGAGTCAGAGTTAGAGTTCGAGTTAAAGTTCGAGTTACGACTCGAGTTCGAGTTAAAGTTCGAGTTAGAGTTCGAGTTATTATTCGAGTTCGAGTTTAACTTATCAGCTAACTCGAAACAGTGATTTTTATGGCAATAAGTGAGTTACGACTCGAGTTCGAGTTACAGTTCGAGTTACAGATCGAGTTAGAGTTCGAGTTACAAAACAAGTTGTGTAATTATTTTTTGCACACTTTCTTTATCATTTGTATTTGCAACTCTGCTGCAACACAGTGTTATGTTAGGGAGCAGCCATTTGTTTTTTGTGGGGGGCGGGGCGGGGGGTGCTGTGATGAACTTTAAATAAAAGGAAAAGAAAAAGATTATGATCAGTTTAAAAATAATAAAAAAATGCGCAAAAAACAAATATTCCATTTTTATTCAAAAATAAAAAGGCGGGACGGAGAAAGATCCATAGCCCCCTAAAATTCTAACGGTCGTTTCCTTACTGTTCGATTGTTGTTGTCTTCATTCAAGAAACTTGATAGAACACAAGTAAATCTGTGAGCAATTGCTCACAAGTGATACACCCGCTTCCAAAATAATGTCTTGTGCTAAAAAGTAATCGGTAAAGAATAACAGGAGGTACGTATACATAGGATAAAGTTATATAAGAAAACAGACATTTACGTCATACAGTTGCTTAAAAGGTACGTTACAACTCATCATAATAAAGCTGTGTACCAAATTTGAAATCAATTCCTTCAGCAGGTGCCGTCAAAAAAATCTGTTACGACAAATTGTCCTATTTTTGACCCTTAAAAAGTTTGCTAAGATGCGCGACTGTCCTGAAAAGAGGGGGGCACGGTACAACTCACGGACAGACGAACGGACAAACAGTCGGACTAGGTGATTGCAATATAGCCCACTCTTTTACGAGTGGGGTATAATATTTTCAGATAAAAGACAGAAGACTGGGATTCCGCCGTGTTGGTTCAGTACCGGAGAATATGCATACCAAGTCTTTATTATACTGGTACACTGCTTGTAAATTTGGAGATTGCCACATTGGTACATATTTGCTTCTTGTCCACAGTCTTTGTGACATTACGTAAATATGTACATGTATTGATTGTTAATCATATCTACACATATATTTATAAATGAGTATATTGAATAGAGGCAGAGGTGCCTGTCAAAAGTCCGAAAGGGCAGAGACAAATCAGTAAACACCAACAAGTATTATCTTTGACAACATTCATGTAATTGCGCTAAAGTAAATATTCAACTCGAACTCTAACTCGATCAGTAACTCGAACTCTAACTCGATCTGTAACTCGAACTCGAGTAGTAACTCGATTATTGCCATAAAAATCACTGTTTCGAGTTAGCTCAAATTTTAACTCGAACTCGAAAAATAACTCGAAAAATAACTCGAACTCTAACTCGAACTTTAACTCGAACTCGAGTCGTAACTCGAACTTTAACTCAAACTCTAACTCTGACTCGAACTCGAACTCGATGATTACCTACACCCTCATGCACGTAACAGAATGAGTGAGTGAGTGAGTTGGTGTTTTTCGACATATCATCACTATATAGGCTAAATAAGGAAAGGATGATAAAATGAACATGAAATGATGAATGGGGGTGGGTTGGAAACAAAGGAACAGACTATTCTGAAGACAACTGGAAATTTGGAGAGGTGAGTAGGGGCGGAAAATTTAGCTTATGTGGTGAATGCAATACTTAGCAGCTCGCATTTTACGTGCACTCTCTACACACGTTGGCCCTATATATGGTCAGCGGTCAGGCTTTCCGTATTGTAAACCTTGTCAACCACTGCGGCGAAGACAACCCTTTTTAGCCTCCAGGGTAAACACCGTGGTTGCTAGATGTGGGATGAGCACTAATCCAATGTCAGAATCCCAAGACCAAAGGTCGTTTCTTACGACAAGATAGGCCCTGCTGCAGGACTATTTGCCACCGGGCCCAGCACGAGACTGAACGTAAGAGATGAATTTGTGGATCGGGATGAAAGTACCACATGTGCAAAGTTCTACAGCAATGTTAAGCTTGTCGTTAAAATTTTACTATTGGGCGCAGGTACCCTGGCGTCGGAACTCCAACCGACTGGGATTTACATCCAAGGTTGTTGAATTGAGTAACATGTCAACCGAAATCGAGAGTGGCGAACTTAACATTTTGAGAATACATGGTTTTAAAGAACAGCCTGGCTTTTCAAGTTTTCAACAAGTATATGCAAATTTTGAAAAGGATACTGTTGATTCCTTTATTTTCGTGGGTACCAATTTTCACTGTTTTATTAAAATGGACCACCAGTACGTTGCATGACTCTTTTATCCGTGGTTTTAAGTCTGCAGCATTCAGATCAATGTTCAATTTCCTTTTCTTTGGGTATGATCAAATTTCTTTGGTCAAGGCAACCCACGAAAACCACGAAAATTAATATCCCACGAATAATTATGAATTTCCAGATGTTTAATCATTATTTACGTTTTTGGTCATGAAATAATAAAAACGTCACTTCAAAGTAAACAGTGCCTCTGTCAATCCTGTGGAATGATCTGATATCCCACGAAATAACCTATCTGCAATGACCAAAGTTAGCAATGTACACAATCTAAATTTGTTTTTGATGACATTTTCTTTGGCATAATATAAGGTTTAGTCGGTTTACGATAGATTATGGTGTCTATCAATTGCCCGGGGAACTGTTAGGGTCATTTATGCTATCAACTATATTGAGTGTGGTGATGACTCCTTCTATTTTTCTATATGTTAAAAATATTTTGCGTTGTTTAAATTACAGCTTAATGTGCGCTATTGACTGTCAGTTTTTTTTCATATTTTTTTGGAAAATATAAAACGAAAACAATTGTGCTTGCTAACTATGTTAAAACAAAATTAAAAAATAAAACAATAGTTAGCTACCAGTGTTTATCAATGAGATGAACATAAAACGGACGATAAAATGAACATGAAACGATGGTGCAGTGGAAGAAATGGGGGACTCAAGGCCAATAGGAGGCAATAAGCTGCAAGGTATCCTACTATTATCGAACCCAGCAGTAGTGTTATTGAATGGTTTTTAAACGTAACATTTTCCCCAACTAAGTGTACTGTATTTTATGGCCTGACACACTAGTATGCAAGATGATGAAGTTACAAAATGTACCCTTATTCAATTGCATCCCAGTCGCTCTGTAGGCAAAGATTTTGTAGATGATTTCTGGCAGTTGAATGTTTTCTCTTTAACATTTGGTTTGTACAGTTTGGTCGGGCAATTTCAACATAAAACTTTTGTAACAAAAACTTCTTAATTTTTAGTCAATTTTGTCATATTTTTAATTGAGAATGTTAAAGTTATAAATATAAAGTAAAAATCTACACATTCCAGTGCTTTGGAAATTAAAACTTTTGAAATAACAGTCTTTAGCTCACAACTAAATAAATATTATATTTGCGTTTATATACGAAAGCATAGAAAGCTCATACGATATATATATTCGAAAATTCGAGAATCGAGATTCCGTCTGGGTTTTCGTAATATTACGAAAGCCCAGAAGGCTCATACGAGATTCGAAATTCGAGATTCGAAATTATATGCCTTTATGCATCATTACATGTAAAATGAGATTAATTACGTCTACAACATTTATATATTTGGGTATGAATAATAATAATATGATTATGCAACCCCTTATATTTTCTCAACTTAACATATTTGAACGTTAGATCAATATTTATTTAGGACGAGGCATTAATTTTCATTTCTAAATCTAACTTAAAAATTACTGTTAACTCAGAGAAAATAAAACAATAATATCAAAATGTCCCATTCGAAATTGTCAACCTACAGCTAAATGTATTGAATCTAGAAATCTTTTCATTCATTGTGTATGAACTGGTCGAGTTGCCGGCATTAACTGTCAAACATCAATAGTCATATATCTTTGTACATATACCATATGACTAATATAGTAAAAGCTGTATGTAATTAGCTGGTATGTGTGATGGTCTTGTCGAACTCAGAGTTAATATCCTACAACAGTTCTAAGAATATCACTACTTTGTTTTTATAAGTTCATCAGTTAGGGAACTTTTTCATTTTTGCCGACTAATATAATAAAATAGTTTTAATTTTTTTTCATTTCATTTTGACAATAATGTTGCTTCCTTAAACTTTTAACCTTGCATGCGTGTCTTCAAGTAGACTTCAATGCACCAAGTATTCCGGCACTTTTCTCTCAACAGAGATATGCTACTCTGCCATCATGCATGCCAGTAGGCTATTAGAGATACAAGAAATGCTTCGTACCTCATATGTTAAAACACTGCTGCCTGTCGCTGTAAAAGGACCCAATAGGATTCCCTGCAGTAGGCTTATTTTTCCTGGCCATATCCATCCTCAATTTTCAATTGAAAGTCTTAAACCATTGACACTTCATCATCATTTCATGTTCATTTTATCACCCTTTCATTCTCATCTCGATAATACAGTCGAATTTGTACTGCTTTGGAGTAAAGAAATCGCCAACTTGCCTTTATTTTTTTTTTACAATTCAAAATAATTTTATTCAGAAAATACCTGTTACAATTTCTCGGAATAGCCCAGGCAACTAATTCCGAGCTTCCCCTTCTTACAAGATCGCATTACCAGGGATTGCAATGCGAAAAAAAATAACTCCCAATATATTTAAAAATTGTTTTCACCAACACAGTTTCTAATCAAATTTAATGATTCAGTATTTTTATAAATTTAAAATTCTTTTCCATGTTCACCAACACAGTATCTAATCAAATTCAATGATTCAATATTTTGTACTAGCAGTACTGTTATTTAAATGAGATCTAGTGTAATTTAAATGAGAAGTAATTTTGGGCTAGTCACGTGATTTAAAAAGATTGTACTTTCATGTTTAAAATGGATTATATTTTTTCTCATGGTAAGTTTTTTAAGTAAAGCAGTTTTGAATTTTCAATCATTGAATTCGATCATTTCATGAACACAACTAGATTCATATCTAATAAAAAGATACATTTATGGGAGTAATCATAAACTACATGTACATACACTCTACACATACATAATTTGCTTTAGGTATAAATTGACACCATAGCATTTTTTTGTACATCATCAAGCTTGACCGAAACAGAACTTAAAAGAAATTTGGTTTCGGTTTTAAACATATTCAAGATATTGGAGACAGTTAATTTCTTTTTTTGATATTTTGCTATATTCCTGTTTTTCCATACGATTCATTTGGCTGTTATTAAAATAGTTTATACTTATTGACTGGGTATAAGGGAAATAGGTAGATTATTTTCCCCGAGGTGCAACTATTGCCTGAGGCGTAGCCGAAGGCAATAGTTGTCTCCGAGGGAAAATAATCTATCTATTTCCCGAATACCCAGTCAGTAAGTGTTTTATTATACCAAAAGAAACAATAGACAAAAACGTTTATAATTTTAGATTATTTAAAAATTCAAAATGTAATAAATAAATACAAATATTCATTCAACTTCAAGCGTACTTTAAAGATGCATAGAAAGTACTTTAAAAAGTTTTGCATGGGAAACTCGTGCAATTAACTATCTGTAGTGTGATGTTACATGAGTAAAATATATCAATCAAAATAAAACAATGAAAACTATTGGCTCAAGGCGGGGCTTAATGACGTCAGAGGGCAAATAGTTGTGGCGAGGGCAATAGTTCGGAAACTATTGACCGGTCAATAGTTCAAAGCTAGCAAACGAAAAAAATAGTGAAACTATTGTATATGCATTTATTAAAGAAAAACATTACTGAGGTATAATAATATTAATTATAAATGGATCGTTTACTTCTTTGATACCAAAAATAATATTCTCAACTGAATGGTCTATGTGGCCCATACCCGCCAATGTGGAATAGTTATTTATTCTTTTAAAAACTTCTTCCCAAAAAGAGTTTACTATTTGGCAATTAACAAAAAGATGCAATAGATTTTCATTATTATTACAAAAATGACATCGTCCATCGGACTTATTCATTTTTTGTAGCAATTCTTCTGTATAAACTGCGTTATGTAAAAGTTTCCATTGCAGCTGTTTCGATTTTCTGCTGCTAAAGTTTATATATATATTCTTCCAAATCATGTCCCAATTTAGATTGTTAAATGTTGCATCCCATTTTGCTTGGCAATTCGGGATTGAATTATTTTTATAAAAGATTTGTATATCCTTTAATCGCAGTTTATTAACATCTATATTTGACCCGTTCTTTGTGAATTTTAATAATTTGAAATCAAAATTTTCCTTTTGTTTTATAATGTTTGGATGTTCATCGGATTTTAATAAATCTACATATTCTTTACCGAACGCTTTCTTCAGTCTTGTGTACTGCGATATCCAATCCCTTTTATCCCTAAGGTTATTGAAAATCACAGTAGAATCTATGAAAGAACTAAGGTTATTATCCCAAATTTCTTTCACCTTTTTGAATCCGCTTTTGGCAAAGTTTTCATAGAAAAATGCTTTGCCATTAAACTTAAGCTTATTGTTGCCAAATAGATTTGATTCAAGGAGTTTGGATTTGGTAATGCGTTCCTGGTTGTTAAGAAATTCCATCCAGGAACGCATGAGATTTCTATAATATGTGGAAAGGTGTGCTCTGTTAAGTACATCTGTACTGGAACACGTACACATGAAGTATTCCGAATCAAATTTTTCGTCTAGTCCCATAAAAAAAATTGCCTTTATTTTTAAGGATTTAAGCAAATTCAGTGTTTCATTATGTGTTTAGAATGTGAAAGTTTAAACCTTCGAATGGAATAAATTTGGATCGGTAATCGAATTTGATATAACTGCTTTTAATTTTGCAAATATCCTTTTATCAACATTATCAACGTCCTTGCGATGAGAAGTTTACTGACTTTAGAGGAAACACAAACGATATCTTTTAAGAATATTTTTCAGTCAATAATAGTTTTTGTTTTCATTTACATAATTTTGCAGCTTTTTATTGATATATTATTGTATCTCCCCATACCAGTTGCAATAGTTTAGAGATATAGAATATCGGCATTTGACAATTAACGTTCTATTCTGAGAATCGTACTTGTTCTCATCACTGCAAAACATCAGAGAGATCTATTAAAGATAAAAAGAAAACGTAATGTAAAGATGCACAATGAACAATACCCAATGATAATTATAAGCTGTTTTACGTTATTTTACTGTTATGAATCAAGTCTTCATTTTCTTTATTTCAGTTACTTTTTTTTTCAAATTATGCTGTACAACAAAACAACCTCTGGATTATCTAAAAATTTTAATATTGCATCTGGCCCAGACTTTGTATATCTGTTTAAATAAAAATATGAATTGATTCATTCAGTCTTTTATAAAAGATCATTCAAAATTCTAATGAAACACAGGATAAAATCAGGTTTTATGCATTTTCTTCCACTGTAATAGTAGGGTCCAGTGAAATAGGTGGAAAGTCATTTCTTTATTAAGTTGCGCGATTTCAGATATATCGGTGAGATGAAACCTGTTCTATTCTTTATGGTATCATCAATTACTTTTAATAAATTTTCTTTTGCGTTTCATACATGTCATGTAATCGAAACATATATTCATGCTGCTAGTATATTAAAAACGAACAAATGTTGTAACCGATTGGGTTGGGGTTTTGCAGTCCAATTACAGAGTGAGTGTTGATGTTTTACGCACTAGCAACACTATATAGGCTTTACAATGAAAAGATGTTGAAATGAACATGACATGATGATGATGATGAGTTAAGATGGGATAGAAAGGAACAGTAAATACTTAAGACCACTGGAGATCGGAAAAGTGGGTAAATGGGCGGAAAATCTGGCCTAAATGAGGCACTTCTTGGTGGCCCTGGCCTTAAAGTGATGTTAGACGTGAATTCGAAGCAGGTTAATCTATACCCATACGCTGGTCAACTATGATCAATGGCCAGGATTTTCGTATAATATGACAATATAGAAATGGTTAGATGAACCGCAAAGGTAGAAGGTACATATCCGAATGTCAACAGTGATGAGAAACTTCCGTATTATAAACCTGACAATCGTAAAAATTTCACTACAAGGCACCCGGTATCCTGGCAGTGTGTCATAAACCGATTAGGATAAGTACCCATGGTTGTTGAATGCAGTAACTTGACAACCACAATTTTTGAGAATGCATGGTTTTAAAGAACAACTGGACTTGTCAAGTTTTAAACAAGTTCACAATATAAATGAAAGGGATACTTGAGATATTGAAGAATTCTTTATTTTTTTGGCTAACCTCTATCTTATGAAATAATAAAATTGTCACTGCAAGACAAACAGCGCCACTATCATGACTATTATTACTGCATTTTTTTATCCAAAGAAATTGTCTTTCTGCCATGATAAAGGAAGTAATGTACAAAACATTAATTTGTTATTAATGTTGACATTTTCTTTGGTATATTATACGGTTTGATCGGTTTACGATAGCTATCCGGTGCTTATCAACATATATTTCGCTTCCGCTATTATTGGAATCTATAAAATATATAAACTATATTGAGTGTGGTGATATTGATCTAAACGGTGAAATATTTTGAGATGTCAAGATTAAGGCTTAACAAGCGCTATTGACTGTTGATTTCCCCCCATATTTTGGGGGGAAATAAAAGGAAAGCAAATATTATTGTAGTATGTTTGTAAACTAAATTGCATATATCAGGAAGATACATGAACATGGAAGGGTGAGGAAGAAACGGGGCCACAAGGTCAATCCGGGTAACGAGCTTTGACTACCACTGGAATAAGGAGGGATATGTTAGATCGGACAATTTAGCCCACTGTAGGGTATCCTACGGGTCCTACTCTTATCGAGACCTGCAGCAATGCTTTCAAGGTGCGAGTAACATGACCTTTTTTAAACAAAATGCACCACTTTGTTCTTCACATTTTTGCCTGACGTCCTGGCATGCAACATGATCAAGTTATCCCCATTCGACTACATTCATGTCGCTCCATTCTGTGTCTGCAAAACGTCACAATTCTTCGTACTGGGCACACTTATTAAAGGGGACTTATATCGAGGTAATTAGAAATGATGTAGGTCTGCACGAAATTTTTAAAAAGGTTTTGTACAAGTTTCTGGCAGATCCCTTGGTAGGAGTTATGGTCTTTTAAGGATAAAAAATTGTGTTTTTTTCCCGTTTTTGCCCCAAAGACTGAAAAGTGTTGCTGATATAGTAATAGAAAATAAAGAGATGTGGAATAAGTGTACACGACACAGCCCAAAATTAAACGGCACTTTAGAAAAACCACAATGGACAACCGCCAGCAACCTTCAACGAGGCCATTTGGCACTGCTCGCGGTTCTGCAATTGGCCCATGGTCTAAATAAGATGCATATAATTCAAATCCAGCCCTGAAATAGTCACAGATAGACCCCCTTCTTAAACAAGGAACAGAAAACATCAAAAAGACAAGTACAAACGAAAGCTTTGTCAAAGATTCCTGGCTTAGGACAGGCACATATAATATGTGGCGGGGTTAAACTAGTTTTTTGGGCCCAACCTTCCCCCTATCAATATTCCTAGACAAAGCACAAAAACTAAACACACAATAAAAATCAAATCGATCAAAGTCCAATTCTACTAGAGAGAACCTAAGACAAAAAAAAGCTTTTACTTGCTTTATTACCCTCTACAAAAATATCCATTAAATAAAATTAAAAGTTGTCACATGACCGTAAAGATCCTTATAGCTTGAGAACCAGGTTAGCGATTCAGGCTCCTTGGAAACTCTTGTAAAGAACTGTATTATAGTTTTTTGATAAATTAACAACAGAAGCACTCAAACGTGTAGGCAATATTGAGTCTAGGGAATAAAGGTTAGGAACTACCAAATCAAGCCCCCTCTTAAAGGAACCAAAATTGAAAATGTTTTTATGCTACCAGGCAATTTACCTTAACTTTAACCTAATGAAGAGTATATATCCTCTGGTTCCCAATCATGCAAGGAATCATTACTGTAAATATCACTAGAGGTTTCAAGACTTGCGGGAAAGGAACGTCATTTCGTTTGGTAGCCGGCTAAAATTAGAACAATTTCCAGAAAGGATATGTAAGAAGTATAGGTCCTGGAAAACTCTGCATTAAAGCAAGCAAACATAGATCACAATTCAATAGATTTCATCTGCTTGTTCCTCGTAATCCTTGTTAAATGACAATTAATATGACCGAGGAGAGTATATGAATTGTTTGGTTTGAACATATTTTACTTGCTTGGACACAAATAAAACATTCTTATGAAGTGTTTTCCCGTGCAGGTCACGGTTGGCAAATAGGACAACAGCAGCGTTAATCTTGTTGATGAAAGTCAACTATCGAGCTCCCAGAAATCTGACATTGGGTCAAGTCGCTTTGCCCATGCACATGCGACTAAGATGTGCAGGTACAACAAGTAGTTGAATGGGGAAGTCCTGACCGCACACCATATTGGTACACGGGTGTTAGGAAAAAAGTCAGGGTCCTTGCACGTTAGAGAACCCAGTATATTTCTCTATATGAGAAGGACCAAAATAAAGGAGGCAAAATTGTCCGATACTAACCCTTTCTCTTTTTATCAATGGCAGTCGAAACTCCAAACCCCGATTAACCTTGTGTCCCCATTCCTCCACTGCATTTCCTCATTTCATGTTAATTTTATCACCCCTTTTATGTTCATCTCCCTGCTATAGCCGAATTCATACTGCTTTGGAGTAAAGTAACTAACCATTGTATGTTTTGGGACCGATTAATCTGGGATTAGTTGTTAAGGGTTTTAAGATTCATCCCATCTATTAAGAGTCTTTTAGAGAAAGTATTGAACCTGGTAATTGAACGCTTCTTTACTCTATACCTAAATATATAAAATCTCTTTCTGTCTAGAACCTTTAAATACTTAATCTCGACCTGATCATGATTAAAGTCAATGTTGATTAAACAAAATCCAAGACAAAATCATTAATTAATTGCAAGTTTTCGTCTTAAGTTGGTTTTATTTGTTTTTGATTCCCTGTTAGTTCCTTATATCTAACTTCTGTATGGATTTGAAAGGCTTGCTTATCGATTTCATGTATTGAATAACATTTATTTTTCTTTATGGCAACATTAATTACTTTTTAACAAATTTTCTTTTGCGTTTCATACATGTAATGCAATCGATACGTATATTCATGCTGCTAGTATCTTTAAAATGAACAAATGTTGTAACCAATTGGATTTTTGTTGATGCTTTCTTTTTGCATGGAAAGTCATCATGCACGTAACAGAATGGGTGAGTGAGTGAGTGAGTTGGTGTTTTACAACGGCGGACCTATCATCACTATATAGGCTAAATAAGGAAAGAGTGATAAAATGAACATGAAATGATGAATGGGGGTGGGTTGGAAACAAAGGAACAGACAATTCTGAAGACAACTGGAAATTGGGAGAGGTGAGTAGGGGCGGAAAATTTAGCTTATGTGGTGCATGCAATACTTGGCAGCTCGCATTTTACGTGCATGAAACGTGGCACTCTCTACACACGTTGGCCCTATATGGTCAGTGGTCAGGCTTTCCGTATTGTAAACCTTGTCAACCCCTGCGGCGAAGACAACCCTATTTAGGCTTCAAGGGTAAACACCGTGGTTGCTAGATGTGGGATGAGCACTAATCCAATGTCAGAATCCCAAGACCAAAGGTCGTTTCTTCCGACAAGCTAGGCCATGCTGCAGGCCCTTTTGCCACCGGGCCCAGCACGGACTGCACGTAAGAGATAAATTTGTTGATCACAATGAAAGTACCACATGTGAAAAGTTCTACAGCAATGTTAAGCTTGTCGTTAAAATTTTACTATTGGGCGCAGGTACCCTGGGGTCGGAACTCCAACCGACTGGGATTTACATCCAAAGTTGTTGAATTAAGGTAACATGTCAACCGAAATCGAGAGTGGCAAACTTAACCTTTTGAGAATGCATGGTTTAAGAGAACAGCCTGGCTTTTCAAGTTTTCAAGAAGTACTAGGAAAAACCCGCGAATTCGCGGGAAAATCAATCGTTGGTTGCTTTACAAAATATTACACAATAAAACATTGCATTTGCGTGACCTTACATCATAGTTGTACTAATCGCAAATTAAAGGTTCTACGGTATTATTTAACTCTAATAATTTTTTGGTTACTGTCAGTTTTTCATTGTGGTTTTTCTAAATTACCGCTTGTTATTTGAGCTGTGTCGCGTACTTATTCCACAGTTTATTTCATTAGTTTCTATTATAATCTTTTATTGTGTGTTACCCCACCTGTAAATAAAAAATGTCCAGTGGCAGGATAAGTTTCAATCAATCGCTACGCAATTTTGTCAATTTATTGACATCGTTGAGGCCAATTTTACACGAAAGGGAAAAAAAACTACAATATGATAAATTTTAAATTGTTTTCATTTTTTTTTAAAACGGTAAAACATTTTTTTGCATTCATTTTATACATGTAGTAAACTCACCAATATAATCTATTATATAAAATCTTTTAAATATTAATCATAATTAATGGAAGATTTTGTGGGATTATTTTGTAATTCGTCTGATAACAGGGGTAATAATTCAAACATTGTAAAAAAGGGGGACAAAACATCGAACCGGCACTGAAGATATATTTGATCATATAAATTTACATTTCTAACCGCAGACTTTTTTAAATGTGCTAAGCAAAAATTAAGGTTATACCCCAATAAACAAAATATTTTACATTCATTTCTTATAAGTTAATTTCAAATAAACATTAAACATGAAATTCTCTGTTAAAATATCACATTAAGATCAATAATTTTGTAATTCTGTTTTTTTTGGTCTATTGGAAAATATTATAATTTTCTCGGTCAATCAGATCGCTGCATTCTACGTTAAGTAATTTGTTACGTGATGAACAATATAGATCTAAATATTTCATGGCGATGAGATTTCTTTTTTTATTTTTCCTCTACACGTACAGGTACTTCTAGTTTTTTAGTATTTTTTAGGGTTGATATATCGATTGATCAAACAATTCTGTAACAATTAATTTATACATGTATACCATTATTTTTCATTTTCAGATAAGAATAAACTGTTTAGTCTCGGGCGCCAAATGCCCGCTCGGACGCTTCCTATCGCTTTTTAGTATGACAGCCGGAGTGTAATTCCGGAACGGTGACGGCTATACCGTTTCCGGATCAATTAATTAGGTTAATTAGCAAACTGCAGACATAATTGCATATGTGTTAATGAAATTTTTAAAGGACACAACCATCCCCTATTTTTGATATATGAAGCTTAGTCGTAGCATTTGTTGTTTAGGCTGCAACCCGGCTAACAAAAAACGCTTCGTTATTTTAGTAGTATAGATATGCTAATTTGAAAAGGATACTGTTGATCCCTTTATTTTCGTGGGTACCAATTTTCATTGTTTGATGAAAATGGACCACCAGTTCGTTGCATGATTCTTTTATTCGTGGTTTTAAGTCTGCAGCATTCAGATCAATGTTCAATTTCCTCTTCTTGGGGTATGATCACTGAAATTTCTTGGATCAAGGCCATCCACGAAAACCACGAAAATTAATATCTCACGAATGCATTTTGCGATGTTTAATCATTATTTAGTTTTTTGGTCACGAAATAATAAAAAAACGTCACTTCAAAGTAAACAGTGCCTCTGTCATTCCTGTGGAATGATCTGATATCCCACGAAAAAAACTATCTGCAATGACCAAAGTTAGCATTGTACACAATCTAAATTTGTTTTTGATGACATTTTCTTTGGCATAATATAAGGTTTAGTCGGTTTACGATAGATTATGGTGGCTATCAATTGCCCAGGGAACTGTTAGGGTCATTTATGCTATCAGCTATATTGAGAGTGGTGATAACTCGTTCTATTTTTCTATATGTCAGAAATATTTTGCGTTGTTTAAATTACAGCTTAATGTGCGCTATTGACTGTCAAATTTTTTTCTCATATTTTTTGGAAAATATAAAACGAAAACAATTGTGTTTGCCGAATTTGCTAAAAGAAAAATTCAAAAAAAAAACAATAGTTAGCTAGCTATTGCTGTTTGATCAGTCTGCACGAATAAGGATTTATCAATGAGATGAACATTAAAGGGACGATAAAATGAACATGAATCGTGCAAAGGAAGAAATAGGGGACTCAAGGGCAATAGGAGGCAATAAGCTGCAAGGTATCCTACATTTTTCGAACCCAGCAGTAGTGTTATTGAATGTTTGTTAAACGTAACATTTCCCCAACTAAGTGCACCTAGTCAGGTTTACTGTATTTTATGGTCTGACACACTAGTATGCAAGATGATGAAGTAACAAAATGTACCCTTATTTAATCGCATCCCAGTCGCTCTGTAGACAAAGATTTTGTAGATGATTTCTGGCAGTTGAATGTTTTCTCTTTAACATTTGGTTTGTATAGTTTGGTCGGGCAATTTCAACATCTTAATTTTCAGTCAATTTTGTCATATTTTTAATTGAAAATGTTAAAGTTATAAATATAAAGTAAAAATGTACAAATTCCAGTGCTTTGGAAATAAAAACTTTTGAAAGAACAGTCTTTAGCTCACAACTAAATAGATATTCTATTTGCGTTTATATACGAAAGCCAAGAAGGCTCATACGATATTCGAAATTCGAGATTCCGTCTGGGTTTTCGTAATTTTACGAAAGCCCAGAAGGTTCATACGAGATTCGAAATTCGAGATTCGAAATTATATGCCTTGTTTCATCATTACATGTAAAATGAGGCTAATTGCGTCTACAACATTTATATATACTAATAGAAAAAAGAAACTGTGCATCACTTTGAAAAATCACAAATTCAAAATTTTATTTAGTTTTTGATACATTTTATCACAAAAGTATTGCTAAATCATTTTTCTCAAGATCTGGATAAAACATTTCATTTTTAGACCCCTAAAAGATGTTTTGTTTGCAGTTTGAATTCAGGTAGTGTCAATTTGAAATTCACAAAATCACACTTTGGAAAAAATGCTCATTTTTGAAATTAGGTTTTCTCAGCTGATTTTCACCAAAAACGTTTCTTCTTTTAGTGGTTGAAAGTTAACAAGTCAAATTTTGAGTGAAAATCTTGATTTTTAATTTTTGGGTAAAAAAGTGTTTGGTTTTTTTTTAATCTCAGAAACTGGAATTAATTTTTTTTCGGAATTTCACCCAAAAATGATCTGCATGGTCCACTCGACATTCAGTGAAAATTTCAACTCGATAACTGTATTTTTTACGATTTTCTAAATAAAAAAAGTACGGGTACAATTGATTTCCAATAGACATGCACAGTTTCTTTTTTCCATGAGTATATTTGGGTATGAATAATAATAATATGATTATGCAATCCCTTATATTTTCCCAACTAACATATTTGAACGTTAGATCAATATTTGTTTAGGACGAAGCATTAATTTTCATTTCTAAATCTAACTTAAAAAATTACTGATTACTCAGAGAAAATAAAACAATATAATATCAAAATGTCCCATTCGAAATTGTCAACCTACAGCTATATGTATTGAATCTCGAAATCTTTTCATTCATTGTGTATGAACTGGTCGAGTTGCCGGCATTAACTGTCAAATATCAATAGTAAGATATCTTTGTACATAAACCATATGAATAATAAAGATAATAGTTGTATGCAATAAGATGGTATGTGTGATGGTCTTGTCGACATCAGAGTCAATGTCTTACAACAGTTCTAAGAATATCACTACTTTGTTTTTATAAGTTTATCAGTTAGAGAACTTTTCATTTTTGCCGACTAAAATAATAAAATGGTTTTAATTTTTTTCATTTCATTTGACAATAATGTTGCTTCCTTAAACTTTTAACCTTGCATGCGTGTCGGTAAAAGTCTACTTCAATGCACCAAGTATACCGGCACTGTTCTCTCAACAGAGATATGCGGTTGGAGCTACTCTGCGATCATGCATACCAGTAGGAGATTAGAGATACAAGTAATGCTTCGTACCTCATATGTTAAAACACTGCTGCATGTCGCTGTAAGAGGACCCAATAGGATTCCCTGCATTAGGCTTATTTTTCCTGGCCATACCCATCCTCAATTTTCAATTGAAAGTCTTAAATCATTGACACTTCATCATCATTTCATGTTCATTTTATCACCCTTTCATTCTAATCTCGATAATTCAGTCGAATTTGTACTGCTTTGGAGTAAAGAAATCGCCAACTCGCCTTTATTTTTTTAAGGATTTAAGCAATTTCAGTGTTTTATTATGTGTTTAGAATGTGAAAGTTTAAACCTTCGAATGGAATAAATTTGGATCGGTCTTCGAATTTGATATAACTACTTTTAATTTTGCAAATATCCTTTTATCAACATTATGAACGTCCTGTCGATGAGTAGTTTACTGACTTTAGAGGAAACACAAATGATATCTTTTAAGAATATTTTTAGTCAATAATATTGTTTTCATTTACATAATTCTGTAGCTTTTTATTGATATATTATTGTATCTCCCCATACCAGTTGCAATAGTTTAGAGATATAAAATATCGGCATTTGACAATTAACGTTCTATTCTGAGAATCGTACTTGTTCTCATCACTGCAAAACATCAGAGAGATCTATTAAAGATAAAAAGAAAACGTAATGTAAAGATGCACAATGAACAATACCCAATAATAATTATCAACTGTTTTAGGTTATTTTACTGTTAAGAATTAAGACTGCGTTTTTTTTCTTTGAGTTGCTTTGCTTCACATGCAGCACAACAAAACAACCTGATTTATTACCAAAATCAAGTTCATAAGAAAATACGTATATTGTGAGAATATACTTTGAATTTTTCAATGAAGTACATACGCTATAATGAAAATGCATAATAATCAAACATTTTGTGGGTGTTTATTAAAGGTAATTAACCGAAATGATTACAATGGCTTTGTACAAGTGTTTTATTAGAAATATAGTGTATCGTGTTGAAAAAATATCACATTCTATAATTAAGTTTGCTTGAAAAAGAACCATGCTGCGAGTCTCGATAAGATTATAGGACCTAGATGACCATCTACAGGAGGCTTAATTGGCCGATAATATCCACCCCTTCTGTTTCCAGTGGCTGTCAAAACTCTTATCACAGATGGACCTTGTGTCTCCATTTCCTATTTTCTTCACTTCATCATCATTTCATGCTCAAATTACCATCCCTTTCATATTCATCTCCCAGATTTAGCCAAAGAGTAAAACCCGGGAGTAAAACTTACTATCGCGATATGAAGGGGACAACAGTGATAAAATTCAAACGAAATGATTAATAGGGTGGTGCCACAAGGCCAATACGGTCATTTTAGTTTGAATTTCATTGGCAAATGGATAATTGGGTCGGGTTGGGGAATACGTGTTTCCTTCGCTTATTTAACATTTCAGGCTGGTTCTCGAATGTGCAAAGAATGTGCGGTTTTTTTTTTTACTACAAGAAGCAAACACTATGGTTTGCAATAAGACTTTCCATATAAGTCATATAATGCCATATAATTGCCGACAGGCAGGCAGACAGATGAGTCGTACCCTAATTTCCACCTTAGACAGTTGATCTGACCCAAGGTCAGGGTGCTGGTCGCTCTTAAGTGGACTTTTTCAGACACGCCTTTGGTGCTGATTTGGACATATTTATAACGTGTGACGTCGCTATTGGACATAATGTCTTCAATATTGTTCTTTCTTATTTTTATGTCCCTGCTACAACATATCGGGTGCATATCGTTTTAATCATGTCTGTCGTACGTCCGTACGAATTTCCGTCGAGTTTTCTCACAAACCGTACATGAGAATGATTTGGAAAAATTGATAGGGTGGTAATGACAAACTGTACGTCCTTAGCTACTTTCACACCTTTTGAACTTCTACTTCCCGTTTCGGACTGGGCGATTTGAAAATTAAGGTGAAAATTTTCGCCAAGCTTTTCTCCCTTATCGTATATGAAAATGATTTGAAATTTGGTAAAGTGCTTCAGTATGACAAAATCCAATGGTTCGAACAAATCTTTTTGTTTTCTTTTACAGTTTTTGCTGAATTTGTATATTGCCCTACAGACAATGTGTTGGCGGTGTATTGTGTTGAACTCGACGACATCATAAAAACAGGTATACAAATAAATGTGTAAACGTACATTTATGAGACATGTTAACGTTTTTAATATGTGTAAAATGTAAACAGAGCATTCTGTGCATTTTATTATTTGGACTTTGTGCTTCATCAGAAACATTCTAGGAAGAAGAAAACATTTATACAATAAAATTAAAATGCACCTGACCGGGTAACCTACGTATGTCCTTCAAACTCGTACTTTGATGGTCAATAAAAGAATTTTTTACTCAAAAGTAAATGACTTTGAGTATCTTTAACTCAAAAGTGTTGGTGACTGAGAGGGCTAAAGCCAGGAGCCAAACCCCTACCAACAGAACCACTCATCCAGCGCCACAAAACAATAATAATTATAATAAAGTCTGAGAATATTTTCAACTCCTATAGTAATTACATTGAGTTGAGAATATTTTTAGACTTATAGAATCACTGTATGGATGGAGCGAAAGGGAAAAACGGTTGATTTCTGTGCCCCGATGTAGTTTATTGCTGTGCTCAAAATGAAGTCGTCTGTTTTTCTGCCTTTTTACTTAATTATTGAATAATTACATATCCTGTATTGTCGGTGATTTCAACATTAGATAGTAACGATTTAGTTTATTCAAGTTTTACTTGCATTTTTATGTCATAAGCTATTTTGATCACAAAAAGTCATCAATTTATAAATAAAACACGTTTTTTTGGAAAAATTACATGAATAAAACACTTGCAGATGAAATTAAAGTGAACAAAAACTGTTCATCGCGTAATTAAGTATATATAGAACTCTATTGTTGATAAATAAAGTTTAATTATGCAAAGGTTCAAGACAGATCGATGAAATAAGAGTAGGTGTTAAAATTTGCACCGCGAATGTATATTTCTGTGCTGATTTTCTACATGCGAATGTATATTTCAGAGCCCGCGGAAGTTTATTTGTGTGGTTGAGAATATTTCGTTCTGAGTTATAAATACTTAGCCATAGAAAATCAGATCAAATAATGGAAATTTAACTTAAGTTTTAACTCTAAACCAGGGGACAGGTTAATGAAGCTGTCCTAAACTGTATCCTAAACAATGTCTTATGACTTAAAAGGGGATGTAGAAAGGATCATACTTAGACGCGTCCAAGGATGTAAAACGAAACCATCTTAGGATAACCTTAAATAGGACTATCCTTATACGAATTTAGGATAATCCTGAATAGCCATATGTCATGCATTTATGTCGATGTGAAGGCGTTTGAAAAAAACTTGAAGTTTTTTGTTTTACATTTTCCAAATAGATTTAAGCATTTTTATTGCATTGCCTTTGGTTTCTTTTAGAGAATAAAAATAATTTATTGCAATATCATTGCATTTCTTCATTCATTTTTGTTCTGCGCGTTGCACTTATCACTAATACCAAAAGTTAATACCTAGGTTTGGGAAGCAAATATCCACATGAACTGTTAAATGTTAATTTCAAAAGTCTAGTACTACGTATATTAGAATATCGTCAAAATGTAACTGGTAAAACGCCAATATATGGGTCACTGTTGGGAAAATTTAATCAATGGCAAAAATATCTTAGTTTGCTAACTGTAGAAAGTAAAATATTAAAAATGAGAGTTGGGCCACACACAACCCTAATTCAATGGAATAAAACCTATTTCAGACACATTTTTTTTTAATTTAAAGTCACAAGGATGGTGCTAGGACAACAATTTTTACAACCTTAATTACGGACCAAAAGTGTTTGGCATTTTCAATATTTTTGGTAGAGCGCCTCTGATGAGTCTTGAATAGACGAAACGCGCGTCAGGCGTAGCAAAATTTATTGTCTGGAACTTTGTTGTCATTTGTATTTCGAACACACGTGAAGGTTAGCACTGCTGGTGGAGTGTAAATTCCCCGAGGTTAGCCCGCTCCGGCACCAACACTTTTGAGTTGGAGAATACATCAAATTTCAAAATTGTCTAAACCCTAAGGTTCTTCCTACCCCAGACATAGGTTGAATATCTTAGTAATAATTTGGTTCCCCAGTTTGGTATTTTTGGTTATACTGTTCTTTGCTCTTCATATTCATACAGTGTTTGGCATTTTCAATATTTTTGGTAGTGCGCCTCTGATGAGTCTTGAATAGACGAAACGCGCGTCAGGCGTAGCAAAATTTATTGTCTGGAACTTTGTTGTCATTTGTATTTCGAACACACGTGAAGGTTAGCACTGCTGGTGGAGTGTAAATTCCCCGAGGTTAGCCCGCTCCGGCACCAACACTTTTGAGTTGGAGAATACATCAAAGCTTTAAATTATCTGTCTAAATTTCAAAATTGTCTAAACCCTAAGGTTCTTCCTACCCCAGACATAGGTTGAATATCTTAGTAATAATTTGGTTCCCCAGTTTGGTATTTTTGGTTATACTGTTCTATGCTCTTCATATTCATACAGTGTTTGGCATTTTCAATATTTTTGGTAGAGCGCCTCTGATGAGTCTTGAATAGACGAAACGCGCGTCAGGCGTAGCAAAATTTATTGTATGGAACTTTGTTGTCATTTGTATTTAGGACGTGCCATTTTTAGGATGCCTTCAATAACACGACTTATGACCGAGACATGTCCAAAGACCATCCTTAGACATGTCCTAATCCTAGGACACCTTCGTTAACACGGCCCAGGGATAATTTAAAAACAAGTGTTCAATTACAATCCCTGTCTAAACTATCTATATCTATAATGTTTTACTTATTCTATAAATTACAAAAATAATATATAAAGCTCTTTTAAACAAAGCACGACAAAATTAATTGGTGATAAAATCTATATTTTATACAGAATAGAATAGAATAGTATGTATTGAATTATTTTTGTAGGCTGTAAACCTAGGATTTTTTTCGCACCGTCTTTGCTTTTCCTGGAAGGACTACTGAGTTTTAGTTAACACAGTCTTAAATTTGCACAGTAATCGTATTGTCCATTTAGACTTAAATGTAGGACACATATCGCGCCATGTATTTTTTCAATTTAGGTGCAGCAATGTCAGTGCGAAAATCGCAAAATAAAACTGTCTCGATAATTTCCTGCTATACAGTATTCGGTTTGTTTATGATTACATTTCAAAATAACATTTCCGAACAATAAAACTAACAGTTTTATACCCAACTTCAATAGACAATGGGGGTTACAAAACATCATCGAAGTCAACAACGGTTATTGTAACTGGTACAATGTTTTTTTTCCATTTAAAATTTCATCTTCTGGTCTCAAATCAAATTTTAAATGTTTAAACTTGTTCTTTTTCTCATCCACTCTAATTTTGATATTTACTTTTTCCTTGGGATGGTTATGGGCAAAATGCAAAATTGTGTCGTTGAATATGCCAGAAAAAAATCACAATATTCGCATTTTAATTTATCCATATTATATTTCTGAAATTGAAAAAAAAATATTTCCATTAGTGCCTCTAGCCTGTATTTAAAGCACATCCATGTTATTACATCAAACAATAAAAATTAATTATAATAAAAATAAATAGCACAGAAATAAACTACAACACTTTTTGCTGCACAGAAATCAACATTCATGAACTCAGAAATAAACGACAGCATTTCTTCAACCCTTTTTATTGAGTGTTTACAAAACAACAAATCAGTTACTTATTGTATGTTTTTTGTTAACCTTTCATAAGATATTCCATCAAATCAAGATTAAAAACGCAAACTGCTACTTAGAAATGAGTTTTCTATAAATTAAAGGCTTTTTCTATTCTGATAACTTTTATCAGAACACATAAATAAACTTTCGCTACTTTAAAAACTGCTCTCAAATAAACTACAGCGTGCACAGAACTTAACAGCAGCAGGGCACACAATAAACATTCGCCTCATAAGTTAAACACAGCTGTAAAATCATTTGAGAGGACAATTTCTAATCTTCGACAGTAGAATCTATACTACTAAAATAACGAAGCGTTTTTTATTAGCCGGGTTGCAGCCTAAACAACAAATGCTACGACTAAGCTTCATATATCAAAAATAGGGGATGGTTGTGCCCTTTAAAAATTTCCTTAGCAGATATGCAATAATGTCCGCTGTTTGCTAATTAACTTAATGGATTGATCCGGAAACCCTTTAGCCGTCATCGTTCCGGAACTACACCGTCCTATGAACAATTTTCCGGTGGTCATTCTAAAAAGCGCTAGGAAGCGCTCGAGCGGGTATTTGGCTCCCGAGACTAAACACTGTTTTAAATTATTTCAAATTTTAAATTAGAAACTTACAAAAATTAGTAATTAGGCTTAACGATGTCAATAAATTAACAAAAGTGCGTAGCGATTGATTGAAACTTATATGCCATTGGACATAAAGGTGGGGTAACAAACAATAAAAGATAATAAACCAAAAACTAATTTAGAGTAAAATAATACCGTAGAACCTTTAATTTGCGATTAGCACAACCACGTACATTAAGGTTATGCATATGCAATGTTTTAATTGTGTAGTCTATGATTGATTTTTCCGCGAATTCGCGGTTTTTTTTCTAGTATGTTTTAAAATATCATAAAGAATATTTACACTTACTAATTGCTTACAGATGTATCAAAGAATTATGCGATTTTCAACATTTTAACTTTTTGTTTTTTCATTGCGATTTTTCTTACATTATTTATCTATTGATTTAAAACTTGTTAGAAAACAATAGAGTGACAAGTAAGAAACTACAAATGAACCTTAACAACACTAGTATATCTATTTTTCTACCTAAATGACATATTTTCGTCTTCCTGATGTTTACAATCGTCTGTTTTACCCACAATACAACAATGACACAGGAGTAAACTATACCAGGGCACAGAATTCAACCGTTTTTCCCTTTCGCTCTTTCCATACAGTGAGAATGTTTTCATGCTTTGTGGCTATGGGCCGGGTGTTCTCAAGTGCCACAAATAATAAAATGTAGAGAAATGCAAAATAGAAAAAAAAATGAAAAAAACGTCATAAAATTTGTTGGTTGTTTTTAACTTACCTAAACGTATATTTTGTTACTGCTAAACATTGTTTATTTTCTTTTTCTTTTTTTTTTTCATATTCCAGAGAAAATCATTTACAGTCTAAACGAAGAAGGTGGTGGGTATATTTGTATGCACTTTTACATGTTGTCAAGCGTTCAGGCACTTAATTAATTATGGTCTGAATCTTTTGTTAACGTTTCTGGTTGTTGCTGAGTTTTTGTTAATTTTATCATTTGTTCCTTAATTGCATGTAGTTTTTTTCTCTGCTTTAATCATATCTGGGTTGTGTCCGTTTTGTGCAGTATGTTTCAGGTTTTTTTTGGGTACATTGTTTGTAAAAACTTAGAAATCGTTATCGTTCTTTGGAAAGTTTCCTGTCTTTAGGCTATACTGCTACCTCTAAATAAAGACAAAACTTCTCTGGAAAACTTTTGTGTAAAACCTTTTATTCGTGCAACCAACACCAAGGTGTGGTTTGTCATCGGCATTAATTATTATTTTCTAATTTATTTGCGATTTATTTATTTGTAATTTAGAGAGGTTAAAATATAAATCATGTAATAAAAATATCAAAATTGTCCATCCCCAAAATAAATAAATTACTAACTTTTCCCTCTTTTTGGATTGAAAAGATTTCATCTTTCAGCTGATCTGTCAAAGTTGAATATACAAATAGCGAGATAAAAAAAATCATCAATCAGCACCCAAAAGACTTATTTGAGAACAGATTAATCGATAGTTTCAAACTTTGCCAACGTTTTTTTTTTTTTTTTTGATGTAAAATAAGATGAGATACCAACAGAGAAATTCAATTATTCTGAATTCAAAGTATACAAAAAACCGTTATACATTAAACGTATATTTCGGGGAGGAATCTCTCTTCAGCGGCTTTAGATTCTAAATAACAAGAGGTAGAAAACTTAGTCTTAAAAGATGTACCCTTTTCAAAAGACTTCTTAAAGGACAACCTATATTATTGACTAACATAAAAATATTTGTCTAAATATGATGAAAACAGCCTATACTATAAAAACACAAAACTACGCCAATATGTAATTTATCCGTCCAATATGGATATTGGACGGATACCGCCAGTCCAATATGGCATATTGGACTAGTCAATATGGCATGTCAGCCATATTGGTCAGGTTAGTCAATAAAGGTATAATTGCGTAAAGTTATCCATATTGGCTGAGACGTCGCTGCAGACCTATATATAGGTATAGTCACGACGTTAAACTCCCCAGTCAGTCATATTGGCTGAGTTATTGGTCCTCGGCTAGCCATATTGGACTTCGGCTTCGCCTCAGTCCAATATGGCTAGCCTTGGACCAATAACTAAGCCAATATGGAAAACTTTACGCAATAATACTATATTGAACAAATATTATCAAATGGTATCAAGCCTTTCCTCTTTATTGTAATTCTAGCTGAAATAGACACAATCATCATGAAAGAACGAAGTACACGAAGAACTTCAGATTTCAACTTGTAAAAGTACATCGGAAAAACTAATTTTTTATCAAGCAACCTAAGAAAAACAATATATAGGACATCAATTCAATTAATCTTCTAGAATTGTTGGTTTTTTGGTTTTTTTTTGAGAGTTTTCCACCTTTGGCGATTTCAATATGGTTGATTACTGCTTATTGAATTATTTATACTTTCTCTTCTTCAAAGCACCACTTTATTGTTTCACAGAAGCTATATATGTAATAGCTAGTTGCATATAAAACATCAATATTAACGTTTTGAGTGCAATGATATTTACGAATCAAAGAAATACCAATGAGGTTTTCGATTTCAATGTATGAAAAATAGAAGGACGACAAAGGAATGTTAGCTATCGTTAAATTAAGTCAGGCGCATTAGCTCTGAAAAAGGTAGGGAATCACGGCTTGTGGTCAACAATCTGCGCTATCAATGATTCGTTGAACACTACAGTGTCAGTAACTTGTCTACGTTTATATCATTCTACAACTGCTATATTTACTTTAACCCCGCAATATTTTGCATGTGCCTGTCCTAAGCCAGGAATCTTTTACAAAGCTATCGTTTGTACTTGTCTTTTTGATGTTTTCTGTTTCTTGTTTAAGAAGGGGGTCTTTGACTATTTTTGGACTGGATTTGAATTCTATGCATTTTATTTAGATTGGAGAATGGCGAGCAGCGCCCACTTGCCTCTTTGAAGGCTGCAGGCGGTTTTCCATTGGTCTTTTTTTTAAAACACCACTTGTTTATATGTGAGCTGTTTCGCGTACATTTATTCCACATCTCATTAATTTCTCATTCGAAATGTAAATATTGAATAAAACTATCCACCTAAAACTTTGCTGGAATTTTCTTACATATACTGTAATTAAAAGATAGCTGAAGTTCTTTTTGGTAACTCTGAATGCATTTTCAAATTTTGTGCCACCAATAATACACCCTTTACCAATACAACGCTTGACTCAAGTATACCAACGCTACAGTGAACAGAAGTTACGGCATGTAAACACGGACTGTTTATGTAATGAACGAAGGAACCTAAACACGAATTCGGAAATAACAGATTTTATAAATTCAGCGACTAGTTTATCTTTTATAATAGAAAGTAAATTAATTGTATAGAACAAAATAATTTTACATTAAAAAACAACTTATCAAATTCTGTAAATAACAGTTACATAAGAATTGCATCAATCATAGAATGCTTAATATAATCTTATGCCAAGTCTTTATAGCCAAAACATAAATATTATAAATGATTTATCACTCTTGAAATCAATGAAGATGCGCAATTGTTTTATTGTAGTTCACATTTCAATTCATCATGACATTTTAAGAGATCTCGTCCAAAAGGAAATAGACAGAATCGGCAAGAAACTAATTGAGTTTGCTGCTTTTATGAAGAAAATTAAGGTTAGAAATAAATATTTTATATATTTTATTTTATTCGTATTGCTTTTAGCACATTTCCAATGATTAACTATAAAATCATTGCTTAACCTTACCATCAGGACAAGGTTTATTTTCCTAATTTATAATTACCTTGTTTACCTTGTCCTGCTGAAATTGAATTATATATTAATATTAAAATGCTCCCAAGCAGCAAAAATTTTAAAATGAACATGTAATGATGATGATGATGAAGTGGAGAAAGTGGGGACACAAGGCCAAGTAGGGATGAGAGCGTTTTGGCTGCCACTGGAAAAAGGGGGATGGATAGGATCGGGCATTTTAGCCTTCTGAAGGGAATCGGAATCCTTATTGTCATACTCTAGTCGAGACCTGCAGCAGGGTTCTTGAACGTGCAAGTAACGTGTGCACACGGTACACCACTATGGTTTGCTCTCAGATTTTTTGCATTATAGCAGGGTGACCTCGGTATTAAAGCTGATATAGTGATACCCCGGTTAAGAACCTTGGGCACATATCTTAGTCGCGGCGGCTCTGTGGGCAAAGTGACATCGACTACAAAAATTCTGGCGGAAACTTAGCCTCAAAGATAAATGTATCTTTAGCGCTCGCTTGGACACAAAAGATTATTGTTTCTTACTTAAAGATAAAAATGGTTTCTATTGCTTATTTTATTATCCCTTTTAGCATGTTCATCTTCCTGAATTGGCTCTGCTGTAGAGTAAAAACAATACCTAACTAATTGATTATATTTTATTTCAGTTACATGGTAGAGTGAAAAGCGCTCATGCTTCATGTCCTGGTCATGGTATTTTGCACGTAGCCAATGAAATAAAAGCTGACTTAATCGTCATAGGTCAGAGAGGTCAAAGCAAAATAAGAAGAACTGTAATCGGCAGTGTCAGTGACTATATTCTGCATCATTCAAGCGTTCCTGTGATGATCGTTCCAGAGCCGAAGGACAAACATAAACATGGAGAAGCAAGTCATTGATATCATTTCAGAACTATAGATTATGAATGAATTAATGCGGATTTTTTTAATTGCTAAAACAGCAGTACGAAAATCAAGCAAAGATAGAAAGTAAAGGAACCTTGATGACAAATCATATATTAATATTTAATTCTCTTGTTTATTCTTATTGTGCATGTCATCAAAATATACTTTCCCTGCTCAATTCGTTACCATAAATGTATATATCTGATAATTTTTGTATTATCTATCCACTCTTTCATTTTCAATTGCCCTTTTATTTTGCTCTGAAACACTTAATACATTTTTTTAAAAATATTTCTAGAATCTGTAGAAAATTTAAATGACCAATTTGAACAAGTAAGCATCACAATTACAGAAGATGTCGGAGTAGCGAAAATCGAAATCGAAGCCACAAAACTAAAAATAGTTTGGAGTCTACAAACTGTCACAATAATTTTATGTTGGCTGATTGTTACCATGACTAATGAAAATATTTTAAGGCTTTTGATAAAAATAAGTTTCGTGATGACAAAGTCTGATTTATACAAAAATACTTAAAAGTAAATATAGGTTTCGGAGCGCCTTCGTCTTCCATAGTAAATCATCAGCTCTTAAACCCCATTGATCATCCTGTGAAGATTCTACGACCAGAGTAACATTAAGGAAAAGTTTTGAAACAATCTTAAGATAAGTTTGATTAGATAAGGAAAAAGCTTCTTTTTAGACCATGTTCATATGTTTCTTATTAGAAGAAGCAGAGGTGTAATGGGGCATCCGAAATGGTGCAAAGACAAAACCAGTAAACACTTACAAGAACAGCACAAAGAAGCAGACAACAAAAAAAAAACACAAAAAACGCGAATTCAAGTCGTATAACGAGAGTGATTCTGATTTCTAAAGCACACCCATCGCGCTGCTAATGGTTAATTCAGCCTTTCATATACGGTCAAGAAGGACAAACCAACATGACAACGTTGTCGAAGCAATGTTTATACCCCTTTGCTAGGGCGTCTACACTTTAACTTTATGTTTTTATTTTTTTTTATTCAACCACAATCATGTAACAAATATTGAATTATATCCCTTGGTATGTGCATCCAACATGTTATTATTTAACTTTTTTTAAAATAGTTATCGTTTTATTACTATATTTTGTTTTCATCTAATATTACCGTAACCAATTTGTTCGGAAAAATAAGTTATTGTTCACTCCGTTCCTGATACATTTTGATTAGATCTTACTATAAATTGTGTACAACCTTTAAAGCTAAAAAAATACATACTGAGTTAAAATTCCCAAAATATAGATAATGTTTTAGTGCCAAGTATATTTTAACGAATTTACATCATTTTGTCTTTTTTTATTATATTTATTGTCAAATCCTTGCATTGTTATTACGTAATTTGCATTTTTCCTCAATAAATGCAAATACAGTGTTTAAAGCCATAGACTACCAGAATTTGATCGACCATTGGTTTATCAACTTTCCTTCGTGAAACTATTTGCACACACTTATCCAATAATTAAGTGTTTGAATGACAGGTTATTCGTCACCTTCGTCTGAAAGCGTGACTATAGCACCCTCCAATTCCGTTTGTCCTAAAGTAAGTCAGTCCTTACGCTATAAAGCAAATTTGTTTGTTAAGCAAAGTGAGTAGTATATAGGATTGAAACGGCTATTATTATTGGGTGGATTGGTGGATGAGGCGCCATTGCACAGGTCTGTGACGTCATATCTGCTTCCGGTCCGCAATCTTGAATCTTCAGCGCATGTATATCAGCTTCCGGTCGACCATCTTGGATCTCGGCCGCTATATTGGCTCTCGTCGGCCATCTTGCTTCCGATAACTAAGGGGAGGTAATTCCACAAAGTCACCGCACGGTAAAAGGCTTGTACCTAAGTTATTCCTTGACCGATTCCTTTCGGTTTTGTTGCATTGTCTTTAGTAAGACAATTTCTCTTTGATGATTTTCTTAGTGGTCTTCAGTGGTCATAAGAGGCTTGACCATTAGGTGACCATTTCCTATTTTTTATCAAAGGTGGGGTTGTCGTATATCGTTGGAAAGATCACAAGGTGTAGATGCCATTTCTGAGACGTTTGAGTCGGTAGTGGTCGGTGGTGAGTCAGGGCTTGACCATTAGGTAATTGCTTTTTCTTCTTGTTGTATACTATTACTAAGCGTGTAATATTTAATTATAAAGCTTGTGAGTTTTAAATTCTTTCTTTTGTGATAGTCTTAGGGAATAACTCGGGGTTTCTACTGTGTTTAAGGGTTTATTTTATAAGGAATTTGCCGGGCTTTGTGGGGTAGGCTTTAAGTACTGTTTTTGTCCTTTTAACAGGGCGTTAGGGATAACAAAATTGTTCATTATTTTACCTTTTCAAAATTTTAACGTTCAATCATCTGTTTTTATTACATCACGTGACTTACTCTATGCTCTTCTCGCTCCTTTACAGCTCTATTTACTCTTTTCCTTGCTCATCTTGCTCTTTTGCAGCTCCATTTGCTCTTTAGCAGCTACTTTTGCTCTTTTGCAGCTCATCTTGCTCTTTTCCAGCTCATCTTGCTCTTTTGCAGCTACTTTTGCTCTTTTGCAGCTCATCTTGCTCTTTTTCTTGCTCATCTTGCTCTTTTGCAGCTCATCTTGCACTTTTCCTTGCTCATGTTGCTCTTTTGCAGCTCTTTTTTGCTCTTTACCTTGCTCGTTTTGCTCTTTTGCAGCTCTTTTTGCTCTTTACCTTGCTTATCTTGCTCTTTTGCTGCTTTTCTAACTCCCCCCCCTTTCCCCCCTTTCACTTACGCAGCAGCAGCAGCAACCGTTTTACCACCCTTCTCCCCCTTTTAACTTATGCAGCAGCAGCCGTTTTACCCTCTTCTCGCCCTTTTACTTACGCAGCAGCAGCAGCCGTTTCCTTACCTTCTTCCCTTTTCTTCTAGTTGTGTTTTCCTTTCCTGTGTTAACTTGTACACCCCCCTATTTTGTCAAGCAGGGAATCCAGACCACTTTATACTTTTGATTTTCCATAAGCCCTGTGTTAAATCTGTTGACGACTCGTGTCACCCCCAGATCTCAGCAATGAAGTCGTGTGTTATCATGCAGAACTAACTATTCCATTAAGATCATCTTGTACTTGATAACCCAATATCTTCTAACCAGTTCAAACCGGTTTCTATTCGTTCCGGTACTATCCCTTTTCAGTTCTATTTTTAACCCTTACCCCATTCTAACCCTAACCCTAATCTCCATAACATTTTCTCTTTTTAGTTCTATTTTTAGCCCTTACCCCAATTCTAACTCTAACTCTCTTTGATAGTGTTCTGCTTTTCCTGTTCATGAGCGGTTTGTAATATCACGTTTGCGCCAATTTCTGATTCTTTGTGAAGTTAAACAAAAACAATGCAAACAATAATGCATTTACAAAACAACAACAAAAGGAGCACTACGTACAAACAAAGGAGAGATCAAGAGTTAGGGGTTATAGGACTTTAATTACTCAGATTATTGTAGGTCATAGGCTCCTGCTGAACGGATTTTGCTGAATTTTTTTCACTTAGGTATTAAGTTGTGTATATATTATTACTTTTTTGAATTTGACAAATTCTTCATGAATATTGAGACTATATTGTCAAAGTATATGCAGCGGGGGAGGCATTGTCTACGTGAAGTATTCTAGTTAGAATAATGTTTGTATGCATTATATCTTAGATCTAGGGTCAATTCTAAAAGTGTGAGCAGCAACCACCGCTGGTGTTTAACCAGCTTGAAACCACTTTCATAGAGATGTGCAAATAAAAGAAACTATAGCACGTCAAGCCATTATTAGGTTTTTAAGCTTTTATTTCATAGAGAAAAAAATTATACAAGAGTCCAAGTAACATTTTGTTTACACAGTTTAATTATATTGTCAATAACACATTAAGTTTTTTTTAAAACCGTGCTTTGTCAATGTTTTACAGTATTCTCTAGAGGATCTAAAAACAAATCCTTCCACCATCCTTGCTTAAAATCCATGAATACCAAAACCAATAAATCCAAGCGGTGAGCTCTGAGGCAGAAAACTGTAATTAATTTTACAATATCAAACGTGTTTGTACTTCCCTGTTCCATCAGACAAACAGGAACTAATTGACGGCTTTCATTGAATCTAGAAAATATATTGTATAAATTTCCCTTAAACAATTTGTCTTCCTCTTCATTTACTTTAATTTTTCCCCTCTAGTCTGGTAGAAAGTATTAATAAGAAACAAAAGGAAAATGCTGACATACAGAAGCTTTAATTCCTATTAGTTTTGGTTATATCTTTCAAAAGGCGACACTTCCATTGTGCGAGAAAGACACAATAAGGTCCGAAAGTAATACTACCATTAACGTAATAATTTTTAATGGTTTATGTAATTCTTATACAAAAAGAAGAAAACAATATAAATATATTTTTCAAACCACAATGCTCACACGTGGCGTGTATATTAAATTTCGAAGCTGTTTTATGAAAGTGAATGCTGCTAATCAAATAAGTCCATATTCAATTCTTTTTTTTTCTTGTTTTGGTTGTTTTTGCATTGATCAGGTTAAGGTCAAGTGTGAGAGAGCCGCCCCCAAAGAGCTCAATTTGTTTTTTTTAGAATTTCTTCAGAGTACAATACCAAAACGGGTATAAAAACGTTTAGTTTGGATATGCTGTATATCGATATTTCAAGGAGTAACCTCTCAGCAGCATTTGAATCAATACATTGGAAGGTCAATAACCAAAAGTATTGAATAAAAGGTACTCAAAGCCAAAAGAATCGAACAGGGAAGCCAAATCCAGCACCAAGGATATCAACCATGTGCAGTACAAGGAAAGAAACTTGGTGTTTTAAACAATTTTGAATTTAACAATCGGGAATTTCAATAACAAAACAGTATTAGAAATTTAATTGTAAATTCGTGTCAGACAAGTCTAACGACCAAGCTTGTGATTACCCTCGGGGACCTCTGGTCAACCAGCAGCGGTTTTAAATAGGAACTCATTTCATAAAAAAATTATGACTGCATCATTTTCGAATATTAATTCACATATTACTCATCGTAGGCCTGTTTCTTTAAATTATTAACAACAACAAAACAACCGATCACCAAGACGCTTGGTATCAAACTCAGATGACCAGAGCTTCCGATTTGTATAAAATGAAAAGATTCAAGATTTCAAATATTTCATGATTAGACCCCAATCTGCATATTATATCGTACTGTCATAGAGATTTGCATTCACTGATATTGTCTCCAACAAGCCACAATGTATCACAGGGAACCGTTCTCGGACCCCTCATTTTCTTTGTCATTAGAAATGACCTTACAGAAGCTGTATTCCATTCATCGGTTTAACTCTTTCCAGACAATTGCATCCTATTCAAACACATACACAGTGACAATGACTCAAGTCAACTATTGTCAGACATCAGTCGCCTTGAAGAATTGGAGATTAGATGGCATATGAAATTTAATCCAGAAAAATGCACAGTCATCAGATTTGGAAACATAACAACTCAAAAGAGAAACTAGATAGTCACTTCATGGCCACACATTAGAAGTCGAAACAAATAGCAAACACCTAGGATTAAACATCAGTAAAGACCTAAGCTTAAAACACCATACAGAGGAAACAGCTAACAAGGCAAACAAGACTGTTGGTTTTCTCAGACGTAACCTCAGGGACTGTAGCAAGAAAAACAATAATTCAGCCTACACAGCACATTTAAGACCAACATAAGAATATGCTTGTGCAGCATTGGATACCGACACAGCTGAAGACATAAACCAACTCTACCAAGTGCAAAGGAGATCTTCTCGCTTTGTCTGTAACAACTATCATAAATACTCCAGGATGTGTTACCCAGATGGTCAGAGATGATCTTCAAATGGAACCCCTATATAGCTACCAGCCAAGAAGGCAACCATCGTCTATAAATGCTAAACAAGATCCACCATAGACTGGTAGATGTGATTGTCAGCAACATAGTCCCACCCAACGACAGGCCCACAAGAGGAAGTCAACGTTTGTACCAGCTACGATCCCAATCCAACGTCCACAAGTTCTCTTGAACTACACAAGAATCGAACCGCTTACAAAAGCCAGTGACAGACTAACCAACACTAGGCTGCGATATCTACTTATGGTGCAGTCCTCCAGAGAGAGTGGACGAGTTGTTGTTGTACATAGTTTTAGCCTGTATATAGTATGACTTTAGATTTATATAACAGCTACATGTATTTGGATTCGGCTATTTCACACACTCCTGAATTGCAGATGGAATCCCGTGTTTAGTCAGGAGGGAGAAGATCAAACGTCGTCTTCGTCTGTCACGCTTTCTTTAAAGTTTGCATGTCCCTTTTGACGACGAAGGAGATGTTTTGAATTTGAAATTAAGGGCTTACACTTAATTGAACTTCCTGTTAACCTTGTATGCCCAAGGCATCAGAAGATACGTGTTTGTTTTTACTGTATGACATTTTATCTCTATTCCGTTCGGGTCCGTTTGGCGAATAAGCCCGCGGCAGCTTAAGTTTTTCGGTATAAGTCCACTAAAGAGCACTCAGACGTTAGATTTGCCCACAGAGCTTCCAAGATTTGTGCCTCAGGTGGTCGAATGGAATAGGCTTGTCCTTATGAATGCCTGGCAATAATTGGAAAAACTTATTTTTTTTTCGAAAAATTTCACGTTCCTCGCACATTTAAGAACCCTGAAGTACAGGTCTCGAGTAGGACCAATGGGATCTCCTACAAGGTGCTTAATATCCCGATTTTACTTATCCCATCCTTTTCCAGTGACAGTCAAAACACTCATTCCGGATTGCCTTTTTGTTCCGATTTCCCAAAATTCATTCAGATGGGTTTTTTTCATGTTTTTTGCCTTGCTTTGTCTTCTCTTCTTGGATATATTAGATTGTTATTCCAGTTTGCTGTTGTTGTTGTTACCTTTATTAAAATGTCTGCAACGATTAACTTGGTTCTCATCATATAAATGAAGCGAAAACTTTGGAACTACCAATGGTCGTATATCCGTCCTGTCCCGAGCATTTGGATGTATGCAAGATCAGATCTTTTAATAATTCGCTGTAATATTCGGTCAATTTCAACAGATATTTAGTGATCTTATTTAAAAAATTCTGCAAATTTTTTCTTGGCAAAATAGATGGATTATTTTCAAGCTCTTTTGGATATGCTTTTATTCGTTCACCTTTTAAAGTTTTTTTAATGGTAGAAGGCTTTCACCTTTCTCAACATCTAGCCCTATGACAAACCAACACCTGCACTATCTGAGAGATAGAAATCCAATATTGGTCTAGGAGCGCACGATATCGTCCAAAAGACAACAGCCAAGGCGCAACATAACCTTATGTTAGAAATTTTTTGTGTTAGACGTGACGCTCTGCCAAAGGATATAGGTGTACATGTAAGCCCGTATGCTCTGAAATAATGAATCAATTGTAATACGTAAACCCCATAAGATGGGGCGGACGGAATGTTGCTACACAAAAAGCGAAAGTTGACGATTGGAAAGTCGAAGTCATCACGTTTGTCGTAGAGCTTTGTTTGAAATTTACCTTGGAGTCTATTTCGAGATGAAAATCTAAAAATGAAGCAGACTTCCTAGAATCTGTTGTGTCTTTTATCTCGAGTTCCTGAGGAAATATGAGATTGAAGAGTCACCATATCGAGAATTGTTCAGTGAAAGAACATTATCAATATAAAGGAAAGTGGGGTTAAAAGAGAATTAGTCTACAATCTTTGTTGTCTAAAAGTTATTGTAAGAAGTATGCTTCATATGATTGAAAAGAAAATCAGCAAGCAAAGGTGGACAATTAGTGCCTATTGGAATCCCTTTTGTTTGCTGAAAAAAGTCCACCAAAATGAACACACATATTGTCTATAATTATTATTGATAATTTGGTCTTCTGTAAATTAGTTCTTTTGCTTAAACTCATTGATAGCAATTTTTCAGTCTTAAATTCGGCTACCAGATGACTATGTACTTCCAAAACAAATTTAACAAAAAGAACAATTAATGATAAATGATTTGAACATACTGCGTCTGATGAGCTTTTGATTTGTAAAGGCATCACCTGAGGCGCTCCAGCAAGAAGTAAAACAATGCACAACTATTAATATTATATCACGGTTTTTTTTTTAAATAAGAAAGCAATACATTGATTTTGCATTATGTCTTCTGATAAACGATACTATTACAACTATTAAGATAATGCCACCGCCGATAAAGTAAAAACAATCAGTAAAGAAGAAAAGCGTTCATTCATCATAAAAACAATAACGCGTCTCCGTTGTCAAGGTATCTCTGGCTTAAAACAGGAAACCTATCTAGATAAAGCTCTTACGATATCCACAAATAATTATTAAAGCAGATTGGTTCCAGGAGGATTTGAGAGTAAATAACACGGATCTATCGACCAGCCAAGCTGTTGTAAAGGGACAGTTACTAGAACATAGAACTGGATTGACGCTTTGACAACATCGGACATTCCACTAGAAGTTCATTCCAATTAACAATGATTTATCGATATCAATATAGTAATTTCTGATGATCAGTGGATATTTGGGTCAACTATTAGCTGATTATTGTTGATTTTGTGCCACATAAAATCTCAAATTTAGCTTTTCTAATTAAACTATGGCAGAGAAAAGCCCTGTTAAAGATGCTGAAAAACCAACGAAGAAAAATGGAGGGAAAACTGTCCTTATAGCCTTCGATGGAAGTGATTACGCCAAGTACGCTATGAAATGTAAGTAAATTGGCATTGTTATTAAAATGTCGTGTATAGGATTGTCATTAGTAATAAAACTTTATTACCAGGGCTGGAGGAAACAAAGTGGTATAAGATTTTTTTTTGCTTTTATGACAAAATTTGCCATATCGTATAAATGTTTGATAATTGAATCGCCGCATAATAGACATATTTTCGCTCTTTCCTTCGCCCCTTGATTCTTTATTGTAGTTGTTGATGCTTTATTGTAGTTGTTGTTTTTTATTTCATTATGGTTTATTTGTTCATTTATTTTTGCTGATGCGGTTTGTTTACATTGGGTAAACAAAAAATATACAACGGTTTTCCATTTGTTTATCAAAGACATGATCTTCTTGGCAATGTCTATTCTGTGTCGGTCCTGTTGTTGTTACCTCTATTGTATATATATACCAGTCCAATACTTTGATATTGCGTACTACTGGTATTGTGTTTTAATTAAATTCCATCGATTATGTGTTAGGTTTTTTTTTTATTTTGTACATTAAATAATATGGTTAAAGATTTAATTCGTTGCTTTGAGATATGAACAAATGTAAAAAAGAACTAGTCTTAAAGTAAAAATAAAATAACTACGACATTAATTATTCAATGCTACACGGCTACAAGAAAGAAACGACGTAGTCAAATGTTAGGACCATCACCTTAAGGGAAGGTTAAATCATATAAATATTTATAGTTTGGTATTAACAATTCCCATGATAGTCTCTGGGATGTCATGTATGTTTCTTATGTCTTCAGACTTGTAATCTCCTGTCATGTCTTGGAAAACTATTTGCGAAAAATAGAATATAATCATTGATCCATCTCAAAGCTAGATGCGTTTGATGTTAATTGACTGCATAACAATTAGTGAAGAAGCTAATATACGAAGGAGAGTAAAGTGCAGTGCACTACAAGTTAACATTAAATTCTTAAGATGTTTACCTGACTCTGAGAAGTCTTGAATTGAATGAAACGCAAATATTAAGATTCACTAAAAATATTTTCGCTTGAAATTTATTTTTGTTATAGTATTGAATTGCTATATGTTTTGGGGGAAACAGTAAATTCCCTGAATCGGATTTCTAATAACGAAACGCTTTGTTACATACTTGAAATTTTGGAAAGTCTATTTGTAAGTTTTCAAGATTTCCATTAACGAATTATTGATTTCGTGTAAACGTTAGCACTATGATCCTTCAAACTTTTATGAAAAAAGGCTGGAAATTTGATGAACCATCGGCACAAGTGTTGTTTTTATTCCATTTTCGATAATGTTTGTAAAAGCACACATTCCATAATCAAGCTACTAGCTCTAGGGAAGCTTTTGTATTATTCTAACGACATATCTCCCACTTATTTTAATTAATTATAGATATCCATCATGCTTAATCATACAATTGTATCGTATTATATGTTATAGCTACAGGACACGATCGCAGTATAAATTATTTTGTTTCGCATAAGGGTTAATAGTGGTTTTTTTTTTCTAGAACCAATTTCGAAGTTGTATTTAGTTTAAATGGTGTTTTTTTGACATTGTGTAATGATAGGCTATTGTTCTTGAGGGTATATTTTTTCTCAAATCAAAGTAAATATTATTGGAAGTTTATGGGAATAATGACCAAGGTAAGGGTGGGTTAGGCACGGACCATTTGATTTTCTTGGGGGCCTGGGATTTTACCTTGAGCCGGGAAATTTTTTTCGCCCGCTTTGCGGGCCAGATTATTTTTTTCACACACATATTAAGCAAGGAAATTTTGTTGGCAAGATTTTTTTTTCAATTGGCAAAATTGAAACCAGATTATTTTTTTCAACCTAGGTGCTGGCCAGATTATTTTTTTACAAAAATCAGGGCCGGGAAATTTTTTTCAAAAAAATCCCAGCCCCCCCCCCCCCCCAGAAAAATCAAATGGTCCGTGCCTTATTGATTCTGAATCTTGACACATGACACGGATAAGACACCAGTACGAAAGACTGATAGCGCCATAAGTATTTTTCACGTTTCCCGGTAGGATTTACAAATATCATGGTTCCAAAATGACATTTCTCAGTTCCAAGTTGACGATTCTGACTTCAAAGTTGACATCTCTCACCTTCAAGTTGGTAGTTTTTACTTCCAAGTTGACATTTCTCATTTCCAAGTTGGCAGTTGTTACTTTTAAGTTGACATTACTTACCCAAGTGGACATTTTTACTTCTTTCAGATATTTTGGAGTACACGAGGGACATGTCAAGAATAGGCTATATGATCAAAACAAGATTCTGTTTCTACGACAGACCGACAGTGCCATTAGTTTTTTATTTCACATTTCTCGATTGGAACTACAAATATCATAATTTCAAGTTGGCATTTCTCATTTCCAAATTGACATTTCTTAGTTCCAAGTTGACATTTCTCATTTCCAAGTTGGCAGTTTTTACTTCCAAATTGACATTTCTCATTTCCAAGTTGGCAGTTGTTACTTCCAAGTTGGCAGTTGTTACTTCCAACTTGACACTTCTTACCCAAGTTGACATTTTTACTTCTTTCAGATATTTTGGAGTACACGAGGGACATGTAGCCATATTCCGAAAACAAACAATCGTGAAAATAAAGTTAAAAGAATTATTTTGTTGAACATGATATGTCAGGGTCGTTTAGTATTCCACATTTAAAAGGACAGATTCATAAAGTTAGTAGCATTTTGCAAATGATCTGATTTGAAGTTTAGGAATTTTTACCTATTTAAGACCTTGTCATTTATGTTTTACAAATACATTTGTTACTATTTTTTAGTTTATGCTGAAACAGTTCACAAACCGACAGACGAAGTGATAGTTGTATACTCCGTTGAACTGAGTGACGTCATAACAACAGGTTTGTAGCGGAAATTTTTTTTCTAAATACAAAATTATCACATATCGGGATATAAAAACAACGTGTAATACAACTGATTAGATAAATCAATATAGGGTTGTCAATCAATTACTGTTTATTGTCCCAGAATATAGACGTGGCATTATCAAGGATAACAAAAAAAGTTTGTAAAAGCAAATGTTGGAGAAGTGATTTACGTTAATTTTGTTTCTCTATGATACCAACTTTGCAAAAGGAAAAAAATTAATTGTTAACTGTAATGTTTAAAACAACAAGCAAAACGAATTCTTAGTGTCCTTGTGTTTCTAAGTTTCGCTTGGTATTATGAATATCTTCACTATGGAACAAGTTGTTAAACGGGCGAATATCAAAATTGAAGATTGAAATTAATGCCAAGACAATGTGGGTATTTGAAGTCATGCATGACTATAGGAGAGATCCCTGTGCAGCAAGTCCTCCTGTAACATTTTTCGCCCAGCTATGACACAACACAGTTATAGGCAGCCTTCCCGTTTGACCCGACGTGATGACCTTTGAATCATTAATGACAAAATTTGCCCCCCACAACAAGTTCACATCTACATATTGGTTTAAACTTTTTATTCAAATCGGAACTGTCTCAGGAAATATTAATATACTTATTACCATTAGTCTCCTGCTCTAATGAAATCAAAACGATCTAGAAAGGTGGAACCAGATCAGGACACTCCCTGTACAAGGCCTCCCTTGAGACTGTAGGGTGAAGAACAGCTATAAAAGCGCTGTTCCTTTGTTTTGTTATAATGTGATTTTGTGCCTTGTATATATCCATTCATTTTTAGATTACTGGTAAGTTATAGTTATTGCTCCACTCTCAAGCAGCACGAATTCGACTATATCAGGTAGATGAACATGAAAGGGTGATAAAATGAACATGGAAGGGGTGATAAAATGAACATGAAATGGTGATGAGAAGTTAAGTACGTGTAAGTGGGGACACAAGGCCAATCGGGGATGATAAATGACTGCCATTTTAAAAAGGAGCGGGTAAGATTGGGCAATTTAGTCTACTGTAGTGGATCTTGCGGATCCTATTTATTAATACTGGTGGCAGTGAGAGATACAGCTAGGACATTTTCGAAGTACTGTGCACCACTATAGTTAGCTGACGGGTTTGGACCGCATTATAGTCTGACAACTTGGTTTGCAAGATGACAGCAAATCACCCTGATCCGATGTCAGGTTCCGGTGGTTCTGAAGTGAATCGATACCGACAAGCATGGCGCTTCTGCGGGCAAATTCACCATCCTGGACTCGCTCAGGTTCGCTGGCTACACATATTTCCTGCTTTTAAAAACGCAAAAAACACTGACGTTACTTTTATACATTAAAGTTTTTTGCCCTCTTTTAAACATCATTAACTCTCTCGTTTTCTCCTACTTTAATTGCGATAATGTTTCCAATTTCCATCTTTCCAAATTTAGAAATTCTCTTTCAATCTTAAAAGCTTTGAATTTGGAAATTAGCTAAAGAAATAACTTATGCCATGCTTAAGAACGGGGACTGATTGAGTTAAGTATATCCGACGCATATTCCATCTCCTTCATCTAATTACACATGACAAGTGTTGATCCCTTGACGAATTACTTTCTTTAAATGTAAGTTGTAGTGATTGTGGTTCAATTGAAATGACATATTGTCAATCAATACGAACTGTCGTGTAAGCTCTGGTGACTGCTGTGATTTAATTGCTTCCTACATCTCTTTGTTCTTGTTAAGTTACTTTTTTTCTGTTTCGTGCAATATTGGCTAACACAGCAGAACAATGCTATCAAATAACTAACCTATTGTTACAGTAATAAGCTTACATGAGCTTTGATTTATACAAACTTTACTCAGTAAAACGGAGTGCGTCAGGTATCATATCAGAATTGTGCGTGTAACGTCACTGAGGAACTTTATCGTGACAATATCTAATGTATATAGAAATAATATTAGGTATTCAATTAGCTTTTCTCAAGGGAACAACCATTTGATTTGTTGTGGGGTGGGGGAAATGGATATTTTCTTCGTCCTGCCTTTTTATTTCTACTCAATAAAATTTTCAGCCCAAAATAACATCCTGCCTTTTTTCATTCAAGCACTGTCCTGCCTTTTTATTTCTTTCAACTTTCACAACAGTCCCCCCTAAAAATCGAATGGTCGCTCTCTAAAAGTATAATTCAGTACCTATTTACTTCAATGACTATACTACTACTGATTCTACTTTCTTCACTTCATTCTTGGATTTGCATCTCAAAATTGACTCTCTGTCATCTCAGTACAAAAATGTACGACAAAAGAGACGATTTTATTTTTTAAATTTTTAATTTTCTTAAACACTTTTTTCTACAATTAAAAATTTAGTCTATAACAACAAATATATTAAACGACTAACACCGTCTGTACAACACCATTTTAGAACGTATTTCACGTTTGCAATTTGTAACGTCAGTTGGCCTCAGAATTGTGCGTGTTAAGTATGAGTATATTCTGTGACCGATCTTTAAAATGGTAGCCATTGATGAACTAGTTTGAAATGCCAGTTCAAATTAAGGACGTCTTATGATTACCATGATTTTCTTTTTTTTTTCTTGAACATTTGAGATTTATCATCCCAATTATGTAATTTTGTTTTTATCTTGATTTGCATCTGTTGTGCTTTTATCTTTTAAAAAAGCACATGAAAGAAATATTTGATTATCATCTCACAAGCAAGGGCAAATAGTAGCGGTAAGAGTCAAAGGAGACCAAAGTAATATTTTACAAATTGGAGTGATAAATTGATGATAATGCAGATTGTTGTTTTTGTTTGAATTAAAAAAACAACTATAAAAAAAAATAATGTAGATATATAATGTATAAGTTAACTTCTTCTAATCATCTTTCTTTTTTTTTCTTTTTAGCACATTTTTCTGTAGACCAAGAACTTTTTAAAGAACTAATTCAAAAAGAGACTGACAGAATTAAAAATGTTTTGGTAGAGTTTGCAAAGTTTATGAGAGAAATTAAGGTAAATATTCATATACAGTATTGTAAAGAAGTACTTGAAAATGAAATACACAATTCCAAAAGTAGAGAAATTCAATATTAGTCAACATTCAAAAATACGAAATTTCAAAAATGGAAACATAACATAACAAACTGATTTTTTCTAAGCTCTTTCAACTCGAGCAATTGTTAAGACGTTCAGTGCTTCTTTTATGTCCGTAAAGGTCTGAAGAAATGTTTGGATGGGAGATGGCGGGTTATAACCCTGTGTTTGTGAAATTAAATTTTAATTTTCACAAGCCAGGCGAGCGATGGATGCCATTGGAAGCCTCTTGTTCGTTGTTGAAAACAAATATGCAGCAATCAATGTTCAAATTTACGTATATATTCTCTTGCCTGCCCTGTATTTCGACTAATCGATTATAAAGGAAACATTAGATTTTATTTGACAAAATTACCAGGAACAAATGCAGCTTTGTTTTTTTTTCCTTTTTAAATTTAAATCAACTTGATTTTTATCGTCAAAATCAAAGTTACGATTTTTACGAAAATTTCATATCATTTTGTAGCTAACATTTAGATTATTATAAAGCTGACAGTAAGAAAATGTTAAAACTAGTGTTGACTGTGTTGGGGATGCCCTACACAAAAATATCTCCCAAACGTATGTATGCATATTGTCATTCTACCTAAATTTTGACATCATATCCTATTTTACCATCATAAAAATATATATCAAGTTTTGTTGAGATTGAAACATTTTGACAAATTGCTCATTTTTGGACCTGAAATATCACATTTTCGTTAATAACTTTAAAATGTATATATCGCTTCAACATTTTTTTCCATATTATTGAAGAGCTCCTTTTGCTCTATTACCTACAAAATTTCAGAACCCTACGCACCTAGGTTACTGAGATATTTGCAATGTCCTATATTATGACCTTTTCCTGTTTCCATGGAAACGACAGTCATTTTTAAAATTCTGATTATTGTATGCACACCTTTGAGTGCCACTCTATCACCACATACAAAATTTCATAACGATCCATTGCGTAGTTTTTGAGAAACTGTGCGGACAAGTTCATGAACGGAAGAATTTTTTAAAACCCTAGAGTAAAAACAATATTTCTCCCAAACATAGTGTATGGGAGATAAAAATATGTTTTTTGATATAACTCATTTTAAGGGAGCGACCATTTAATTTTAGTTAGTTAGTTAGTTAGTTATTGCTTTACTCCCAAGCAGCACGATTTCGGCTATATATCCGGGAGATGAACATGAAAGTGGTGATACAATGAACATGAAATGATGAAGTGGAGGAAATGGGGACACAAGGCCAATCGGGTAGGAGAGTTTTGACTGCCACTGGAAAAGGAGTGATGGGTAGGGACTGGAAATTTAGCCTCCTGCATGGGGATCCTACGGGTCCTACTCTTATCGAAACCTGCAGCAGGGTTCTTTAACGTGCAAAGAACGTGACATTTTTCCCAACACGGTGCAACACTATGGTTTGCGGTCAGGTTTTCCGCATTATCGCTTGACGACCCCGCATCTCTCGATGTCAGGGCTGCCCCATTCAACCACCTGGGGCACACATCCCAGTCGCTTTGTGGGCAAAGCGGCCTGACCCGATGTCAGGTTTCTGAGCTCTCTTTAGTTGACTTTTACCGACAAGCTTAGCGCTGCTGCAGGCCTATTCGCCACCCGGAACCAGCACGGGTTACCATTTAATTTTTGGGGGTGGACTTAAATTGAAATAAAAAGGCAGGATGGCAAAAATTACGAAATAAAAAGGCAGGACAGTGCTTTGAATTAAAAAGGCAGGACGAAGATAATATTCATAGCATTCCCATAAAAATCAAATAGTTGCTCCCTAATAGGCAAATCATGCTGACAACAGATTTTTATTTGTTTTCAGTTGAATGGTGTCGTACGAAGCACACATGCAAGTTCGCCCGGTCACGGCATTATACAGTTCGCTAACGAAGTAGGGGCGGACTTGATAGTCAGTGGAAGTAGAGGACAGGGTAAATTAAGGAGAACATTTCTTGGTAGTGTCAGTGACTATATTCTTCATCATTCCTCTGTTCCTGTAATGATTGTAACGCTTAAATAACCACGTACAAGTGACAGGAGATTTAGTTTGTCTAATGCGCGGACTAACTGAAACAAATGTCAATTTATATGCAGAACATTTGGCCATCTTAAGACCAACTTTTATAATTAAAATGAATTGTTTTAAAGTTGTATTTTGATATCTACTGACCATAAATTAACATTGTGTATGTTGCTCGGACAGCTTGGAGTTACGAATTTCAATGGTTAAGTGGCCGCTGCAACTACATTCTTTTGGTGGTATGTCCGAATGTGGTCAAACCATTTTGCCATTTCTGAATTTGTATTTGTTGTTTGTATTTAAAAAATGTATAAAAACTGCTTTTATAAAAACTTTTAGGGTTTTATTTCTACATGAATATTCGTATAATATACCAAAGGTTTAAGTTCACATCAAATTGGTCTCTGAGGGCAATAATCGTAGATCATAATATTTGTCACATTTGGCTCCAATTTAAGCATGGCACTGGGTATTGAGTGTCCGCAATAGAATGTGAAGAGTCATTCCAGAGATAAACGTATGGAGGCATTTGAGATGATAAATGGGAAACATGGGTCTAAATTTTAGACCGAATATAGACAATTTTGTCAAATCTTTCAGAGCACAGATGTTGGTTTGACATAGAAGGCTATTATATGATCGCCCTTTCTCGGCTTAGACCTCACTAAATCGATTGTTGGTCACACGACTGCTGTACTATAACAAACAGGAACTGCTAAGTCTTCTGTTAAACTAACTGTTACAGATTAGTTGTTATGTTAGTGTAAACATATTTTATTAATAATTTGTATAACATTTTACGATCAAAGCAACATAACAAAGGAACAATTATATACAAATTAATAAAAGGATTCGGAAGCAAGACTAAAAGTCTTATTTAAATCCGTCTCCTTAATCAAAATACAAAATACTGATGTATTATTTCAGCAGACATCAAGGGCAATACTGTACAATAAATTGAATATGTATACAGCTCGTAGTTATGTTAGTCGGAAGAAAGGTGCAGAAGGGTAACTAAGAACAAGTGTGATAGGTTGGGAATAAGTTAAGGGTAATTGTGATTGAAGAGGTAAGGCATTCTTACAACCTTGGAGGTTTTGTCTATTTTTATTCAAAGTCAAAACGTTTACTTTTTAAGATGAATTGGTGTACGGATTCAAATATATGAGCATTCTGTTCATCCGATAAGGTATCTGTGCCAAATAAAAGTATATTACATGATAAGTGAATCTGTGGAGTATGAAGAGTAAAAATGTGCCTTGCTCTGAGCGCTTGAAATCTTGGACAATATAAAAGATAGTGAGAAGCAGTTTCAGAGCTATTGCCACACATACATGCTGGAGATTGAATTAGGTTCTTGTCATATAGATCTTTATTTAAGATGCTACATTTTAGGCGAAGTCTTGCATGATATATCTGACCTTTACGATTACCATAATAATAATATTTCGGTTTAGTTACACTATTATTTATTCTGGATTTAAATATGCTTAAGGATGGGGATAACTTAACAGTAGTGGGTAAAAGGTTCCATGATCGAATTGTAGATGGCAAGAAGTAACTTGAGTACAGACATGTTCTGGTGTTAATCTGTTGTAACGCGTCAGAGTTACGAGTAGGGTAATTATGAATCTGATTTTGTCTACTTGGAATAAGTTCATTTAAGTAGGGAGGGGAAATGTTGTTTATCATTTTATAAAGTTGAACTAATTTGTGACTTTCACGTCGATCGCTTAGTTTTTGCCAACCAGTTTCTGTATATAAGTTACTTATTGATGATAATCTTGTTGCGCCTGTTACGATTCTAGCGGCTTCTATTTGCACATTTTCTACTTTGTGCTTTAGGATTGCGATTGGAGTATCCCAGATTATATCTGCATATTCTAGGATAGGTCGTATGAATGTCAAATGTTATGTTATGTTGTTTGTTATAAGGGTGTTTTTGTGTCTACCGATTTCCTCTTGGTCTTTTCGGTCTTACAACATTCGATTGCTCCATAAACATATGCTTCTATAACAAGTAAGGTTACGGGTTTGTCTGTCACCGGTTGAGCAAGGATGACTGTTTTTCAGATCGTGCTTTTCTATGAATTATTGTGACTGTCATTACCGCTTCTTAATTGTTTTTTTTTCTTAGAAATTTCCCCTTAAGCCTATCATGACTATATATAAGTTTTCTAAAGGCCTTACAATAATATATTAAAAATGACTTAGGCATAACAATAAAATATAAATTATGTTCTTGAAGATTAGCAATAATATACAAAAGTTCCTTAAGCCTTACAATAATTTATAAAATTTGTTCCTTAAAGCAATCACGAAATATAAAATATAATGATTTTTTATTGCTGAAAGGAATTTATTTTGTAAGAACGTAACAATGTATTAAGAACATAAATGAATTCGATACCATTTTTGATGTTGTTGAAAGTTGTTGTTGTTGAAGAGAATTTTTTCTTCAAACAATATAAAACAAAATGACTTTGATTCTATTTTTCGACTGATTGATTTATTGACAAAAACGTGGGAAGAATCAATTCCTCACAAATATTCAAACCTAGAAGACTATAAAACAGATTTTGAACAGTACACACATCAATAATACATAACAATATGGAATAAAACTTACGCCCCACAAAGGGAAAAGTGGTGGTAACTTTTTTTATTGGCAATTAAGTACTTTTTACTGCTGATTTATTTGCAGGAACGGTCTGGGGGTTTTATCTTTTACATATTATAGAAACTGAGATCGTGATTTTGAAAAAAAAACTATTGTTATGCTGATGATAATTTGGCTTTTTTTCTTGTATTCCGTTTTTATTTTGTTTCTGTGTTTAACTTTGAATTGGTAAGAAAGAAACACGTCTTCTTAACTGAGTATACTGTTTAAAAACGACAATTTAAAGATCCAATTTTCTACAAGGTCGATTTGTATCTCCCAAAATGTGAATGTAAAAGGCAGTTCCATACGTCATCGCCAATTTCAATAATGGAAGGCAAAATCCATATGTATTAATTTTCATTAATCATTTCCAGAAAAGCAGCTGTCAGAGCATTTAATGGAGTTCCTCATCTTTAACCTATAAGATTTGCTTTTATTGAACGAAATTTCATAAACTAATGTTCAGTTTATAATGTAAACCTGCAATTTGCAGTTTTCTTGCTCATCCAATATAATCTTTATACTGAGTCGCATTCTTTGTTTATTATAACAGCAAAGCAAATAGCTAACACTCATGAAACATTATAAACAGAATTGGAAGGAACCACTTGAAGTATCACGAATCCAAACATCACTGTTTTATTAGCAGTGTTTTTTTTAAAGCATCGATTCTGCTGCTGGGTTTTACAAGGCAATAAATCCCGTGATAAACATCACCTAGGTTGCCAGTTGGATTATTTGATGGTAACTATTATCTACATTGTTGGACGATAATTGGTTCCCAATTACAATAGATGGATATCTAATTGTCTTCATACAATAGTTCGATAGCTCTCCGATCAGTTGTTTATATCATGTTTGTTACTGGTGTTCTGCTGTAAGTAGCCCTTGCTGAGGCATGGCAGAGAGTACTGCTAGTCCACAGAAGTCAGGGAAAACTGTGCTGATTGCCTTTGATGGAAGTGATTACGCTAAATACGCCATGAAATGTAAGTTGACAGTTATAGTGACACATTTTGACTTATTTCCAAATTGTATAACTTCTTATTCATGTATTGTGTGAAACATCATTGACAACTCTATTACAAAATATGAACTTAAAGATTTATTGACATAAGTGTTGTTATAATGAGTAAAATGAAGTTAAAATGTTTCATTTCTAAAATTTTGTTTTTCTGATCGATGTAAAGCAAATTCTCTAAAATGTCCTATCAATGGTATTACCATCTGCATTTATGCCAAGGTTTACATAATCTGGTGACAATAGATAAGAACAAGTAAAATCCGGTAACAACATGTCCAAAGAACAACTATTTGGGATTCCCTTGAAATTCTTTATCGGCACGTGTTTAACATTTCCAAATTTAGAAAATTCAAATAAGATATACTTAGTAACCCGAGTCTATAGAGGTTTTATTGTACTGGGACCTTCCAGTTCGTCATTTTTAGTCTTTATGATCTATGCTTTTATATTCAAGACATATACTGTTTGGCATTTTCAATCTTTTGGTTTAGAGCCTATGGTGAGTCTTGAATAGACAAAACACGCGTCAGGTGTAGCAAAATTAATTTGGTTGTTACTTCATTAGTAAGGGTAAAATATTCTTATTTTTTATTGCCGTCAACATTTTTGTCATCTTGACATTTTCAAACACACAATCAAATAAAAAGTAAAGCAAGTAAGATAGCCGAACAAGAGCTCAGTTGTGACGAAATATTATAAATATTTTTTAATAATGAAAAAATTCACAACGTGGATTACGATCGAACAAGTACCGTTCTCGAGCAGCTCCAAGGGGGCTTCATCTTTTCTGCCTTTGCAAACGGCATCTGCAATATGCAATTGTCAATAGTATCTAGATACATACTTATTCTATATTGTTCGCCGTTCGGTTTCAATTGGAGTCATCCCTTCTAAAGAATCTATGAGCTGACCATTTTAACATCAATTTCAGGTTTTACTTCTCGTAAATAGCTAGGCTAGATTTCCACTCTAAAAGCATAAAAACTTGCAGACGGTAAAATAAACATCCAAACTGCATTAAAATGAACGATTACTTAATGGAACTTATGACATGTCATAGATGTAAATAAAGTAAAAGGACCTCACAACAGTGATCAATCTTATGCAATTTGTTCGAATAAAGTGACTATTTCATATGGAATAAGCAAAAATTTTGATGATAATTGTACATTATTTTCATACGACCTAAAATGATAAAAAACTAAGCATAAGTTAAATCACAAGATCTCAAATTCGAAAACAACATATTTCAACTATGCTAATTGTAGATTTCTCCAAAAACCTTTCGAAATTTCTCTCGACATCTTCCTCACCGAAAACTTCAGGGGTGGACCTAGGATTTAAGTTTAGGGGAGGCGTAAAAATTTCGTAAGAGGACCAGAGAAATGAGTCGTCTCCCATATCGTGAGGTTCTGTTCGGACTTTGGGATATAAAGCATTTAAGAATCTATGTATCGTTGTCTGTTGGAGCAAGGCGCGAATTTTTTTAGTGTTTTTTTTTCTCGTGATTTTAAGCAAAAAAAAAACAAAATTTTTGTCAGTTTTAGGGGGGGGGCGAACGCCCGGTTCGCCTTTCCTTGGATCCGCGCCTAAACTTATCTATGAAAAGTCTGTACTGACCATTTTAACACCAATCTTAAGATTAACTATTCTTTAAGAGCCAGTCTTCGAGAAAACAATGCAATTTTGTTCCAAACCAATATGTTTATTTCGATCAACTTTAAGGATGGTTTATAACTAAAAAAACCTTCATGAAAGACTTATTTAAGCAAAATATTTTTTCCGGGAAATTCAAGATGGCCGACCTAAAGGGTTCATCAGTATTCCTGGTTTTCTTTACAAAGTCAGCTTGAATACTTACAAAACCTCATGTATTTCAAAGTTTCTTTGGGTCCATTTATCTTCAAATTATCAAAATACTCAAAGGGTAATACGTTTGCCTTCAAAATAGATGGAAATTTTGAAAATCTTAATTACCATTACCCAGCATCCCTAGGGGGTATCATTGGCAATTTTCCAAATTGTAAAAAAACATCAAAATACTTGGATGTAACATTGTTTTATGTCTAAGGCAGACTCTTTAAATCAAATTCACTCCCATATGCTTTAACAAAAGGCTTTAATTCCAATCGTATTAAAAAATAGAGCTCTGCTCATGCTTAATGACATCGCTACAAGTCAGAGAAGTTGGTCAGTCTCACATTTTGGTAGAAAATTTCCTGTATTTTGCATGGCTTTCTGGCAGATTGGCTGTTTAATGAGCATGATTTTTCACTCTGAAAACATAAAGAAAAACATATTTTTACGCATTACTTATTGAAAAAATCCAAACTGCAAAAAAATGAATTGTAACTTAATGGAACTAATGTTTATGATAAAGATGCTAATGCAGTAAAAGGTTGAAGAATTTCCTCACAATGGTCTAATATCATTTACATGGAGATTTAAAAAAAAAAGAATATGTCAAAATGACATTTTGGACGGATGGGCGAACGGACCCAGACACTATATGCCCCCTAATTTTGAAGATGGAGCATAAAAATTACCTCATAGCATCTTATAGATCTTAACATGTCCAAAAGATAAAACGGCATACTGCGAGTAAAAGGCGAGTGTTGTGGTCATGCCGTGTGCTAGTCAAAACGATTGGTATATCCGGTATATTGACCATTGCTTTAGAATCTAATCGAAAAATTGTACATGTGCATATCTAACCATGACTAGTCAAAAATTACAAGAAAACTTTGTACCTCGTATTACCCATAGAAGCTAGCTATGGGTATTTGTAGTCCAGATATTAGGAATTTCTGTTTGTAAGTGTTACAGATATGTGAGACTAGCTATATATGTTATGCGTCGTCCAGCTTATAGGACATCGACAGGACTGAGTGCTCCAGAGGACCAGAGAAATGAGTCGTCTCCCATATCGTAAAGCATTTAAGAATACAATTTATAAATTTATGTATGGACCTTTTATAAAACCTCAATAAACCTTAATTTGCTTTCTGTATTCATTAATTTATCCCTAATTTAAAAACAACATGGTTAACCTATGCTCATTGTAGATTTCTTCGAAAAAGCTTTCGACAATCTGTCACAAACAATAAAATCCCACTTTGCATGTAGTAGACTTATGACAAATTAAATTAGTCTAAGAGTACATACATGGACGGTAAAAAAAGACCTTTTTCAAGTATTTCACTAACCAAAATATATATTGCTAATTGGCAGATTTTGCTGACCATATACAGCTACCTTCAGACCATGTGATAGTTATTTACTGTGCAGAACTTAATGAAATCATATCGACAGGTAAGGTCTATGGGTCTTTTTCCTTCTGAATCACCACATATATTATTATGGATAGTCGATGGTCTTGTTTTGGGATTTCTGTCATTTTGTCGGAATTCTCTGGTATTTACAATCAAAATAGGGTTAATTTTTTTACCCATGAACCCCTTATTTTCTTTTTATCGATGTCTTTAATAAGTCATAAAGAAGTGATTCACAAAGTTTTATCAAATCTATTTATTCTGTCATGGGTTTAAAACAGCTAAACAATTCTAATGCTATAAATCCTATGGAAAAGTCTGAGAAAACCTTTTCCCGCCAAAACTTTCACCTCAATTATCGAGGTCACGAACCTATCATTTTTTTGTTGTTGCTTATTTCATACTTTGAGATATTATCTTTTCAAAAATATATTATCGTAGTGCTCTGCTACCAAGTATTCAAAAAAGGGTTGATAGGTCGGAAAATTATTTTTTAAATCATTTTACCTAAAGTAAATTGGGAACCATTGATAATTTAAGCCAAAATAAATTTTTAGGGTAGTAGCGAAACAAAAGTAGGGTATGTCGGATATGAAAGAGCAAGGCTATATTTTTAGCTCACTATTGCCATCACTTGGCGTCCGTCGTCGTCGTCGTCGTCGTCGTTAACTTTTCTTTGAAAATCTTCTCCGAAACGACTGAAGCGATTGCTTTGAAACTTTGCACACTTCATCTATGGGATGTCCTCTACCAAGATTGCACAAATGGTGACCGCCGTCCAAACAACATGGCCGCCGTTACTAAAAATAGACCAGGGGGGTCAGACTGCTGTCTTTGGCTTGTAAATCAAAAAGTATAAGAGATAGATGAAATCTGATGCCACGCTACTGCTTCAGCATCAAAAGCTCTACAAAAGTCTTCATTGAGTCGAAGTTGTCAGATGACCCCTTATAGGAGTTACGGCCCCTTAAAGGTGAAAAATAGCTTTTTTTCATGTTTTTGGTCTATAGAATGAAAACTATTACAGATAGAGAAAAGTTGTTGCTTGCTTAAATGTCCAGCTCATTTAGCTCTACAAAAGTCTCCATAGGGTCGAAGTTGTCAGATGACCCCTTATAGGGGTAACAGCCCCTAAAATAACGTTTTTTTCATATTTTTGGCCTATGGAATGAAAACTATAGCAGATAGAGAGAAGTTGTTGCTTGCTTATATGTTCAGCTCATTAAGCTCTACAAAAGCCTCCATAGGGTCGAAGTTATCAGATGACCCCTTATAGGGGTAACGGCCCCTAAAATAACGTTTTTTCATGTTTTTGGCCTATAGAATGAAAACTATTACAGTTAGAGAAAAGTTGTTGCTTGCTTAAATGTTCAGCTCATTAAGCTAAAAAAAAGTCTCCATAGGATGGAAGTTGTCAAATGACCCTTTATAGAGGTAACGGCCCATAAAATAACGTTTTTTTCATGTTTTTGGCCTATAGAATGAAAACTATAGCAGATAGAGAAAAGCTGTTGCTTGCTTAAATTTTCAGTTCATTTAGCTCTACAAAGTTATCATAGGGTCTATGTTGTCAGATAACCCCTTATAGTGGTTATGGCCCCTAAAATGTATAGGATTGACTCAAGACCAGGTGAGCGATTCAGGCTCCTGGGAGCCTCTTGTTTAACTAAGTATAGGGTTTATTACAAATACAATTTCTGATCAGTTGTAAAAGAACATGACAAGTCCCATAGTTACTCCAGCTAAATAACGCATCTTTCTTGATACAACGTCCGGTATACATGTGAGCGATACATCAATAACCTTTTCCTTGATTATTTTTTTCAGAGAAAACAATATATGGACTCAGCGAATCTGGTGGTAAGTTTTTTGTTTTTTCTTTTAATAATAAATATATATTTAGGTTACTTTCTGGGCGTAAAACACCAACTTACTTACTAATTTCAGCTGTGAAATATTAATCAATAATTAATAATTAGGTTATTAATAATTCATAATGAGGTTACTACGTCTAAAACTTCGGTTAATGCTCCCGTAGAGCATGTCTTCTGATTTGTTAATGTTCTGGGAATTCTTTGATATTTTGTAATTTCATCGTGGTCAGAAAAAAGGACATATAAATACACTTGATATATAAACATATTTGCAAGCGTTTTTGTGGAAGAAGCAACCTTGGTATTGAATTTTATCGGAAATGATTCAATTGTATTTATTTCTCAAGAAAACAATATAATAACTAAGTTACCCTATTTATAGCATGACATCCGAGAAAAATATATACTGTCAATCCAATAATGAACGTCTTGTCTTTCGTTTGATTCTCAAATTGGTTGTATCGACCATTTTCAAATGTAATTACTTCAATTATCTTTTATTTAAGCTCACAATCTCTTACTTAAATAAAACATCCAGCTCAATGTATTGAGCTCACTACCATGTCATTGACCTATCATCGTCGTTGTTGTTTTTTTTTTTTCTTAGCTCACATCTCGCTTGATAACGAAGACTTCAGAGAATTGATTCACAAGGAAATCGAAAAGATCAAATCAAAACTAATCGAATTTTCAAGATACATGCAAGAAATAAAGGTAAAGTTAATGAATAAATTTCAAAAGCCTCCACATTCTAGATTACACTTTTACTTTCGTGAGTAAATTTGATTAGATTGTTGCATGTACTGTTCTCCTTTTTTCGCTTATATAAGGACATTTGCACTTAATTGGTTCGTGATTTGTTCAATTATAAAGAAAATGAACAACATTAAAATAGTTAATCGTTACACATGGACTTTTTTATATTTAAGTCCTTGTAGACATGCAAAGAGAATTTCCCATTAAAGTTTTATACGATGCACTTCTTTTCTGAACAAAAATAAGACTATGCTCCTTTGTGATCATTCTAATGCCATATAAAGTTTCTAGCTTATATTATGTTTAGATGCCAAGAAGGAAGTAATTATTAATTAAAACATCAAAGGAGGATCAAATCCACGGTGTATAGTCCACGTCATAAACAGAAACAAAGACATTGTACACAGCACATCTTAACACAACACAAAGACATAGCAAAACACTGACATTAAAACAAGACCTGAGCATTTATTAACAATATGGCATTTTCAATTCATTTCAGTTGCACGGAACTGTTAAAAGTACATATGCAAATTCTCCTGGTGTCGGAATCATCAAGGCTGCAAATGAACTTGATGTTGACCTCATTGTGACCGGAAGTAGAGGTTGTGGTAAATTACGGCGTACATTTATGGGAAGTGTTAGTGATTATATCCTCCATCATTCGGATGTTCCCGTTATGATTGTGACACTCCACAAGGATCATAGCAAGGACCAACATAAACATGACCACAATAATGATAATCAAAATGACCAAATTAAGAGTCACAACGATAGCAAAAGATGACGGAAGGGCGAAACTTGACCGTTTTAATTCGTGTTAGAAATTCCTTAACATTTGCAAGTGGAAATGGCAGAAAATGCGTGTGGGAACAGAAAAGAATAGTTCAATCCTTCCATGAATGTTCTATCCATACCCCAAAGTTATAGAATCGCCAAATGTTGTAGACTTCAACTTTGTTTTCATTATTTTTACATATTTTAAAAAAATAAATAAATTCATATCAAAATTCATTAACATAAATGTGGGTTGAACCCATACTTTCTAATTTACAATTTTTTCTTGGTTTCATTAAAAATAAAAATAAAATAAAAAAGAAGCATTCTGGCTGAAATTTCCAAGCCAAAAACAATGTAGCAATGGTTTCAGCTTGAGCCGTCTTTTACCTTCAATAAGGTGCGAACACTTATTTCACGTTGAAGTCCTCCTTGTGAATTTAGGATAAAAAAACCAGCAATAAAAGCACTGTTTCTTTCTTTTGGGTTCATTTTGGTATTTGTTAAGCGGTTTTTGTCTATCCCTTCTTTTTACGCATAAACAAAAGACACACATGCAGTCAGAAGACAACTTGAAGAGACTCGAGACAATGACATATACAAACACTTAATAAAAGACATGCCAAAAGTATATTAAGCTTTATCTCTGAACAGAAAACATTTAGTTACATTTTGTATAGAGACCTTTAGATTCTCCATTTTCAATGGTTACATGTTAGGATGGGTATTTTTCAGAATGTTAATGTGAATGTAGTGTTTTTACTGTATTGACGAATTGTCATCCGGTAACCGCAAACAAAGGTGAAGGACACGAACTCTTTGGAAAAACGATTAATAGTATTTGCTATAGAAGATTAAACGGTTTTGTTAGTTGATTTTTGCTGTTCGATCGTTTGCTTTCCTCGTTCTTTTTTGTTTACTCGGTTTTATTAGCATCAAAAGATAGCTCTTTAGATTGATTAGTAAAACAATATAAAATGATTGGCTGTTGTTTGTTTAAATACAGTGTCAATTATTATTAGTTCATTTACATCGTGGCCTGTAACCCTAAATGTATATAACAAGGCGAAAGATTTTGGTTTTGCAAGAATTGCGTCGTTAAATTTTCTTAAAAATTTGTCCTTTTGCAAGGTAAAATGATCTGCTAAATCTTAATAAAATTGGAACCCATTTTTTTCATGAAAAATTTCAGTCTGATTTTGGAGCTCCTCTGGATTATACCTTAAAAAACCGAAGAATCTTAATTTGCTACTAACGCCAATTTTTTATGATATTTTCTGATGATATCTGGATAGAGACCTATAAAACAAACTGTAAAAATTTTCTTAAAATTTTTGATACAACCTTGCGGTTTTTCCGTGGATTTATGCTTAAAAACTCGGAATCAACAAACCATTTATATGAACGAAAACAACAATATAAGTTACAAATACTATGTACTATAATACTGCATGTTTGCATTTCGGTCGTAAAGGGTTTATATGTTTGTGTCTGCGCTCGTAAACTACTGATTTTCGTTAACCATTGAATTCGAGGATAAATATTGCTGTTAGTCATTAACCGGGATTATTTATATTGCATCAATTTGGCTGAGACGCAAGGTTAATAATTAGCAATTAACAGATAATCATGTTATTCTAACACTAAGCCTCACTATTGTTTAGTTACTACTAGCAAATGTGTGTCATCGAATTTAATGACAATATGTTATGTTAGAAACGGTATCCTACAAAAGATGGGTTGTATTAGTAATGTTTCTGTACCCAGTCAAAATCATTTGGAAGGAAATTCCAGGAAACATGATGATAGTCAATAGAATTGTGCGTGACAGAGGTGGAAAAACATCATGAATGATGAAATCAATTAACAAGCATTAAAGAAATCGAACATGGAATCTGTGACGTTTTCTAAGATCCATATTTTATTTGTGTCTTGTTCTTTATTTGTTGTATCGATTTTTCCAACACGGGTAGTCCATTGTTCAACTCAAAAGTCCAGCAATGTAGCTCAAACACATTTTACATTGTGTTTTAGCCGGAGTGGTCGCTGTAGCCATAGGCACAGCTGTTGGTACGATAGCGTCGTATTGCCTCATCACATATCAATTCAAATATCGAAGTATACGCTCAAAATATAGTTCATTTCCAGATATTTCGTCGCTTTACCCGAAATCCAATATTCAATAATATCTACTTTCATACTCAACATTAACAATCTTTGAAATTTGTAGATTATCCCGGCTACCATTTCTTTCAGTACCTTGATTTTATAAAGAGTTGGTTTTTGACCTTCCAATGTTTTGAATCAAATGTTTCGATGAGAAGTTACTCTTTGAAATATGCATATACAGCATAACCAAAGTGGCGGTTTATTTGTATTTTGAAACCACTGGGTCAATAACCGCTGCTGGTGAACCAGAGGTCCCCGAGGGTAATAGCAAGCCTGGTCGCGACGTCAGACTTGTCTGACACGAATTTACCATTAAGTTGTAATACTGTTTGTCGTTGAAATTTCCGATTGTAAAATTCAAAATTGTTGAAAACACCAGCTGAGGATTCTTTCCTTGTCCTGCAAATGACCGATATTTTCGGTGCTGGTGATGAAAGGTTACTCTTGAAATATGCATATACAGCATAACCAAATTATCCGTTTTGTATTTTTATATTGATTTATAACATCCAGTGAAAATTTCATGTCGTATTTTATGAGGTAGCGACCATTTGATCCATATGAAGTTGGAAAGGGCTATGGTTAAATTTTAAATAAAGCGGATAAAGGTAATAACAAAACTACCGAACTTGAATGAGCAATCTCATAGGACAGAGAAATTGACAAAAACGAATCATCATACCGGTGAATTGGTGGATCGCAATGGTCCTGACTTGGTACAAGCATTTCAAACGAAATGGTGGGTTAAACCAGGTTTAATGGCGCCAAACCTCCCTCTTCCATTGCGATCTTAGGATCCGGTAATGACCATAGAACACAACATAGTTGTGAGACACAATAGGGATATTGAGGCGATCATATCAGTATAGCAGACCAGTCAACAGACCAACACTAATTAAAACAATTAACTACCTTATCTTTTAACTCAATTTTGAACTTTTCTACTAGTGGCTGATAACGAAGAAAGATTTTTTAGGCATCGTATGAGACGTATTTTCTTATAGCCCTGCTCCAAAAGTCGGTCACGAAGAAATCGGTGTCTGATCAAAAAATATGTGAAATGTGTGCAAGCTCTGGCATATCGAATAAATTGTGAAATATAAACACCGTATGCAGGGGAAGTAGGTATATTGCTCTGTAGATTAGGAAAATTAATAATTTGAAAATTAAAATCGTCTCGTTTATCGTAAATTTTTGTACTGAAATGACCACCTGGGTCAAATTCGAGATGCAAATCCAAGAAAGATGTGAAGCAATTTGATTCGGTGGTCTCTTTAATCTCCAATTCTGGAGGATATATTGAAGGAATCCATCTACAAAATCAAGTGTTATTGACAGAAAGGACACCATCAATATATCTGAATGTAAGATTAAATGACCTTGCCTCTTTCATCTTCTTGTTCTTTACGAGTCCCTGAAGAAATTCAGACTCGAAAGAGTATAAAAACAAATTAGCGAGGAGAGGGGCACAGTTTGTGCCCATTGGAATGCCGATTTGTTGTTGAAAAATGTCTCATCGGAAGGTGACAAATATGTTGTCAATGAGGAAATCAAGCATACTGCAAACTTGTTCCAGTGTGTAACAAATTTTATCTTTGAAAGATGTTTTGGAAAATGTAGAATTATAACCCAAAACAACAAAATTCCTAGAGTTTGAAAAGGCTTTTTCGAGAAGTTTTTTCAGGCGACAATTTAGTTTTTCGTGTGGCAAGGTAGTGTATAATGTTGAAAAATCGAACGTTTTCAAAGAGTGAACCTCAGAAAATGATCTAGATTTAAAATGATCTAACAAATCTTTTGAGTTCTTCAAAATCCACATATGGTTAATTCCACTACGATTATAAATAGTGTCGCAGTATGCTTGTTGACCTTCTTTGACAGCAGACAAGATTTTAGTTAAATGAACGGACAGCTCTGTAGTTGAACATGATGAAGATCCAGCTATATACCTTTCTTTGTACGGATTTTTGTGAAGTTTAGGTATCCAGTACAAATATGGTAACTCTTTATGTGAATGTGGTGTCAGATGCAAGTTATCAGAGCAAATGGAAATAATTCAGTTCCTAGTTATTTTTAGTCCCCTACCGGCGAAAGCCGATTGGGACTTTAGGTTTGCGTTCGTCCGTCCGTCCGTCCGCCTGTCCGTCTGTCTGTTCGTCCGTCTGTCTGTCACACCTCAGTTTTACACACTTTTTTTTTCTAAACGCTAATAGATAATGAACTGATTTTTGCTATATGCGTTTACCATGATGGGTTACAGATCAAGTTTGAGTTTCATGCCAGTCCACATATATTTATGGGAGTTATGGCCCTTTGAACTTTGAACATTCAATAAAATGTCAGTTTTCCACATTTTTTTCTTAACGCTTATAGATAAAGAACTGATTTTTGGTATGTGATTTTACCATGATGAGTTACAGATCGAGTTTGAGTTTCGTGCCGGTCCACAAATTTTTATGAGAGTTATGGCACTTTGAAGTTTGAAAATCCATTACAATTTTATTTTCTACACGTTTTTATAGTTCCTTGTAGATAAAACTGATCAAGTTTAGGTATTCATTTGTTTGACAAATTGTTACCAGTCACTGAAATATGAGGCCGGTAGGGGACTATGTATTGTTTTGAAAGACTCTCAGAATGCTTGTTTTCATAGAAGTACTGAAGAAACCAACAGGATTATACAGAAAAATGCAGAAGAGTTGCACGAAAAATAAAAGTCAGGTCGGGAACAATATTGAAAAAAGGTAGAAGGAATCACTGTGTCTCAACTACCCCAGCAAAAATTTTTCGGTTAAGGCGATCTAAAAACAGAAAATTGACGGGAATACGGAATGTGACTTTTCCTTCTCAATGTACTAAAATTTGATAGAATTATTTGTTTATATAATATTGTAAATCTGTTCATCAAAAACTGTGCTCTAATTCTCGCTATATGCTTGAATATGTCATAGAAAATACAGAAACGGTTTCCTGAGGTCAAAGAACTGAAAATTAATTTCTTGTTTAAGATGCTTATATCGCACGAAATTGTACGATTTTTGGTGAGCGGTTTGATAATGCCATAATATTCTAGCTGTTCTATACTCGAAATAAAATTGGGAACTATGCCCCTTTCCGTATATCCGTCCTTTGCTCGAAATTAGACGACCTTGAGACGAAACATTTTTTACCGGGGTAGTTGAGACACAGTGGGATTGCCCTTATTCCATCAACAAATCAAATGGATTTTTTTCCTTTTCTTAAGAAAAAAAAAAGAGTTTTGGTTTAGTTAATTTTGGAAAGCCATGCACAGTTTTATTAACCATGAATATACATTAAAAGTATCAGCCGACATATCTGCTGAGACCGTAAAGGTCTCTTTATATATAAGCCAGGTTTGGTTTCTACATTTTTTCTACATTTGGTTTTTACTCCTAGCGTGTCTGGTGAAGGTAAATCCAGAAAAGCGCTTCACACGCAGTGAAATTTTGCATTGTACATTTATCAAAATCATTTCAATATGTGGATCGTGTCTTTCTGGCACATATTCCATATTCTTTCATATTCTTTCATATGTAGAGAAACAGAAACATCAATGTAATATAATTGGCCATTGTATGTTCTGCTATCATAAAGAATCAATTGATGTAATGACAGGAATAATTTTATTTCGTAGAAACATTGAGTTATATCATAAATATATCACCCATTCAACCTTGTTAGGTAACACAGAAAAAAATGCATTTATCCACAGTATGTACAGACGTCTATGTCGAGAGGCAGCTTTTCTTAGACGTTGAAACAAAGAGAAACAATACCGTTGTTTCAAAAGAAAAAAAGATTTTGGAATAGAATTTAAAAAAAAAAACAGTTGAAAGCAAAACATATTTTATTATTTTGGGGAGTTCAGTATAGTGCATTTTGAAATCTGGAAATAACAACATCGCAACATATGTTCTTTTTTTGTGTGTCTTTTTTCTTCAATCACTGAACCATCTATTTTATGGCAGGGGTATCATTTTATGATGATTTTTGTATGTCCATACCCTGATTTATATTATATAAATTTCAATTATAAATCATACATCACTGAACTATAAATTTGATGGCAGAGGCGTCCTGGTGTATATGTTACAGGGAATGTGTGAAATTAGGGATTACATGTAATCCACAAATTCAGGGATTACGTGTAATCACTAAATCGCTTGGGGGTTACATGTTACAGTAATCCCTAATTTTCGCCAGGGATAACATGAAATCCCTGATTTTTTAAAACATTTTTCACGTTTTCCCTGACCCTTAAAAAGACTAAATATGAATCGTTTTCTTAACCTTTCTATTGTTGAATACATAATTTCAAACAAAAATCTATCATTTATTGAGCCTTTTCGTAGTATTTTCATGTATCTTCAAATTTTAACATTTTTTTATATTTCTCTATATATTAATAACGTGAACAAGAAAAGAATATCTGCTTGTGTGTGCTATGTTACAAGAGACTCCCAAGAGCCTATATCGGTCATCTGACTTTAATGGCAAAATCAACATTTTTGACATTTTTAAAAAAGGTCACCAGTTTAATAAGGAATCATCCAAAAACATCAGATATTACTGATTATTTTGATTTCGTTTGGTTTTATGCATTTTAAAAACATTTTGAAATTGTTCTGCTGCTTCTGAATATAGCTAAATAAAATTTATTGCAGATGGAGTATTCATATGTGTTATGGTCTCGTGTTTATTTACTCAATATCCTTTAATAAAATATCAATTGACTTGAAAGTATAGATTTAGATAAGCCAATTATTGCATCTTCGTCAAAACGGGTGGTCACTAAGCTATTCATATGTAACTAGAACCGAGATTGTATAAAGCGGATTTGAGTTTTAAATTTCAAGCTTGAATTTCAACATTTCACTCAAGATGGACAAATTTCGGAATGTTCATATGAGCATCCAATTTTTGCAACTTCATTGTTTATTTTGCGTTTCTTTGGAGCTGTACTTTTGACAGAGTTTGTTAATATATTTTGCAATTAAATCAAATCTTATAACATGTAAGATAAAAAGACTGTTTTCTTACGTTATTATCCATCCATCTATAGAACTTTCTGATTAGTTTTGATGATAGACATTTTTCTTTATGTGTACAAAGATTCACAGTTCAGGTGTGACCACATTATGATATAATCAGACCGGCGTGTATGAAACTTTTCACCTAAGCTTCCATCCAGCCTGCTTCTTAACTGTTATGTAGGTTTATTGCTGGAATTCCTTATACCCCCAGAAGGATAGATTTGATTCAGTTGTACTTTGAACCACACTGTGAAATCCAACCATCATGGGCCGGAAAGAAATAGCATTTACATAAAATTGATAATGGAATAATGTATCTATTGAAAAGCATAAACAAGAAAAAAAACTAATGTCCTAAGGGACCTACCATTCAACTTGAAAAGGGAGGGGATTCCTAAAGATATTTGAATTTGATTTTCAGTGACAAAAATATTTGGGACCAAACTTTTATATCTTATTTTGTACATATGCAGGCGGCTACAACCTCAAATTGATATACATACTATGTTAAGGAACTAAAACCAATGTTGGCCTTATATAAGGTAAATAGCACTGGCAAAGCTATGGTATTATTGAAGTGTAATCGTAAGTCGGCTTTTAGGGATAGCGTGTAAAATTTTCAAAAAAAATCAGGGATAACGTGTAACGTGTAATCCCTAGAAATTTTATGGATTGCATGTATTCCATAAAACGACCAGTGATTACGTGAAATCCCCAATTTTTTCAGGGATTACTTGTAATCCCTATAAATACACACATTCCCTGTAACATATATAATAAAGAGTTTCATGCAGTTAGATATCATACTATTATTATATAGATATAGGTGAAAGATCGTGATTTCCGAGTTAAATAAATTTCTAGATTTTCACGGAGTTAATAACAGGATTTTATGGAAAGCGATAGGTATCTTCATACTTCAGACTTCGGAGTTCAGATTTCGGACTTCTTACTTCAGACTTCAGACTTCTTAGTTCAATAATTCAGACTTCTTATTTCAGACTTCGAACTTCTTACTTCCGACTTCAAACTTCTCAGTTTAGAATTCAGATTTCAGTGTTCAGAGTTACGACTTCAGAGTTTTGATAAGTATATAAACTTACATTTCTTTAATCAGATTTTAATGCGCGCCAAAATCAAAACTCGTTAGTTTCTAATTATGTTTTTGCAAGCCACTTGATTCGGGTCGAACAAATTATTTTCCATTGCTTCGCGGCTAGATTTTTTATTTTACAATTACTGCAATTATATATTATAGTATCTTAATGCCAGAAAATTTACGTTGTAGGGTAAGACCAGATTTAAGACGGCAGTTGGTTGTTTAAAAATGACTTTAAACATACATGTAGTAAAATATATCTTGGGTTGAAAAACACGAACCACAATGTTGAATTATTAATTATTTGCTAAGTTTGGATAGCTGAAACGTAGTAGATCATATAATTTTTCACGTTTTTGTAAAAAAAAATGTCCCCTGAATTACATTTTATTTATTTTAATTTTGAAACAAAAATCAGTTTCTATTATACCTGAGTCCAACGAAGTTGGGAAGGTGATATAGCATTTGGAGCTTTCTCACGTACGTTCGTTCGTACATATTTATACATACATACGTGTCAATAATTTTGTCGATATCTGGCTTCCTTGTTCGAACGTTTTGGTTTTGAGTACTTTTCGTTTTCAACACGGGGGGGTCACTTCCATAATAAAGGTATATACGGATGTGCCGCTGTTTCTGCCTCAAATTATGTGAATGGGTGTGAAATCACTTGTGTAAATATATCAATGGATGGTTAATTTGAGATAATTGATATGTCTTTGGGTCATAATTTTATCCCTGACTTCCTACAACATAACTTGATACAGAGCAGGTTTCTAATCGCAATTCATTACTGTCTCCTGCAGCTGACTAGCCCTAGGTTAAATTTGCATGCTGTGATTGTCATGACAGATCACTTGTGTCAGATTTATCAAAGATTAAAAGATTACATGCTGCTGATGGTTTTGTTTTTATTTGTCTATTCTATCAACACATACTTAACAGATACTTATGTAATTAATTTATGTCAATACCCAGCGAGTAAAGTCAATCCCAAATTCCTTGCAAAAATATATAAAGCTGCACCTTTATATTATGAAATTAAACTGAATTAATTATTTCAAAATGAAAGATATTCGCGGAGTTGAGAGGGGCAAATGCAATAATTGTGATGAGTGTGAAGAATTTGTAGGAAAATTAAGATGTGACTATTGTGATTGTGTTGCTGTATCAAAAAATACAAACCGTACAAGAAAACAAATTCACTATGTGTCATATTGAGTTCCACTGTTATTTTGAGTCATGATCATGTACAAATGTATATAATTGATAAAACTATTAAATATGACATAGACCTGTATATATAATATGATAAATATATGTATGGGTATTAATTTTACATCTAATATATATGAATGGGTATCATTTCATAATTTGGAAAATATATGAATGGGGGGTATTTTTGGAGGGCCAGCGGCACATCTGTACCCATTTGTATATGAAGTGACCCCCCCCGTGGTTTTCAACAGTTTGGGAATTTGACCTTCCAATGTTTTGATTATAATGCTACTGAACAGAGGTTGCTCCTTGATATATCAATATATAGCATATCCAAATTAACCGTTTATACCCGCGTTTTGGTATTTGTAATTTTGAAACCACAAGGCGATAACCGTTGCTGATGGACCCGGGGTCCCCGAGGGTAATCACAAGCCTGGTCGTTTATACCCAGGTTTTGGTATTTGTAACTTTGGAACCACAAATTATAAAAGGGTAATATTTAGTCCATGGTTACATCTTTGATAATAGTCAGCATCAGTACCAAAATAAGGTGACATTGACCTACCTTTTTCGCATGAATGACTCAGGTTAAAGTTTTAATCAAGATGCATATTTCAGCAACTGCCAGTGATGCCCAGTGCTGGAGGAATGCTATAGGGTCAGTGAGTACATCTTGATGGTACTCAGCATTCGTACCAAAATAGGTTGACCTTGGCCTATATTTTCCTCATGCATAACTCAGGTTAAACTTTGAGATTTTTAAGGCCCATATCTCAGTAGCTGCAAGTGATACAGATATGAAATTATAATCTGGTCATATTGCAATGACATTTTAATTCAGCAAAGTTTGTAGGAGTTGTTGCGACTTTATTGACGCCAAAGGTATTCTTTGTGAGGACAACTCTTCTGAGGCAGCTCAATGAATTTTGATGAAATTGTGTAGATTTGTTTGTGATGATTTGGAGTTTATCATATCACAACAGCATCAACTTTATTCATTTTAGGTCATAGGAACACATTGTGGGCACAACTTCTATGAGAGAGATTTTGGTGAAATTTTGTAGGATTGTTTGTCCATGATATGTAGTTGTTATTGCATCAGCGTATTTATTTAATAGATTTTAGTAAACTTTTAACTTTAATGGTAGTGGAGACATTGGCTACGTGTAGCAATCTTGTTTACACAGCAGTACTCATTATACCTCCCGCATGAAAAGTTAGGGGCCGGTATATAGTGATAGGGGTGTGTGTCAGTGTGGGAAAGGAAAGCTCAACCGCCAGTCCAGACTGATAATTTTTTGACAGGCAGGCAAAAATTCCTAAAGGTTTGACTGGTTACATGTATATATTAAATAAAAGTTGAATTTTAATTCAGGACAGGTTCCTTTTTCAGCAAATTTCCTACCCTGGTGTCCGTCCATCCTGACATTTTGTAACGTCTCCTAGATCCCTTGATGGATTTCCTGAAATTTACAAAATCTCGATGACATAATCTTCTAATTTAAAAGTCCGTCAAATTGATTTTTGGGGTTTCCCTTGGCCAAACCGGGACTTGGCCATTGGATGACAAGGGGTACCCATGCCTTTTCCACAACCTTTTTTTTTCATGAAGCTTCCATCAAAGGAAGCTCGCGGGTCTAAATTTGTGCATCTTTTTTACGCAGTGGTATTGTATCCGTAAATCCTTCCAATGTCTGTAGCATCGTCACTGATTACATTAAACATCATGCCTTCTGTGCAAATTTGAAGAAATTCTATTGTTCAGTTCTTTCTGCATGCTGTGTTTTACATTGAAATCCTCATTCTCTTTATATTTTGTGTAAAAATTGCCGACATTCAAACAGTTTTTTTTTTATTTGCACGGTGACCCCCTTATTTCATTGATTCAATTTGAAGAATGCATTAAAACACACATTCTTTGCAAATTTGAAGAAATTCTGTTGTTTAGATTTTTTCGATGTCATTTTTAAGCTTTTAAATTATCATTTTTCCTTTATAGATGGGAAATAGCCTTTTTGAGAACCTTAATAGCCGGCTTGAATTAACGGTGACCCCTATTTTTTATTGCATATTTTTTTATATTTTTGATCCATACATACATGACATAAAGGATTATAAATGTGCCAAATTACAGAAAAATCTATAATTACAAATTTAGACCCTCGAGCCCCTTTTAACAATAACTATTTGAGAACTAATTTATAGTATAATTTTTTATTTACTAATAGTATACACAACTATTAAATTGTCAAATTGAAGTTAGAACTCTGAAGTTTGAAATCTGAACTCAGTACCCTGAAGTTTGAAATCTGAACTCAGAACTCTGAAGTTTGAAATATGAACTCAGTACTGTGAAGTTTGAAATATGAACTCGGAACTCTGAAGTTTGAAATCTGAACTCAGTACTGTGAAGTTTGAAATATGAACTCGGAACTCTGAAGTTTGAAATATGAACTCGGAACTCTGAAGTTTGAAATCTGAACTCAATAGTCAGAAGTTTGAAATCTGAACTCAGTACTCTGGATTTTAATTTAAATTAATAAATAAATAAATTAATTAATTAAGATTCCAAACTTCCGGGTTCTGAGTTCACTAAATTAATTGATTTAAACATTTTAATTTACCCCGGATTGGGTAATAAGCTTATTCAATGCTTCTGTTAATACATCTTCTGCTGTATTGTTCCACAAGACTGTTCTCACTAATGTTGTGAAGAGAGAGTAAAAATATGGTCATGAAATTCTGAAATCAGAGAAGGATCGAACGACAAACCTCAGTGTTAGTAGAAAAATGCAATAACAACTGTTTCACCTCCTAAAAGTCTTAAAAGTTAGGTTATGCTGTGGGCTTATACCAGACCCAAAAGCCATTGTTACCAAATGGTTTCCTTTGTTCAAGTTTTGTCTGTTAACTTTTTAGATCACATGGACCAAAGGTCCAGGTCCATGTGAGCTTTTACAATCACTTAGCCTCTGTCGTCATCGTCGTCTTTCGTCATCATTCGTCGTCCCTTAACAAATTTTCAAAAATCTCCTCCTCTGAAACTACTGAACAGAATTTAATGAAACAATAATGTTAAACAGACATCGACGATGACATCATGATACCATAATACGACAACATTTTTTGTAGTCGTGAAAATCACTGTTTTTACCTTAGAGGCCCTATATGGGATTATCTGACAACTATGATCAGATAAAGATTTTTGTAGCGCTAAATAAGCTGAACATTTTAGCAAAAGCAACAGCTGTTCTCAATAGTTTTTATTTTATATGCCAATGCATGAAAAACTGGTGAAACCTGTTTAAGTGCACAAACTTCTATAGTCTAACAAGGTGCATGTTTTTATCTGTTGGGGCAAATAAAAGTACAGTTGATTTGACTCATCTAAATTGCATTTATTTACTAATAAGTCAAGGGGAATTTATAAAATATCAATGCTTTATGCCGAAGAACAGGAGTTGTATGCGACACATCAACTTATGGTAATACAGCCTATTGTCAAATATGAAAAGCTCTATATCAAAGGATAAGAAATATGACCTGGTTAAGAATTGCATGTAATATTAACAGTAACTTGAACTTGAGACCCTAGGTCAAGGCAAATCTTGTACGCGCCACATTCTCTCATGTTGATACATCCTCATGTCAAATTCAAAGATCTATGCTAAAGATTATAAAAGTTATTGCAAAATTATGAGTTACTAGTATTTTACCTTGTGGTACAACGTAAAGTTCATATGAAGGTCACGCGATACATTTTCTCATGTTGATACATTATCATGTTAAATATCAAAGCTCTTCACCAAAGGAAAAAACAATTCTGTCCCGAGCAAGAATTACACGTAAAATGAACAGTTATTTGACCTTGAGGTCAAAGATCAAGGTCATTTGAGGTCATCCTGGTACGCGACACATTGCTTTATGGTAATCTTAAATATCAAATCTCTATGCCAAACGATTAAAAAGTTATTGCACGGACAAGTTATGTTTTAGAAGAAGAATGGAAGAACTGACATCCCCATTCTGGGAAGGGGAGACAAAATCACTATTTTTACAATGAAGAGGACGAACCCTATAAATGGGAACTGTTGTTGAGCTTAATGGGATCAACATTTAAGCAAGCAATAGCTTTTCTTTATCTTTACTAGGTTTCATTCTACAAGCAAGAAACATTAAAAACGCTATTATTCACCTTAATAGCATCATAACTTATAGAAGAGGTCATCTAAGAACTTTAACTAGATGGAGACTTTACTTTTGCGGAACTTTTGATTTTGAAGATGAAAGTTTGCTTCAGATTTTCTCTCTCTTGTACATATTCAATCTAAAAACAGTTTTTTGACCCATCCCCAGTCTATTTTTAGTAACGACTGCCATGTTTTTTTTTTTTTTGATTGATCAAAAATCAAAACAAAGTTCAAGGATCAATCACACCAAGTTTCATTTAATTCTGTTTAATAGTTTCAGAGGAGAAGGATTTTTTTTTAATTGTTAACGGACGACAGACGACAACGACGACGGACGCCAAGTAGCTGCAATAGCTCACCTTTGGTCCAGGTGGGCTAAAAAGTACGAGAAATTATTGGATTTTGAAAATAAGACTTAAGGGGGTATTCTTCTGAGGTTTCAGTCTCGTTGAAATCTCGTTTGTAAATAATTTTTAAACCTTGCCTTATAATTGAAAATTTTTGGTGAATGTATATAAACTGATGTTCCATCTAAATTTTGTCAAAAAATTATGAAGATTTGATAAGTAGTTTTTGAGATATGCAACATTTCAATTTTTGACCAAATTTGACCATCGATCTTAGTCTGAATTTAGCCAATTTCAGGGTAGGGGTAGTAAAATTCATTTTTCCAACAAAATATCCATGCAATTCATATAATTTCTTTTCTAAATTCAAAAAGATATATTTGTCCAATTATTTCAAACGAAAATGGAGAGTTTTGAGGTTTTGGTATGACAGAAAATTTGAAAAATCTTGATTTTTACCGGTTTTATGGTGTCTTGAAAATGACCTAAAAAAGCACATTTTCGGGACTAAACTTTCTTATATCATCACGGACATACACTTTTTATAAGTTAAATTTGTTCAGAATCATGGCATCTATCAATATGCAAACTTTGAGAGAAAACTTGATTTTGAAACTTGATATTTTAAAGAAAATTACCTCAAAATAGGCCAAAAATGATGAATTTTTGGGAAAATTGTCAAAATAGGCCCTTTTTAAATGACTGTAGCGAACTAAAATACACACGGACATATTGTTTTCTGAGTCAATTTGATTTTCTCAGGGTCTTAGCATTTCAAAAATGTAGGTTTGGGAAAAAACTTGATTAAGGAAAATTTTGACCCCTCAGAAGAATACATCCTTAAGTTGTATGTATCAATTTTATATTTAGTAAGTCACCGTTTTGGCACTATCCGTCGTAACAAAATCTTTCTTTACAATTTTCTCAGCAACTACGTTCAATTCAAAGTTTAAGGCCTTCAGGATTAATTGATCTCATGTCTCTATATTTAAGATAAGTCAATTATTTTTACAAATCAAGTACATGTAGCTGATTACAATATCAAAACTCAATGAAGAAATTACTTAAGAATTAGTTATCGTTTACATTTATTAGTCTAAAATATGACTATACATATCCAGCGCATTTTTTAGAATGTCTAGGACTTGCTTGATGGCATTTGAATCTATTAAATTTACCAAATTGAAAAACTCGTCACTGCACCATTAATTATGTAGAGCTATTTACAAATTTGTACATCTTGCATCTACTAAATGTTTCATTTCCAGAGCGCCGAGCAGTTGAGGACATTGATACATAATTTCTGGTTTCTCATCAGGTGTATTTGAAATTTTGTTTCTTCTCAGTTTGCGTAGATTCCAGTATACAACGAATTCGTTTAGCTTTAATTTTCTAGAATTAAATCTGTAAAACAAATATTTAAATACTCCTCATGAAAAATATTATTTTCGTCGTACAGATTAGAATTCTTCAGATATTTAGATAAATTCATCAAACTGTTTGCAAACATTCTGCGAAGAAGACTCCAAGAAGCCTCTATATTCGTTGATTTGATGTGCTTTTACCTTGAATAAAACTATTAAATCGAATGTTAGCATCATTAGATCTAAAAATATATTTGAAGATCTCTTGCAATTACATTTTCTGTTCCAAAATCGGACCTTACACACTGAGGTACAAATCATAGTCTGTCAATACTACATGTATCAAAAAAGTTATTTGATATGACAGTAGGGTTATTGTTAGTTTTTCCTACTCTTAACCATATGATTTTTCTGGAATATCCTTCAATTGCACCGCGGATACTGGAACGATTTCAACTTTTCAATTCCGTCTATATATATGCCATACAAAGTCAGGCCCTGGGCAACTGTATTGTCTTCTAACCAGACGATTTGCCTTTCGTAGAAATGTGCCACGTGGGTCCACTTGCGCATCACCAGGCGCACATCGCCTCTTCTTGTCCTAAGAAATAAAAAAACATGTACCGTGATTTTATTTTTTTGGTTGAAATTTCATAAAATTATGGTAAAAGCAGACCATGATAATTTACAAAGACCGCTACACACACTGCGTGCTGTATAAGAAGATACATTAATAACAAATGACTGGTCGGTTCTTGTTATGTATATGCTATTTGGTATACAAAATCCAAAAAAATAAATATGGCATGTAATATGACATTAAATGATACCCCGCCACGTTATAATATCAAAAGTTCATAAAATTTGATTTCAAAGTGGCCTATCTCGAATTTTTTGTATCATGCTGGAAATTGAACTTGACCTGTATTTTATTGTACTCAATAGCTGTACAAAATATCATTTGAATCCCATGACGCGTTTTCAAGTAATTGGTCGGAAACTCAAAATTTCATGAAATTTGATTTTTCAAAGTGGCCTATCTCGAAAATTATTTTTTGGATCATGCTGGAAATCGAACTTGACCTGTATTTTATTGTACTAAACAGCTCCTTTGACGCGTTTTCAAGTTATGGGTCGGAAACCTTCGGGGGACAGACGGACGGACGGGCGGACAGACACCGAAACAAACTGAGGTATAACATAATACTCTGCCACTTCGTGTGGCGGGGTATAAAAAGTAAAAACAAATAAACAACCGGTAGTAATGGCCTAAGCAACTGAGTACAGAGAAAATCTCTGCCTTTAGTCTTCTTGCATTATTGCTCAAGGAGGTTACTATAGATTTATTCTTTCGGCTATATGCCGTTGTAAAATTGATGCATATTTTATCGGTATTTGAATCAAAACATATCGAATGGCTAAAAACCTAAAGTATTGATCGAAAAGTCCTCAAAAACTGTTTTAGAATACGACCGTTTTGATTTGAGTACTGTTCTTTGGATTTTGACTAACTTTTTTTTTCGATCCAATGCGCCTGGCGAGGGATTACTCCCCGAAATACATGTATCGATATACAGCATAACCAAAGGACATGGTACAGTAAGGGCCCCCTTATTTAAAGAAAAACAAATCCTAAGTAAATGATTTAAATATCATTAAGGTTTCAAGTTAGATGACTAAACTTTTTGACAATGGTAAACATTTTCCATCATCTTCTGTATTATTAATTTCATAGAGGCCTAAAGTAGTGCAAAAAAATGTCATTTTTCATGCTTATTTTGGTATTTTTAATGATCAGCGACAACGAAGACCATGGATTTCTCGACTGATTTATAATCATTTTATAGTGCAAATTAAAGTTCATAAACAAAACTGTGGTCTAAGTAGTCGCTGGCATCTAAAAATTGAAAATATTATCCAAATATTGTCCATTTTCCGCGAATTTGAAAGAAATCGTACATATTCACCATGTTTTGACAACCAATTTCAAATGAATAACATAAAATATTCTTATAAATTTAGTTGTTTTATCTTCTTCATTCATTTGACTTAATAAATAAAAAAAGGACTTTTCTCTAGATCAGTTTTCTATTTTTCGTCTAAGAGGGGGCCAAATACAGGCCTTACCGTACCTTGTCCATTAACCACTTTATTTGTATGTATAAAAGTCATTATAGCAAGGTCTAAAGGAGCTAGATGAACTGACGACCATGATGAAAAGATATACAGGAGAATTTGCAACATTAAGATGTGGTCATAATGTAATGATTATGAATTTGTAAAAAACATACAAACAGATTTTTGATAAGTTAATCATATACTATCAGATATAGAAGTCAAAGGTCAAAAGTCGAAAGCGAAAGCACAACATTTAGTAAACGTAAGGAGCTACAAAAATTTGGATGCTTCATAGGGGCTAAAACAAGTCATAATGATTAAAAATAGTTATTTATACCATGCAGTTTCGATATAACTTATTGATAAAACCGGGAAACTCAATTTTAACTACACTTGACATATTGAATAAAACTTACCTTATATTGTTTAACACTTGTTATCTTTTCCACATAGCGTTCTGTGCTACATTGCCAAGGTTTTGAATTATTTCTAGTCCACTAGCTCGACAAAATCAGCTACTGACACGAAATTTCGTCTTTTCAGGTCTAGTTTTTCATGACCCTTTTCAAATGAGAAAGGTGAATTCGAATATTTCGACGCATCAGCGCATTCCACATTTCCTGCTGTGTAAGTCCGTCAGCAAATATTCGTTGAATAATTTATCCCCTTCCTCCCTGTAAAATTTCCGATTTTTTACTTTGAAGTCTGAAGTGAGAAATGGTGCCTATATATACTTATCAAAAGTCTGAAGTGAGAATATTGAACCCTGAATTCTGAAGTCTTAACTAGGAAGTCTGAATTATTGAATTCAGAAGTCCGAAATCTGAACTCCGAAGTCCAAAGTATGAAGATACCTATCGCTTTCCATAGGATTTATCTAACTCGCGTGCGAATTTATCTAACCCTCGTGAAGTTTCCCGCCAAAAATACGTAGCTTAGATTAGTGCGCAATACACAATTCATTAATCAATAATCTATTCCGTTTTCATTATTTGATGATCTATTAGTCACGTTTTTCCAAATTATCTATATGATAAATAGTATAACTAATATACGGGACTTTAAAGGCAAAAAAAGGCCTTGATGGCTTTTAGCAGTGAAAGTCCAGTGTGTGAAAAAAAATATGAATAGAACTCCCCCCCCCCCCTCCAAAAAAAAGTATATTAATCTTATGGCGTCTCCTTACAGTAATAGAATTTGACCAACATTAACTACCGATCTCCATCGCTTTTGTGATTTTTGTTCTTAGTCTATACACGGACATTTACAAAGAAGCGACATTTTCACTTTTTATTTCACAAAATAGTGTTATATCGAACCAGTGACAAAACATGCATAAAAAAGAGACAATTTGTATTTTCAAAACAGTGACATTTACCAGAAATTCATGACAAAAAGTTTAAAGTTGATAAAATAAACTCTATTCCAAAATTAATTGCATGGAAGAGAGGCATAATGCAAAGTACTACCCTCTTTTATTTCTATAAAACATGAGATCCGCTCAAAACTATAACTCCATATGTTAATATTCTGTACTCTGTTGTTTTCTGCATATGTTTTGTATTTTACATGTTTTTGTTTTTGTTTTGCTTTGACCCATATGGGTGTATTTTGCAAATAAAGATATAATTATTTTAAGAAAATCCTATTAAATATGTCGCTGTTACAACTACAGCTAATGTCGCTGTTACAACTACAGCTAATGTCGCTGTTTTGATTGTCGCTATTTTGAGTAGTCGCTGTTTTGATATAGCCCCAGTCTACAGACTAGCGCCTCCTTTGAAGTTCGCCATCGGTGATCAGTTCATAATCTATTCTCCTACATACAATGTCCTTAATGTGAATAGCTTCTGTGTGATGGGCTACATTAGTCCTAGAACCGTCAGGGCAAAGGCGAATCCCTATGATCAGCCATGTAGAAGAGTTTTAAAATTGGCAGGCAGTAGAACTCTCAATCAGAACTGACGTTCTTTGAGGAAATGAACAATTTGAAAACCATCATATGTTACAACTGCTCCAAAAATTGACGAAATGAGGAGGTAAGTTGATGTTTTACGCCCAATAGGAACACGATTTTATGTTATATAAGGGCGATGAACACGAAAAAGATGAAAAATATAACATAAAATGATGATAAGAAATAAAATGGTGGTGTGGGATACCAGGGAACAGTAAATATTTGTAAAGGGATCTTTAATAACGTGCATGAGGTGTGGTGCTCTCTACACACGTTGGCCCACTATTGTCTTTCCGTATTAAGAGCTGACAACCCCTGCGAATGAAGGACACCCTATTCAGCTACCTAGGGTATACATATTGGTCGTTCTGTCGTCAGTAGTCGACTCTTATGACAAGCTTGGATATTTCAATGAAAATCGGGGGTGGTGGAATAATGGGACACTAGTTCTGCTTGATTCAAAGAAATTAGAAACAGATATTTATACTAGGTTTAGAAATATCCCGAAGAAGGATTTCTAATATATAAAATAATGCTAATAATGAAAAAAAATATTCTTTCATGAAATATGAAAAAACAAATGTTTTCCCTTCAAGGTAAATTGTCCATCCGTTATCAAAGGGGTGGCCTTCTCAAAACATGTTCATGTAGTTTATTCTCGATCGAGATTATCTTAACCCATCCCAGAGTTATTCTTTATTGTAAAAAAGAGTAAATGTATTTTCGACGTAGAAGGCATGGGTGATGACCGTCTAGCTTGAAACAGAAACCGAAGAACATCAATAAAACCGCTGTCCTTTACTTTCGGTTTATTTCAATTTTTTAAATGTGATTTTGTAACATGCATTATTATATATATACTCCATAACCCCTTATTGAATAGAACTTCAATAGCAGTTGGATAAATAAAAGCAAGGAAAATAAATACTGACTTCGTATAAATTGAGTTAGCCTTTTTCTGAAGACTTTTATCGTGCAAGTTCGATAAACAAAAATGCAATGGCTCGATTTTATAAAGCTGAAACGTGCCTTTATTTTACCATCTAACACGAAGTATAATGTAGTTCTAAAACAGAACAGATTTCTAAATATTTAAGTTTTGGGTTATTTTCACTTTAACACGCCAAAGTTCTTCTGAACAAGAAAACCACTTAATGTGCCATATGTCGAAGAAAATTTGTAAGCTAATCTTCATGAATTGAACAAAGTCAGAATTGTTTTACAAAATTGAATTGCAAAAAGATACCAGCATGCATCCATCTCACCAGGACGCTCTAGCCAATATCAACCTTATAGCTAGGAACATTATACAAAGAACAAAATTTAGTACTGAAACATGAAAACGAAAACAGGCTATATATGGTCTTATCTTTTAAAGATAAGAGTGGTGTTACTAAAACCATTTCGTGACTCATTTAAGTGTTATTTGTGACAAACATGCTGTTCGTTGCACTTCTTGTGACTTTCCTGGGGTATGTGTCAGCTAACATCACAGGGACACGCCCAACTTCTGGGACATGCTTGTGTGTATCAGGTACCCATGTGAACGCCCACACCTCTGGTATGTGAATGTTGTTTTTTCTCCGGCAAACATAATCTTCTAACTGTTAATGGTGCCAATTTTATATTGTTGATATTCAGGCCAAAAAGCAGAGAGGCAAGTGTTTAATACACGTTGAAGCCCTCATTTCAATTATAGAATGAAAAACAGAAAACAGTAATAATAGTGCTCGTTTTTATGGGATTAGGTGGTTTTTTGCTTGTTTGGTTTTTTTTTTTTTGTTATTTTTTCTTTGCAGTTTCGATATATGTCAGGTGTGATTCGAAAATAGTTTTTATTTAAAAATCCTTTTTTGAGAACTGAACAATAATGTACCTCATGTTCTAATTACGTTAAATGCAATCATATGATTACCGCTTGTACTTTGATTAATAGCTGGAGCCAGTACCCCTGTGCATGCCTCCCTGAATACTGGAGATTGTTATAAATTCCATGGAGGAATCCATACTGTTGGTGCATATACATTCTTTCAGTTACAGAATGTTCATGGCGAGGTATGTATTTTTTTCTTAAGAAGAAAGTCCTTTTTCTGATCAACAATATTTGACAATGACAATGGCCTTAAACTGGCTTATCACAAAAAGATGTGATAAAGATGTCCTTCCATGAACTATTAAGATAATGACAAACTCGCAAACTACCATGTACCAAAGAAATTAACTACAAAGGCCCCCAGAAGACCGAATCGCTCACTTGGTTTCCACAGCTTTTTACATACATGTATTTATTGCAGCAGCGCTAAGCTAATCGGTAAAAGTTCACTAAAGAGCGCTCAGAAACCTGACATCAGGTCAGGCCGCTTTGCCCAAAAAGGGTATGTTCCCCAGGTGTTTAAATGGGGCGGCCCCGTCAGGCTATATATCGGAAAACCTGGCCGGAAACCATAGTGGTTCACCGTGTTGGGAAAAAATGCCATGTTCCTTGCACGTTAAAGAACAAAGTGTTGAATGGCGCAGCCCCATCTGGCTATATAGCGGAAAACCTGACCGCAAACCATAGTGGTTCACCGCGTTGGGAAAAAATGCCACGTTCCTTGCACGTTAAAGAACACAGCTGCTGCTCTCGGTAATAGTAGGACCCGTAGGATCCCCATGCAGAGGGCTAAAGTGTCGGTCCCTACCCATCACTTCTATTTCCATTGGAAGTCAAATCTCTCCTCCCCGATTGGCTTTGTGTCTCCATTTCCACCACTTCATTGTCATTTCATGTTCATTTTATCACCCTTTCATGTTCATCTCCCGGATATAGCCGAAATCGTTCTGCTTGGGAGTAAAGCAATAACTAACTAACTAAAGCTAACATATTGTGAATCATTCAACAATCTGGGTAAAAAACACTCTCAAGATAAGACTACACAAGCAATAACTTCCGAAATTTCAATGGTGTTAGGGTTTTTTGATAAAATCAGTGAAAACAGAGGAAAAAGGGTTAAATGGGTTATTCCCAAACGGTGGACAAGTTTATCTCCGATATTTTGTGGTAGATTTTACGAAACGGATAAATCTTCAAATTAGAACTTTTACTCTGACACTAAACTGGTGTTTTCAAGATATAGTTCAACCATGGAGATATGATGTATCATATCTCCATGGTTCAACATTATCAATTTTGCGATTTAAGGAAAATAACTTCATACAACATTGACTCATACTATTAGCAATTTCGTAGAGATTTTGATCCTATTCTAAAAGGTTGCTTAAGATTTTCTACATTTCTTATACTTTTTAAGCTATAGCCTATAAGTCTAATTCTATCTTTATGAAAAAAGTGCGGGGTCATTTGGTTGGTCAACCTACATATACAAACTACTTGCACGGCACATCGGCAACCAGTTACGCAAAAAGCTTGATATCACCGATGTCTTTTTTGGAGCCATACAAAAAGCATTAAATTAAGAAAGTTCAAAGCATTTCAATCGCATTTTCACTCTTTTATTAGAACCTCTGGGTTGCTGGAAATTATTTAAACACAGCTGCATCTTCTCAATGTACAGGAGGAGGTAAGAAACTAGCGTCACCATGCATACTAAAACAAATACCTTTTTAATAGTTTTTCACCATTTTTTGTGCTTTGTTTTAAAGCTTGATACAGATCAATATTTGTAGAATTCGTTAGCGTTATAATTAGTACAAAGTCAGAAGTTTCTGATATTCCAACATACACATGCTATGTATTTTCTCTCCGACCATTTATGTTAATTTGCTTTAATCGTCATTGCATTGAATCGTCACGACCAAAAAAGGTCCGAGAGGTATGACAAATCAGATAAAATAATTAAAACGACATCTACAAAACTGTATGAATTCAATATAACTTTCCAATCTTCAGTGACTATAAGCTGCTAAAGATGGTTGCATTCTATTCAAGATATACAAGATACAAGGAATTAAATATTAAGACGTCAGAATTGAAAACTTAATTTAATGGTAGGAAAACTGATTTGCTCTGTACTGAACACCTACCTTGGTACCGATTTCTGAAACTTTTTCAAAGTCAGAATGTTTATGGCGTTATGGAAGTAAAACAAAGTAAACTTATCATTTTGTTTTCAAAGGAGGATCAACTGGTGCTTCATCTTGTAACGATCCTGTTGCAAAGGATTTAGCATGTAAGATTCTAGCCCTTCACAACTCTAGAAAGATCAATTTGTGGAACCGACATCCTTCCGGTGTTCATGACAATGCGTACGCATACAACAACATCGCTGACACTTGCCATGGAAAAGCAGCATCGAGATCTCAGTAAGTTATATAATTAGTTTGACATATGAACAAAAATAATAAACGCAAAAACAGTTGATTCAACAACAAAGAAGCAAATGGATATCAATAACGTAAGTTCGAAAAGATCAGTAGCCATAAAAGACAAGACGAATAAAAAAACAATGAAAACAGACAACATAACCAAACAATAAACACAAACAACTTATCTACAATCAGCAGTTTGAAACAGAAGTGGACCAATGAGATTAAGACTCCGGATTTCGGAAGGTAAACAGCTCCTGGTTGTTATAACACACCCTTCAGGAGCCAGCACCGTCACCTGAGAGATAGATTTGTCTATGGGCGCATGGTGTATTGAGTGACGTTAACATGACCCTGTGCATTAAAAATTTAGTGCTTTGCTGGTCGTTTGGTTAAAAACGTTGGCTCAGTGGGAAAGGCCCTGTTCTTATATGTCGTTGGTAGGCATCATGATTATGTGTGTGAATTTATATTCAATCTTAGTGTAATAGTTCTTTCGATGAATTATCATTCGTTAATCATATTTTTTCTTTAAAAATTCTATCATCCATATTGCCATTCCTATTATTTTTCTCTCTGTGTATTGAATTGTTGCCTCCATGCTTTGGGATCCTTTTCTCATTATTTGATGCGTTTTAATTCCATTTCAGTTATACCTGTTCTGAATGCCGCAGCCCCGGAGCACCTGGTGGGCATGTGTGCCTTCACAGAAAGCTTTTGGAATACATTCATGATATTGGATCTTCCGGATACATTCACGTAATGTTGACTCGCAGTTTATTTGCTAAACAGAAATGTGCAGATGTGGACTTTCTTAATTTATGTAAATTCGTAAACCTAAGGTTTAACTCCCTCCATCTTAGTTTTGCCCTTAGCTATATTATTTGGATTTCGTTTTGTTTTATACATCTTTCGAAATGATAGATTTCCTATGTTTTGGCTCTAGTGCTGCTGATGAGGAATTATTTTCAGAAATGATCATACATCTCATAAAATTGATTGCAGTTAGATTAAGCATTTGTGTTATGGTCTCATGTCCATTTACTCTATATCTTTTCATAAAATTAAATAGTCCTGGCAAATGCAAAGGATGAGTTGTGGGGTATTTGTAAACTTGTCATAGGAATTATATGAAGTCTTAAGAGATTAGTGCTTGTTCATATTTTATCGAAAAATTCAATTAATTGCAATCAGGGGTTTGATATTATGTGTCAAAGGGAACAATCCAATGTTCATAAGAAAAGGAATAAATATTCATAAAAAAAACTGCCAAAAAATTAAATCAAAAAGTTTTCGATTTATGAATTTTTAGGTTAACGAAATCTCCGGGGCTTGCCACAGCTGTCACAGTCGCCATTACTACGGTCAAGCAGTCGACCTCGACCTTGGAAGAAACAGTCTATTCCTTTCCAAATGCCGAGAACATGGCGGCTCTGAAGCCCTCAACGAAGGAAACCATATTCATTGTGGATTCCGTCTGTAAACAATTTTTAATAAACCCTCTAACAATCTTCTTCAATATCTTTTTTTAAATGTACGAACACCTTACAAAAGTTATACGTTGGTAATCCTCATGATTAATGATTGTTTAAGATATAGTTTTGGCTGTCTACTCTAGCTACTGAACTTTCACTCTTGCAATAAAGAAGCAAAGAGGTACCAATGGGTCATCCAAATGTCAAAAGTCCAAAAAGGCAAAGACATATCCAGCAAACACGAACGAGAACAGCACGAAAAACAATCAAAGTAAATAAAATCTCGAAACAGTGTTGTGATGTTGGGTTTTTTTTTTTTTGTCAATACCAGAACCTATGATCGCAATGAAAGAGGGTTATTTGGCACTATAATTTTTTAAATGTTTGAACAAACTCGAGCTCGAGACGATATCCTCTTGATAAGTGTACGCGACATAGCCCATATAAACAAGTGGCATTTCAAGAAGACCACAATGGAAAACAGCCTGAAAAAGCAGAATTCTTGTGTTGCTTTATCCAACATTATCATATTTTTGTATGAAAGAAGGAGCACCAGTGGAGCATTTAGATTTCGTTTCCAAAAAGCAAAAACAAACAAAATCAGTAGACAAAAAGACAATTTTAAAAATATGGATAAAAACAGGGAAAAGCACACATCATAACAGATACTGGTAACACACTCATATGAAACTCCTATCGGAAACGCGAACGATAGTCGAAACGAGAGGGAACTCGACTGCCCCGGAAAGGTTAAACAGTTCCTGTTTGGTAAAGCATACCTGTAACTGTCATGTTGCCAATCCAGAGCTTTAATTTGTACCAAGTCTTCATTTGGTTTCAATATCGATACGTCTATTTGTCTCAGTTTAATATTTACATTTTACCTACAATATAAGTCAAAATAAAAACGATTAAAGCGTCAAATATAAAAATCAAAGCGCTAAAAATATAAGCGTTAAAAGGCAGAGCTAAATCTAAGCACTAAAATAAAGAATGATCTGTGTTTCATAAACTTGAAACATAGCACATCTATTCTTACACATTTGTTAAGAAATCTGTAATTAGGCTCCGCCCACTTGATCAAAGGTCAAAGGTAAACAATGCTTAAGTAAACATTAACGCGTATTGATATACGATATGTAGTGCACATTTATAACGCATTTATGTTGGGGTATAAAGATGTACCTCTTATTTTAGACAATCTATATACAATTTAAAATACATTGAAACAATGAAAATTCACGATTATAGTTGAATAGATCCTGTGGTAGGAATATTGGCTGACCGATTTACCCTGTCTAGACGAAAAAAACCGCGAAAATCAGATAGCTATATGACTCTATAAGGCTCTGCCTAAAAACCATGGCTTATGCCCAACAATGTAACCGGATACAACATTATGTTGTAAACATCACACTACGTATATTGATACACTTAACACGTTAAGAATGTCCTGAATCATTAACAAAAAAATGTCAGTTTCTGTCCTTTTTAACCATGGTAAGTTTATTTACTTTTTCTTTGTTATATGAATACTATTTACAAGTAAAGAAAACCCAAGAAAAGAAGTAGCGGGCAATTGTGAAAGTTGGGTGTTTGCCTTTTAGCTCTAAGCTATTGCTATCACTTGGTATCCGTCTGTACATCGTCCATTCCGTCTGATCAATTACAGGGACTTGCTCTCCTCTATCAATATTTTGTTTAGAGTCAATGTGCGGTAAGAAAAAAACACAAAGGAAATACTACTTTTTTTACTATATATATTCAATTCGATTTTAATCTCATATCTTTCCCTTTATAATTCGTTTCATGAATAATTTTCCTTTCCAAAACACCTAAAACTGGTTTTCATTCATTGCAGCATTTTATATTCAAAAAGCATTTCGACATTGCAATTTTCTCAAAAATGAATTTTCTACATGCATCAATAGATTTTGCTACGCCACGCGCACGTCTTATCTATTCAAGGCTCATCTGAGGCACTCAAACCAAAAAAGAATATGAAAAGCATGAAAAATATGCCGTCGAACCGGAACGATAACAAAAATATTCATTTACTACATTGTCCCTTACAAAATGTTCAAGAGTTGTGCATAAGATTGACACCTTGGTAGAGGTTGAAATTATCTCAATTTTCTGGTCTTTTTGTATAGTATAGAAACTCAGCTGTGGAATACTCAAGAGTGTCTCAAAGATTATAGAATCTGTCATTAAACAAGAGGCTCCCTGAAGCCTGAATCGCTCACTTGGTCTTTTAGCTAAAAGGGTCATCTCGCAACTTTGACTCAATAGAGACTTTTGTAGAGCTTTTGGTGCTGAAGAAGTGAGGTTCATCGGATTTTCTCTCGAGTTTGTTTATCACAAAAGTTAAGAACCGCTCTGATGATGACCAGGGTTGGTATTTCTCGGTGGTATCTTGCAGTCGGCAATCGACGGCTTTAGTGTAAGAGAGCAACCATTTGCTTTTAGGGAGGGGTATGGATATTTACTCAACCGGCCGTTATTTTTGTGAGAAAATGAGAGCCTGGGTTTTTGCAGACTAACGTGCGCATGTTAAAAAAAATCTTTAAATTTTACAGCCAAAACACCGCTCTGTTTTTTTTGTGTTGTTGTTTTTTTGTTTTTTGTTTTTTTTCGGGGGGGGGGTACCATTTGAAGCTGTACCCTCCTTCCCAGTGCAAACAAATAAATGATAGTTTCTTTTGTCTCACTTTACTCGTAACCGAAAGCATATCAGTGTCAATTACTGCAGATCTGTTAGTTAAAAAGTTTTTTTTTATCTTTTTTACAAGACTGGTGCCGCCGGGTCAAAATACCAGTTCACCTTTTCCCCATTTTCATATATCTTTTGTTTGGATCACACAAAAAATTTACAGGGATTGGTCATATTTATTCAAATTAAATTACTTCGGATTAATTACGAAATGCGTCACAAATATTGTGGTGGCGCCACCTGTTGGACAGGTGGAAAATTCTCAGGTTAAACATAATCAGTAAGATCAAAAGGTAAATTTTTAATTTGTAACTTATCTATAAGACATACATGTTTCTTTTTGGATACTTATTTATTTAAGACAGTTTGAAGAAATAGAAAGACTTTTCAAAGAATTTTCAACCTTCCTTGAAGTGGCTTGAACAGTATTCTGTTATTTACAAACAAATGTCATCATGTGTTTATAAAATTTTTGGACATAGATGAATGAACATATTCTCAAGATTTATGTTTTGGTATATAATGTTTTTATTCGACTATATTAAATTCACAATTGTCATACGGACAATCATGGCACATGTTGGTTAACTGGAAAACGACAAAAATCGATTTTGGCTAAATAAAATCACTCATAAAATATAGTTCAATAATGTCACGAATGTGCTAATTGAGTTTAGACAGCTGTTTCTAGATCTATATGTTGAGAATTGGATTGGCCGGGACAAATCACTGTAATATATAGAATCAAATTATTTTTTTTCCTTTTTCATGTTTCCTTGTACATTGTATACATGTTTAAATGAATGCTCTTTTCATTAAAAAAATATCGAAAACTATTGAGACATCTACACATGTCTTATAACATTTGTATGAAGACTAAAGTGTATTGCGGCCTATGAAGAATAACTCTAAATTCTTAAATTTTTACCTCAAAATCTATTCTAAATAATATACTTGAATCCTTTTTACAGCTGAGCTTTAAAAAAATGGTACATAGTGACAGATGGTAATACATTAATTATTACAAGTATGCCGAAAACTATACATAATTACATACATGTATGTACATTGTATCATGACAGATTTTCATTTTTCCTCCGACAAATGTTGCAAGATATATATTAAATGTCCACATTTGTCAGCTAACAAGTACTTTAGAGGAAACGCATGAATGATGTTTCATGTGCTAGCAATATTATGTGAACATTTATATTGCAATAATATTTTCAAACTTATCACTTTGCTTATTGAAGCATTGTAACGTCTGTAGTCTTGAATGAAAACTTTACACTGCCGGTGGTTTTTTTTAAACACTACAGCAGACATTAGTAATCCGATAGTCTTGGAGTTCTCTATTATGTATTTTTTCGCATTTTCTCATTGGAATCTACGAAAGGCTTGTTCCGATTTTGAAGTATTTGTTGAAGATTTAAATTCTGTGTTCAATGAGTCATTCCTCGGTATCTTACTGTTTATGACTTTAAAATGATAACCCCCCTATAGTGATGGTCGTTTGATGTCCTTAAATTTAAGAAATATTAGCTGTTTGACTTGACAAACTGTTCAGCATTTTAAACAGTGTTTTGAATATGTATCTAAATCTGCATTAATACATAACTGTTATATGTATAGATTGGTTTCCTCCAAATAATGACCATAAACACGTTATGTTGACTGATATTTCACGCTCTAAGTACACTTTCTCTGTCCTGTAAAGATGGTCAATTTCGTCTTTGTTGTTTTCGTTTTACGGTTTAGTGTTGCTATAGCTTTTAACCATTTGCCCAAACAATAGTTTTCATTTGTCTGACGAATGTAACTTGTGTACTCCTCCACTTTAAATGTGGGTTATAGCGATAGGAAAGTCTTCAATGAGTCGTACTTGTCAAATGACCCGTTAGAGCGTATTGACCCTTTAAAGTTAAAAAAACAAATGTCTTTTGCAAGATTTTGCCTTAAAGAAAAAAAATTGAGAATAGCTCAAAAGTCTCCATCGCGTCGTTGTCAGGTGACAACAGAAAGGGCTTGTGACACTTAAAAGGTTAAAAAAACGATTTTATTTATGTTTTTAACATATAGAATGAGAACAAGTGTTGAAAGAGAAAAGTTGCATGCTCAAACCTTCAGCTCATTAAGCTCTACATTGTGTCGAAGTTGTCAGATGACCCTTAGAGGAGTCATCGCCCTTTAAAGGTCAAAAACAGCGATTTTCATGTCTTGACCTATAGATTAAAAACTATTGAAAATAGAAAAAAACTGTTGCACGTTTAAACCTTCAGCTGATAAAGCTCTCAAAAAATTTCCATTGCGTCGAAATTGTCAGATGACTCAATATTGTAGAGACTCAGACACTCTACTGACCTTGAGGACTAGGTGAGTGATCCAGGCTCCTAGGGGCCTCTAGTGTAGAATTTACTCTAAATGATTTTTTAAGGCAACGGTGTGCTTCCCCATCAAAAAGCATGCACTACTAAAGGACAGGGATATTTATTTGCGAACTATGGCTCACAGGTTTCGTCTAATCAATAAGAAGCTTTGCACAGTGGTTTCTCTGTCTACTATTTTCAACGTTGACTTTGATTTACTAAACTCAAGCTAGCGAACAATAAGCCAGCGAACAATAACAAAAATCAAGCTAGCGAACAATAAGCTAGCGAACAATAAGAAAACGCGCGAAAATGGTAATATCTAAAAACCAAAAAATCGCAATATCGTACAATTTTCCTATACACATTTTTGCTCACCTGAACCGAAGGGTCATGCGAGCATTAATCTTTGTCGTCCGTCCGTCTGTTAACTTTTTCAAACTTTAACTGTTCTGACACTAAAAGTCCAGTATGGCGTGTTTTTTTTTTAGTGTATGATGCGGAATTTTGACTTTTTTAAGGAAAAATATAATCGTCGTGGCTAAAAATAGACCATAGGGGTAGGTAAATTGCATTTTTTGCAAATAACACAAAAACGGCCTCACATATCGAAATTCCCGCAAACAGGTAAAAGTTGTCAGCATGCCAAGATCTATCTACCCTGAAATGTTTGAAGAAGACCCAAAAAGCCACGTAGGAATTAAGAACTGTGCTTTTTGGATTTTTTTCTTAATTTTCAACTTTATTAATTATTGTTAAAAATGTAATTGGGTCAATTTATTATAGAATTATTTCTCTTTGAAGGTAAAAGTGATTGTTTTGCTGGGTGTGGTTTACTACTGTAGTTAACACACAATGAAACAATGCAGAAAAATAACCAGTAGTAGCTAACCAAATGATAAATAACAGGAAGTACCAAAATGTAGGGTCAGAAGGACGAGGGTACCGAACTTTTACCAACAATGAAGAAAAAATTAAAATTTACCCAGCTAGTGATTAAAGAACTGGATAGTGCTCATTCCATATGGGTACCAAGATGTAGGGGCAGACGGTCGAGGTTACCCAGCTTTGACCAACAATCAAGAAAAAAGTAAAAATTTACCCAGCAGGGGATTTAAGGGCTAGATTGTGCTAGGATAGTACTAGCATATCCCAAAAGCTCGGTCCAAACTTTGCCGTAGGGCTCATTCCATATGGGTACCAAGATGTAGGGGCAGACGGTCGAGGGTACCCAACTTTGACCAACAATCAAGAAAAAAGTAAAAATTTACCCAGCTAGGGATTAAATGACTGGATAGTGCTAGGATAATACTAGCATACCCCAAAAGCTCGGTCCAAACTTTGCCGTAGGGAACATTCCATAGGGGTACCAAGATGTAGCGGCAGAAGGACGAGGTTCCCAACTTTGACCAACAATCAAGAAAAAAGTAAAAATTTACCCAGCTAGGGATTAAAGGATTGGATAGTGCTAGGATAATACTAGCATATCTTAAAAGCTCGGTCAAAACTTTGCCGTAGGGCTCATTCCATAGGGGTACTAAGATGTAGGGGCTGACGGACGAGGGTACCCAACTTTGACCGATAATCAAGAAAAAAGTAAAAATTTACCCAGATAGGGATTAAAGGACTGAATAGTGCTTGGAAAGTACTAGCATATCCTTAAAGCTCGGTCCAAACTTTGACATAGGGCTCATTCCATATGGGTACCAAGATGTAGGGGCAGACGGTCGAGGGTTCCCAACTTTGACCAACAATCAAGAAAAAAGTAAAAATTTACCCAGCAGGGGATTAAACGGCTGGATAGTGCTAGGATAGTACTAGCATATCCCAAAAGCTCGGTCCGAACTTTGCCGTAGGGCTCATTCCATATGGGTACCAAGATTTAGGGGCAGACGGTCGAGGGTTCCCAACTTTGACCAACAATCAAGAAAAAAGTAAAAATTTAACCAGCTAGGGATTAAAGGACTAGATAGTGCTAGGATAATAATAGCATATCCCAAAAGCTCGGTCCAAACTTTGCCGTAGGGCTCATTCCATAGTGGTACCAAAATGTAGGGGCAGACGGACGAGGGTACCCAAGTTTGACCAACAATCAAGAAAAAAGTTAAAATTTACCCAGATAGGGATTAAAGGACTGAATAGTGCTAGGATAGTACTAGCATATCCCAAAAGCTCGGTCCAAACTTTGCCGTAGTGCTCATTCCATATGGGTACCAAGATGTAGGGGCAGAAAGTCGAGGGTTCCCAACTTTGACCAACAATCAAGAAAAAAGTAAAAATTTACCCAGCTAGGGATTAAAGGACTAGATTGTGCTAGGATAATACTAGCATATCCCGAAAGCTCGGTCCAAATTTTACCGTAGGGCTCATTCCATATTGGTACCAAAATCTAGGGGCAGACGGTCGAGGGTACCCAACTTTGACCAACAATCAAGAAACAAGTAAAAATTTACCCAGCTAGGGATTAAAAGACTAGATAGTGGTAGGATAGTACTAGCATATCCCAAAAGCTCGGTCCAAACTTTGCCGTAGGGCTCATTCCATAGTGGTACCAAAATGTAGGGGCAGACGGACGAGGGTACCCAAGTTTGACCAACTATCAAGAAAAAAGTAAAAGTTTACCCAGCTAGGGATTAAAGGGCTAGATAGTGTTGGGATAGTACAAGCATATCCCAAAAGCTCGGTCCGAACTTTGCCGTAGAGAACATTCCATATTGGTACCAAAATCTAGGGGCAGACGGTCGAGGGTACCCAACTTTGACCAACAATCAAGAAACAAGTACAAATTTACCCAGCTAGGGATTAAAAGACTAGATAGTGGTAGGATAGTACTAGCATATCCCAAAAGCTCGGTCCAAACTTTGCCGTAGGGCTCATTCCATAGTGGTACCAAAATGTAGGGGCAGACGGACGAGGGTACCCAAGTTTGACCAACTATCAAGAAAAAAGTAAAAATTTACCCAGCAGGGGATTAAAGAGCTAGATAGTGCTAGGATAGTACTAGCATATCCCAAAAGCTCGGTCAAAACTTTGCCGTAGGGCTTATTCCATAGGGGTACCAAGATGTAGGGGCAGATGGACGAGGGTACCCAAGTTTGACCAACTATCAAGAAAAAAGTAAAAATTTACCCAGCAGGGGATTAAAGGGCTAGATAGTGCTAGGATAGTACTAGCATATCCCAAAAGCTCGGTCCAAACTTTGCCGTAGGACTCATTCCATAGGGGTACTAAGATGTAGGGGCTGACGGACGAGGGTACCCAACTTTGACCGATAATCAAGAAAAAAGTAAAAATTTACCCAGATAGGGATTAAAGGACTGAATAGTGCTTGGATAGTACTAGCATATCCTTAAAGCTTGGTCCAAACTTTGCGGTAGGGCTCATTCCATAGGGGTACCAAGATGTAGGGTCAGAAGGACGAGGTTCCCATCTTTGACCAACATTCAAGAAAAAAGTAAAAAATTACCCAGCAGGGGATTAAACGGCTGGATAGTGCTAGGATAGTACTAGCATATCCCAAAAGCTCGGTCCAAACTTTGCCGTAGGGCTCATTCCATATGGGTACCAAGATGTAGGGGCAGAAAGTCGAGGGTTCCCAACTTTGACCAACAATCAAGAAAAAAGTAAAAATTTACCCAGCTAGGGATTAAAGGACTAGATTGTGCTAGGATAATACTAGCATATCCCGAAAGCTCGGTCCAAATTTTACCGTAGGGCTCATTCCATATTGGTACCAAAATCTAGGGGCAGACGGTCGAGGGTACCCAACTTTGACCAACAATCAAGAAACAAGTAAAAATTTACCCAGCTAGGGATTAAAAGACTAGATAGTGGTAGGATAGTACTAGCATATCCCAAAAGCTCGGTCCAAACTTTGCCGTAGGGCTCATTCCATAGTGGTACCAAAATGTAGGGGCAGACGGACGAGGGTACCCAAGTTTGACCAACTATCAAGAAAAAAGTAAAAGTTTACCCAGCTAGGGATTAAAGGGCTAGATAGTGCTAGGATAGTACTAGCATATCCCAAAAGCTCGGTCAAAACTTTGCCGTAGGGCTTATTCCATAGGGGTACCAAGATGTAGGGGCAGATTGACGAGGGTACCCAAGTTTGACCAACTATCAAGAAAAAAGTAAAAATTTACCCAGCAAGGGATTAAAGTGCTAGATAGTGCTAGGATAGTACTAGCATATCCCAAAAGCTCGGTCAAAACGTTGCCGTAGGGCTTATTCCATATGGGTACCAAGATGTAGGGGCAGACGGTCGAGGGTTCCCAACTTTGACCAACAATCAAGAAAAAAGTAAAAATTTACCCAGCCGGGGATTAAACGGCTGGATAGTGCTAGGATAGTACTAGCATATCCCAAAATCTCGGTCAAAACTTTGCCGTAGGGCTCATTCCATATGGGTACCAAGATGTAGGGGCAGACGGTCGAGGGTTCCCAACTTTGACCAACAATCAAGAAAAAAGTAAAAATTTACCCAGCTAGGGATTAAAGGACTAGATAGTGCTAGGATAATAGTAGCATATCCCAAAAGCTCGGTCCAAGCTTTGCCGTAGGGCTCATTCCATAGTGGTACCAAAATGTAGGGGCAGACGGACGAGGGTACCCAAGTTTGACCAACAATCAAGAAAAAAGTAAAAATTTACCCAGATAGGGATTAAAGGACTGAATAGTGCTATGATAGTACTAGAATATCCTTAAAGCTCTCTCCAAACTTTGCCGCAGGGCTCATTCCATAGGGGTACCAAAATGTAGGGGCAGAAGGACGAGGGTACCCAAGTTTGACCAGCTATCAAGAAAAAAGTAAAACTTTACCCAGCATGGGATTAAAGGGCTAGATAGTGCTGGGATAGTACAAGCATATCCCAAAAGCTCGGTCCGAACTTTGCCGTAGAGAACATTCCATATTCGTACCAAATCTAGGGGCAGACGGTCGAGGGTACCCAACTTTGACCAACAATCAAGAAACAAGTAAAAATTTACCCAGCTAGGGATTAAAAGACTAGATAGTGGTAGGATAGTACTAGCATATCCCAAAAGCTCGGTCCAAACTTTGCAGTAGGGCTCATTCCATAGTGGTACCAAAATGTAGGGGCAGACGGACGAGGGTACCCAAGTTTGACCAACTATCAAGAAAAAGTAAAAATTTACCCAGCAGGGGATTAAAAAGCTAGATAGTGCTAGGATAGTACTAGCATATCCCAAAAGCTCGGTCAAAACTTTGCCGTAGGGCTTATTCAATAGGGGTACCAAGATGTAGGGGCAGATGGACGAGGGTACCCAAGTTTGACCAACTATCAAGAAAAAAGTAAAAATTTACCCAGCAGGGGATTAAAGGGCTAGATAGTGCTAGGATAGTACTAGCATATCCCAAATGCTCGGTCCAAACTTTGCCGTAGGGCTCATTCCATAGGGGTACTAAGATGTAGGGGCTGACGGACGAGGGTACCCAACTTTGACCGATAATCAAGAAAAAAGTAAAAATTTACCCAGATAGGGATTAAAAGTCTGAATAGTGCTTGGATAGTTCTAGGATATCCTCAAAGCTTGGTCCAAACTTTGCCGTAGGGTTCATTCCATAGGGGTACCAAGATGTAGGGTCAGAAGGACGAGGTTCCCAACTTTGACCAACAATCAAGAAAAAAGTAAAAATTTACCCAGAAGGGGATTAAACGGCTGGATAGTGCTAGGATAGTACTAGCATATCCTAAAAGCTCGGTCCAAACTTTGCCGTAGGGCTCATTCCATATGGGTACCAAGATGTAGGGGCAGACGGTCGAGGGTATCCAAGTTTGACCAACTATCAAGAAAAAAGTAAAAATTTACCCAGCAGGGGATTAAAGGGCTAGATAGTGCTAGGATAATACTAGCATATCCCAAAAGCTCGGTCCAAACTTTGCCGTAGGGCTCATTCCATAGTGGTACCAAAATGTAGGGGCAGACGGACGAAGGTATCCAAGTTTGACCAACTATCAAGAAAAAAGTAAAAATTTACCCAGCTAGGGATTAAAGGGCTAGATAGTGCTAGGATAGTACTAACATATCCCAAAAGCTCGGTCAAAACTTTGCCGTAGGCCTTATTCCATAGGGGTACCAAGATGTAGGGCAGATGGACGAGGGTACCCAAGTTTGACCAACTATCAAGAAAAAAGTAAAAATTTACCCAGCAAGGGATTAAAGGGCTAGATAGTGCTAGGATAGTACTAGCATATCCCAAAAGCTCGGTCAAAACTTTGCCGTAGGGCTTATTCCATATGGGTACCAAGATGTAGGGGCAGACGGTCGAGGGTTCCCAACTTTGACCAACAATCAAGAAAAAAGTAAAAATTTACCCAGCCGGGGATTAAACGGCTGGATAGTGCTAGGATAGTACTAGCATATCCCAAAAGCTCGGTCAAAACTTTGCCGTAGGGCTCATTCCATATGGGTACCAAGATGTAGGGGCAGACGGTCGAGGGTACCCAAGTTTGACCAGCTATCAAGAAAAAAGTAAAACTTTACCCAGCATGGGATTAAAGGGCTAGATAGTGCTGGGATAGTACAAGCATATCCCAAAAGCTCGGTCCGAACTTTGCCGTAGAGAACATTCCATATTCGTACCAAATCTAGGGGCAGACGGTCGAGGGTACCCAACTTTGACCAACAATCAAGAAACAAGTAAAAATTTACCCAGCTAGGGATTAAAAGACTAGATAGTGGTAGGATAGTACTAGCATATCCCAAAAGCTCGGTCCAAACTTTGCCGTAGGGCTCATTCCATAGGGGTACTAAGATGTAGGGGCTGACGGACAAGGGTACCCAAATTTGACCGATAATCAATAAAAAAGTAAAAATTTACCCAGATAGGGATTAAAGGACTGAATAGTGCTTGGATAGTACTAGCATATCCCAAAAGCTCGGTCCAAACTTTGCAGTAGGGCTCATTCCATAGTGGTACCAAAATGTAGGGGCAGACGGACGAGGGTACCCAAGTTTGACCAACTATCAAGAAAAAAGTAAAAATTTACCCAGCAGGGGATTAAAGGGCTAGATAGTGCTAGGATAGTACTAGCATATCCTAAAAGCTCGGTCCAAAATTTGCCGTAGGGCTCATTCCATAGGGGTACTAAGATGTAGGGGCTGACGGACGAGGGTACCCAACTTTGACCGATAATCAAGAAAAAAGTAAAAATTAACCCAGATAGGGATTAAAGGACTGAATAGTGCTTGGATAGTACTAGCATATCCTCAAAGCTTGGTCCAAACTTTGCCGTAGGGCTCATTCCATAGGGGTACCAAGATGTAGGGTCAGAAGGACGAGGTTCCCAACTTTGACCAACAATCAATAAAAAAGTAAAAATTTACCCAGCAGGGGATTAAAGGGCTAGATAGTGCTAGGATAATACTAGCATATCCCAAAAGCTCGGTCCAAACTTTGCCGTACGGCTCATTCCATAGTGGTACCAAAATGTAGGGGCAGACGGTCGAGGCTACCCAACTTTGACCAACAATCAAGAAACAAGTAAAAATTTACCCAGATAGGGATTAAAGGACTGAATAGTGCTATGATAGTACTAGCATATCCTTAAAGCTCTCTCCAAACTTTGCCGTAGGGCTCATTCCATAAGGGTACCAAGATGTAGGGGCAGAAGGACGAGGTTCCCAACTTTGACCAACAATCAATAAAAAAGTAAAAATTTACCCAGCAGGGGATTAAAGGGCTAGATAGTGCTAGGATAATACTAGCATATCCCAAAAGCTCGGTCCAAACTTTGCCGTAGGGCTCATTCCATAGGGGTACTAAGATGTAGGGGCTGACGGACGAGGGTACCCAACTTCGACCGATAATCAAGAAAAAAGTAAAAATTTACCCAGATAGGGATTAAAGGACTGAATAGTGCTTGGATAGTACTAGCATATCCTTAAAGCTTGGTCCAAACTTTGACGTAGGGCTCATTCCATAAGGGTACCAAGATGTAGGGGCAGAAGGACGAGGTTCCCAACTTTGACCAACAATCAAGAAAAACGTAAAAATTTACCCAGCAGGGGATTAAACGGCTGGATAGTGCTAGGATAGTACTAGTATATCCCAAAAGCTCGGTCCAAACTTTGCCGTAGGACTTATTCCATATGGGTACCAAGATGTAGGGGCAGACGGTCGAGGGTACCCAACTTTGACCAACAATCAAGAAAAGAGTAAAAATTTACCCACATAGTGATTAAAGGACTGGATAGTGCTAGGAAAGTACTAGCATGTTCCAAAAGCTCGGTCCAAACTTTGCCGTTGAGCTCATTCCATATGGGTACCAAGATGTTGGGTCAGACGGACGAGGGTGCCCAACTTTGACCAACAATCAAGAAATAAGTAAAAATTTACCCACATAGTGATTAAAGGACTGGATAGTGCTAGGATAGTACTAGCATATCCCAAATACTCGGTCCAAATTTTGCCGTTGAGCTCATTCCATATGGGTACCAAGATGTTGGGTCAGACGGATAAGGGTGCCCAACTTTGACCAACAATCAAGAAATAAGTAAAATTTTACCCACATAGTGATTAAAGGACTGGATAGTGCTTGGAAAGTACTACTATATCCTAAAAGCTCGGTCCAAACTTTGCCGTAGGGCTCATTCTATAGGGGTACCAAGATGTACGGGCAGACGGACGAGGATACCCAATTAATAGATAATTGAATTTGGTATGGTGAGCTGATAAACTGGACATTTATAAAATTATCTCCGTACGTTATACTAGTTCAGTGATGAACATTGTAAATTGTTCATTGTTCCACAATCCATGGTCAAAGTAGGGTCCCCCTGGCCATATAACCCTTCGTCTTGGTACTGCCTATGCTTAGCCCCTACGGCAAAGTTTGGACCGAGCTTTTGGGATTTGCTAGCTCTATGCTAGCATAATCCATTCCCAAAATCCCCAGCTGGGTAAATTTTTCATTGTTCCACAATCCATGGTCAAAGTAGGGTCCCCCTGGCCATATAACCCTTCGTCTTGGTACTGCCTATGCTTAGCCCCTACGGCAAAGTTTGGACCGAGCTTTTGGGATTTGCTAGCTCTATGCTAGCATAATCCATTCCCAAAATCCCCAGCTGGGTAAATTTTTCATTGTTCCACAATCCATGGTCAAAGTAGGGTCCCCCTGGCCATATAACCCTTCGTCTTGGTACTGCCTATGCTTAGCCCCTACGGCAAAGTTTGGACCGAGCTTTTGGGATTTGCTAGCTCTATGCTAGCATAATCCATTCCCAAAATCCCCAGCTGGGTAAATTTTTCATTGTTCCACAATCCATGGTCAAAGTAGGGTCCCCCTGGCCATATAACCCTTCGTCTTGGTACTGCCTATGCTTAGCCCCTACGGCAAAGTTTGGACCGAGCTTTTGGGATTTGCTAGCTCTATGCTAGCATAATCCATTCCCAAAATCCCCAGCTGGGTAAATTTTTCATTGTTCCACAATCCATGGTCAAAGTAGGGTCCCCCTGGCCATATAACCCTTCGTCTTGGTACTGCCTATGCTTAGCCCCTACGGCAAAGTTTGGACCGAGCTTTTGGGATTTGCTAGCTCTATGCTAGCATAATCCATTCCCAAAATCCCCAGCTGGGTAAATTTTTCATTGTTCCACAATCCATGGTCAAAGTAGGGTCCCCCTGGCCATATAACCCTTCGTCTTGGTACTGCCTATGCTTAGCCCCTACGGCAAAGTTTGGACCGAGCTTTTGGGATTTGCTAGCTCTATGCTAGCATAATCCATTCCCAAAATCCCCAGCTGGGTAAATTTTTCATTGTTCCACAATCCATGGTCAAAGTAGGGTCCCCCTGGCCATATAACCCTTCGTCTTGGTACTGCCTATGCTTAGCCCCTACGGCAAAGTTTGGACCGAGCTTTTGGGATTTGCTAGCTCTATGCTAGCATAATCCATTCCCAAAATCCCCAGCTGGGTAAATTTTTCATTGTTCCACAATCCATGGTCAAAGTAGGGTCCCCCTGGCCATATAACCCTTCGTCTTGGTACTGCCTATGCTTAGCCCCTACGGCAAAGTTTGGACCGAGCTTTTGGGATTTGCTAGCTCTATGCTAGCATAATCCATTCCCAAAATCCCCAGCTGGGTAAATTTTTCATTGTTCCACAATCCATGGTCAAAGTAGGGTCCCCCTGGCCATATAACCCTTCGTCTTGGTACTGCCTATGCTTAGCCCCTACGGCAAAGTTTGGACCGAGCTTTTGGGATTTGCTAGCTCTATGCTAGCATAATCCATTCCCAAAATCCCCAGCTGGGTAAATTTTTCATTGTTCCACAATCCATGGTCAAAGTAGGGTCCCCCTGGCCATATAACCCTTCGTCTTGGTACTGCCTATGCTTAGCCCCTACGGCAAAGTTTGGACCGAGCTTTTGGGATTTGCTAGCTCTATGCTAGCATAATCCATTCCCAAAATCCCCAGCTGGGTAAATTTTTCATTGTTCCACAATCCATGGTCAAAGTAGGGTCCCCCTGGCCATATAACCCTTCGTCTTGGTACTGCCTATGCTTAGCCCCTACGGCAAAGTTTGGACCGAGCTTTTGGGATTTGCTAGCTCTATGCTAGCATAATCCATTCCCAAAATCCCCAGCTGGGTAAATTTTTCATTGTTCCACAATCCATGGTCAAAGTAGGGTCCCCCTGGCCATATAACCCTTCGTCTTGGTACTGCCTATGCTTAGCCCCTACGGCAAAGTTTGGACCGAGCTTTTGGGATTTGCTAGCTCTATGCTAGCATAATCCATTCCCAAAATCCCCAGCTGGGTAAATTTTTCATTGTTCCACAATCCATGGTCAAAGTAGGGTCCCCCTGGCCATATAACCCTTCGTCTTGGTACTGCCTATGCTTAGCCCCTACGGCAAAGTTTGGACCGAGCTTTTGGGATTTGCTAGCTCTATGCTAGCATAATCCATTCCCAAAATCCCCAGCTGGGTAAATTTTTCATTGTTCCACAATCCATGGTCAAAGTAGGGTCCCCCTGGCCATATAACCCTTCGTCTTGGTACTGCCTATGCTTAGCCCCTACGGCAAAGTTTGGACCGAGCTTTTGGGATTTGCTAGCTCTATGCTAGCATAATCCATTCCCAAAATCCCCAGCTGGGTAAATTTTTCATTGTTCCACAATCCATGGTCAAAGTAGGGTCCCCCTGGCCATATAACCCTTCGTCTTGGTACTGCCTATGCTTAGCCCCTACGGCAAAGTTTGGACCGAGCTTTTGGGATTTGCTAGCTCTATGCTAGCATAATCCATTCCCAAAATCCCCAGCTGGGTAAATTTTTCATTGTTCCACAATCCATGGTCAAAGTAGGGTCCCCCTGGCCATATAACCCTTCGTCTTGGTACTGCCTATGCTTAGCCCCTACGGCAAAGTTTGGACCGAGCTTTTGGGATTTGCTAGCTCTATGCTAGCATAATCCATTCCCAAAATCCCCAGCTGGGTAAATTTTTCATTGTTCCACAATCCATGGTCAAAGTAGGGTCCCCCTGGCCATATAACCCTTCGTCTTGGTACTGCCTATGCTTAGCCCCTACGGCAAAGTTTGGACCGAGCTTTTGGGATTTGCTAGCTCTATGCTAGCATAATCCATTCCCAAAATCCCCAGCTGGGTAAATTTTTCATTGTTCCACAATCCATGGTCAAAGTAGGGTCCCCCTGGCCATATAACCCTTCGTCTTGGTACTGCCTATGCTTAGCCCCTACGGCAAAGTTTGGACCGAGCTTTTGGGATTTGCTAGCTCTATGCTAGCATAATCCATTCCCAAAATCCCCAGCTGGGTAAATTTTTCATTGTTCCACAATCCATGGTCAAAGTAGGGTCCCCCTGGCCATATAACCCTTCGTCTTGGTACTGCCTATGCTTAGCCCCTACGGCAAAGTTTGGACCGAGCTTTTGGGATTTGCTAGCTCTATGCTAGCATAATCCATTCCCAAAATCCCCAGCTGGGTAAATTTTTCATTGTTCCACAATCCATGGTCAAAGTAGGGTCCCCCTGGCCATATAACCCTTCGTCTTGGTACTGCCTATGCTTAGCCCCTACGGCAAAGTTTGGACCGAGCTTTTGGGATTTGCTAGCTCTATGCTAGCATAATCCATTCCCAAAATCCCCAGCTGGGTAAATTTTTCATTGTTCCACAATCCATGGTCAAAGTAGGGTCCCCCTGGCCATATAACCCTTCGTCTTGGTACTGCCTATGCTTAGCCCCTACGGCAAAGTTTGGACCGAGCTTTTGGGATTTGCTAGCTCTATGCTAGCATAATCCATTCCCAAAATCCCCAGCTGGGTAAATTTTTCATTGTTCCACAATCCATGGTCAAAGTAGGGTCCCCCTGGCCATATAACCCTTCGTCTTGGTACTGCCTATGCTTAGCCCCTACGGCAAAGTTTGGACCGAGCTTTTGGGATTTGCTAGCTCTATGCTAGCATAATCCATTCCCAAAATCCCCAGCTGGGTAAATTTTTCATTGTTCCACAATCCATGGTCAAAGTAGGGTCCCCCTGGCCATATAACCCTTCGTCTTGGTACTGCCTATGCTTAGCCCCTACGGCAAAGTTTGGACCGAGCTTTTGGGATTTGCTAGCTCTATGCTAGCATAATCCATTCCCAAAATCCCCAGCTGGGTAAATTTTTCATTGTTCCACAATCCATGGTCAAAGTAGGGTCCCCCTGGCCATATAACCCTTCGTCTTGGTACTGCCTATGCTTAGCCCCTACGGCAAAGTTTGGACCGAGCTTTTGGGATTTGCTAGCTCTATGCTAGCATAATCCATTCCCAAAATCCCCAGCTGGGTAAATTTTTCATTGTTCCACAATCCATGGTCAAAGTAGGGTCCCCCTGGCCATATAACCCTTCGTCTTGGTACTGCCTATGCTTAGCCCCTACGGCAAAGTTTGGACCGAGCTTTTGGGATTTGCTAGCTCTATGCTAGCATAATCCATTCCCAAAATCCCCAGCTGGGTAAATTTTTCATTGTTCCACAATCCATGGTCAAAGTAGGGTCCCCCTGGCCATATAACCCTTCGTCTTGGTACTGCCTATGCTTAGCCCCTACGGCAAAGTTTGGACCGAGCTTTTGGGATTTGCTAGCTCTATGCTAGCATAATCCATTCCCAAAATCCCCAGCTGGGTAAATTTTTCATTGTTCCACAATCCATGGTCAAAGTAGGGTCCCCCTGGCCATATAACCCTTCGTCTTGGTACTGCCTATGCTTAGCCCCTACGGCAAAGTTTGGACCGAGCTTTTGGGATTTGCTAGCTCTATGCTAGCATAATCCATTCCCAAAATCCCCAGCTGGGTAAATTTTTCATTGTTCCACAATCCATGGTCAAAGTAGGGTCCCCCTGGCCATATAACCCTTCGTCTTGGTACTGCCTATGCTTAGCCCCTACGGCAAAGTTTGGACCGAGCTTTTGGGATTTGCTAGCTCTATGCTAGCATAATCCATTCCCAAAATCCCCAGCTGGGTAAATTTTTCATTGTTCCACAATCCATGGTCAAAGTAGGGTCCCCCTGGCCATATAACCCTTCGTCTTGGTACTGCCTATGCTTAGCCCCTACGGCAAAGTTTGGACCGAGCTTTTGGGATTTGCTAGCTCTATGCTAGCATAATCCATTCCCAAAATCCCCAGCTGGGTAAATTTTTCATTGTTCCACAATCCATGGTCAAAGTAGGGTCCCCCTGGCCATATAACCCTTCGTCTTGGTACTGCCTATGCTTAGCCCCTACGGCAAAGTTTGGACCGAGCTTTTGGGATTTTCTTTTATATTTGACTTTTCAAGCATTGAAAAAAGTCCCCTTAAGATGTTGATAGTTTTGAAGAAAAAATATTTATAAGTCTAAAATAAATATGTTTATTTTGCATTTGCACTTTTTCATTTATTCAATTTCAAGGGATGCGTTGGATATCTTGATTTACTGTTTTACTTTTTTAGAACTTTTTTTGAGGATGCCGACCCGGAAGTTAAACATGTTGACCCTTGTGTATGACATAGATATTTGTTTCAATCATTTTCTATGCAAGTTTTCTAACTTTTTATTTGCTATATATTTCCGATGCATTTAAACGGTAAAAAAGGGACGATCATTTATGTTTATATACCATAATTTACCATTTCTTTTGAAATCCTGTACTAAGTCAGGACCATTTTGATCTTCAATTTCTCTGGTATATCTTTCTTTTTTTTGTCTTTTCAATTCTTGGACATTTGAGATTGGATCTCCAAGTTAGTTATCTTGTTATTACCTTTATTTTTCATATGGTAATAAATTGTTTCTTAAAAAAAAACACCTCAAAAAGTAGTACAGACTGACATAGGTAATTACATGCAAACCCCCGTCCGAACATGTATTCGATAAAAAATTAGTAAAAATTACTATCCTCGGGGAAGGGAGAGGGTTACTTTTCGTATATTTGAATTCGAAAATTAAATACCTTTTAATATCCCCCCCCCCCCCAAAAAAAAACCTTATCCCTTAATTGACGCTGAAAACTGAAGATAAAGATTGGTATCGTGTATTCATTTACAAATACTCAAAAATGGTTATTCAATCAACAAAAATTGTTAAAGATGTATGTACAGTATATAAGAAAAGTTTAAAAAATAAATCAATATATAATTATGTTTCTTTATTCTTTTTTAAACTGCGATAAATGGGTTGGTCTTGTCATACAATTAGGAAGTAAATATTCTTAACCTTATTATATCATTAGTTTTTTCCCCAACTAATCACATCAACCTGAAAATGCCGGCTATTCCAGCGGCATGTATCATCGCCTTCCACACGTACTAGTATATAGAAAGTCCCCCCCCCCTTTTTCCGAGTCAATGTCTAAAAATCCTTGATCAAAAAACAAATATAATATGTCAAAATGGTCAAAACCTACCTCTATGGTCTATTTTTAGCCACGACGATTATATTTTTCCTTAAAAAAGTCAAAATTCCGCATCATACACTAAAAAAAACCACGCCATGCTGGACTTTTAGTGTCAGAACAGTTAAAGTTTGAAAAAGTTAACAGACGGACGGACGACAAAGATTAATGCTCGCATGACCCTTCGGTTCAGGTGAGCAAAAATGTGTATAGGAAAATTTTACGATATTGCGATTTTTGGGTTTTTAGATATTACCATTTTCGCGCGTTTTCTTATTGTTCGCTAGCTTATTGTTCGCTAGCTTGATTTTTGTTATTGTTCGCTGGCTTATTGTTCGCTAGCTTGAGTTTAGTCTTTGATTTTCTGATTTAGCGACGGAATATTTTCAATACATTACCATGATTGCAATCCGTTTATGTTATGTTATGTTTTATGGGCATCTTCATATCTTATGAACTATAAGTCTTAGGTTGATGAAACTTGGAATGCATATGTCTCATTTATAGTTAAGCACGGCTGAATATCTCATAATATCAAATAGAATTATGAATACGTTTGTTTCTAGTCGCTGTTTATTTTCATATGATGCATCTTTGATTTCTTAAGATGGCGATGTCCTATCTACAAGAGTAGAGGGACTTATAGTGCTCAGGTTCGTCCATTCTTACGTCCCAAATTAGGTTTGTCTTCAGTGATGAAGGAAGAATAGAATAGTGATGAAATTTTGTGCACATATACATAAGACTTTAAGCATACAAAAACCATTATAATTCCATACCCATAACAACATCCTCTAGGGTCAGTGATTTGGGGAGCATTTTGCGAGACGGGGCATCATGTCTTTTAACATATTCTTATCATCTGCAAAAAGTATACCAAGTAGTCTACACATCACGTCACGTCAACCTATTTAAGAGCCTGTCTCAGTAAAAATCATGCAAAAGGTGATTTACTTATTATCTTAGGTTTTAACCATTTTTTGGCTAGTTATTCATCTTGGACCACCCCAGCGAAAAATATCAACTTAAGTGAAATTGGTCCATTAGACTGTCTGCAAATTGACATTAAAAATTTTGGCGGGAAAATTTCCCGAACTTTTTTCATACACAACCCAACCAATTTTCTTGGCCTCTTTACTCAAAAGTTCCGAAGGGTCTGTAAAAATTGTTGATATTTTCTGAAAAAGTACGCCATTCTAGTTGAATTTCAACAAAAATATCAGTCGGATACTGAAAGTGATGTATTTGGTTGGTTTGTTAAGAAAAAAAATTGGCGGGACTTTTTCCCGTACTTATTTTCATACACAATGTAACCAAAGGATGAGTGGCAATAAGAACCATTTTTGGCCCAAGATTTACCAAGAAATTAAACCTGAGCATACAGATGCCTTAAGTTGCTGAAACATTGGTAAATGGATAGGCTTAAAGAAAATATTAAGCTATTGCCATATCTGTTAAGCTGTCATGCCAATAAGTTAACTCAAAAAGCTATGTATTAAAGAAATTGTCCTTATTTCATTGATTTTTGCTGATTTTCACACATTTTTTGGCCTGAAAGAAGATGGGCGCATCAAAACAACAACTTCATACCTGGCAAAAATGTGTAAAATGATGAAATCAATCATTTCTGAAAGTTTGGAGTTGTTGTTTTAATGCGCCCAATGTTTTCTCAAGGAAAATTTCCACGGAAACCATTGAAAATTGCAGATTTTCGCTATTTTGTGAAATAAGACCACTTTATATGATGTCATAATTACGCCACAATGAAGGAAAATTGCCATAGCTGATGTGTTTTCTTTGTAACCACATATTAGATGATATTTCTTATAAATATCATAACATTTGAACCAACTACAGTTTTTTGGGCCAATTATGGGTCTTAATGCCACTCATCCTTTGTATTGTGTATTAAACGAGAACTAATGAACCGATTTGGGCTAAAATTTAATTTACATTCATTTCTCATCATAAAGATCAAATTCCGATAAAAAGAACCAGTTTTCAAAAATATGCATCTGCCACTATTTTTGCGTTTTGCATGATTCTTACAGAGACGGCTACTTAAATGACAAAGATAGTTACAAAACTGCCAAACTTGAAGAAGAATTGTCCAGAATTGATCTAAAACGCCCGAGAGCGAAAGCAAGACAGACATACAGGAGACAATGAAGATCGCAGTGGTCCTGACTTGGTACAGACAAAAGTGAATTTGTTTTTGAACAATACTTAGATCTGTTCTAAAGTTTACATGTCATTGATTACATTGTTAATTGAAATATTGATTCAGATGTAAACTTAACGTTTTTTCATGACCTTTGTCATGCCAAATTATTTTTCTTTGTTTTATATTTTCAGAATGTCGAATTTAGAAAACAACTTTAATCTTGATGAAACTGGTGACACAGCAAACATTCAACCTCATTTAGGATCTCTTCAAATAATGCAAAGCCCGACATCATTAGAACAGGTCAATCCTGCGTTTGAAGATGACTTTACATCTGATGAAGCTTCTAAACACCAAAATAACAACGATAAATCTTCAACAGAGTCGACAAATCCTGCAACACGAAATGAAAATGGCGACGTGTTAAATACGTCATGTCCGGTAGTGTACAGTAACACGGGACAAAATGGAGTAACACAAGAACGGATAATAATTCAGAAGCCTGATGGCACAAGAACGATTAACACAGAACAATGTACTGACTATACAATGAGATATAGGAAGAAACAAAAGCCTTTAAGGAAAGAAAGGATCACTCGCCTTAAGATTCTAAGTGTTCTTTCACTTTTTGTTTTCTTTCCTCTGGGAATTCCAGCCGTCTATTTTGCATTTAATACTCAGAAGGAATTTGATGCGGGAATTCTACAAGGGAACATTGACAAAGCACAAAAGTATGCAAGTCGAGCAGAAAAGCTGGTGATATTTTCAGTCATATTTGCTATACTTACTGCGGTGGTAGTATTCGCTGTAGTTGATAGAATAAGGAATAGCAACGATGATCCTTACAACGCACCAAATCGGTTATTACCAGCTGGCTAATCCTAGTATAACAATCAAAAATTATTAACTATCATCTAAAATAATTGTGTTCCGATATTTTTATTGTATGGTCAGTGGACCATCTGTTTCTCCGTGTGTACATGTAGTTTTTCTTATACTATAGGTTTACAAAAATTTTCTTGAAAAACAAAAAAAAAAATGTTCTTTTTTTTTACCGTGAAGATTATTTTATTCAGAAAAATGTTCTTAATTTTCTAAACTTGTATTTCAAGAGGGGTCCGATGGGTTTAATTCGTTCTCCGTTATTGGCAATTTTTATTTTCCGTGAATTGTGATTTGTTGAAATATTTTTCCGTGCATCGTGATTGGATATTGCACGTGAACCGTTCTCAGCAAAGTATTTTGTCTGTGATTCGTTTTAGGCATGCTTTACAGTAATACACAGTCAAACCTTTATCCGTGAACAAAAATTTAGCCATATTTCCGTGTTTCGTTATTTGTATTTTATATTCTTCGTGATTCGTGATCAGGACCCCCCATCAGGTCCCCCCTTCAAATCCAACCTCATATATAACAATGTACTAGTACATGATTTTTGGATGATTTTGGGTCCTGGCTGTGGATTTGGGTGGAGTGTAAAATAGACTGTATTTTATTTATAGCTCTTTCTACAAATTAAATTTTAACTTTTTTCTCTGTGATGTGTTATTCGAGCACAACGAAAATGGGAACTGAAAAACTTCAGATTACGAATTTAGATATACGAGTAAGTCTTGGATATTCATTCGTCCAAAAAATAAGGCCAACCTCCTATGACCTAATTTGCGTTTTGCAAAAGTTCACATATTTTATGTTTTATCCAATTGAATCTAATTTGGGTTTTTAGAATATATGCTTAATCCCATTTCTATACTTTCAATGTGCAATACATGGAGTACTGTTAGTAAAATTATGAGTACATTTTTGCCATTTATTAATTAATACAATCTTAATGAATTCATGATATTAGGTTCGTGTTATACGTAGATTTAGTGCTACAAATTATTTTTCTTATCGTTAATTATATATTAATTTCTAATATTTATATTTATAGAAAACTGATAATCAAAGAAGTCTGTGATTTGCCAATGTTTATGCATTCCATATATTTTCATCAGTATTCAATAATAAACTTTATTTTGACCTTTACCTGTTTTCATTACTCCTCCTACATGTCCTATGTGTTAGTTCTCTCAAGTTTATGTGAAACGGTACTCGATGAACAAAGTCTGGACTTGGGAGTGAAAACTACAGATGAAAGTGTTAAACATTTAAAGCGAATGGACAATGACTTTATGTACAAACAGAAGTATGAAAAAAGTGCACCGGTGAAGAAAAGGCGTTTAGAGCAACGAGCCAAACAGTTAGCCGAGCACAAAGGTCGATCTCGCCTACCAGGCATTTAAAAAATCCACCATCGAAAACTGACAGAAGCTAGCCTATGATTTTCAGAAATCAACAGCAACTTTACGATTTGATCTAGATTAAGGATGTTCGAGGGGTGACTATGAGAGTGATGAGGTTTTGAAATCAATGCCTAAAATCATAAGGGAATAATTGAAATACAAAATAAACTAAAAATTTTGATTAGATTACTGTAAATAAGAGTTCAAAATTTGTCGGGAAAAGGTCTTCTCATGTTTTTTCATAACTTTAAGATTAGCATACTTTAGCTGTTAAGGTTATCAGAATTAGTGAAAAATTTGTAAAACAGATATTTATGATGCAATGAAGACCTTAAACAAAAGAACAATTGGGAGCATCATGCAAACTTTTTTGCCTTAATTTGATGGAAAAAACGAGGATTCTGAAAAAAATATCACAAATCTCAAAAGCTTACCCGTCAACATCCTTAAAAATTTTAATTTAGCACCGAATTGAGATGTAAAATGGAAGATCTCTGCTTCCCACAAAAGAAAAAATTCGCAGCAATATACAATAGCTTTAACGTGCATGAACTTTAATTATAGAAAATAATGAGATGTGGAATAAGTATATACGCGACACAGATCACATAACAAGCGGTTATATCATGCAATTAACTTTTGGGGAAAAATATCCTTTAATAAAACAGGAAAACGACAAGTTAAGCATGTTTTGGGGGACAAGCGCCTATTGTTGTTTTACCAACACTTAAAACACAAAAATAAATATATTGTTATGGTTGTAATTACAATCCTAAATCATAGTTAATACGCTTATAATCTAGACTCGGGTTTTCGGATGTCCGCCTTCTTATTTTGTTGTTGTTGTGTTTTATGAAAATATGATTCGAATCGTCTTAAACCTATATCAAGAAATGTGGATATTAATTGGTAAGTCTTTTTATCTTAAGTCAGTTGTTTTCTTTTCTGGGAAAATTATTCAAATATTATGAAAACTATCAATACAAAACTTTTCTAAAATTTTAAATTGCTGTTGTTACAAGCAACCTAAAAACTATGATTCTCAGTTGGATAACATTTTAGAAAAAAATGCACTTGAAACCTACTATGATTTTATGGTCCGTCAACAAAAGTAGCAGGCTATTTTTTGGTTTTCGTTGGTCACTTCTCTATGCGTTAACACTGACTTCTATATCAAACTTTATATGCTTAACTGATAACGCATTGCACAAATTATGTTGTTCCAAAATAATGTGGTGAGTAGTTTGGTTGTGTCTTAGAGTTTCGTTTGTTTTATTTCTGTCCAAACACGTATTTTATTATTTGTACGGAACCGATATATAGTTTATATTTCCCAGTCCGTCTGTCTGTATAACTTTTCTTGAGTATTTTAGATCAAGGTCTATATTAAACATGTTAAACTGGTATTTATATACTTCATACGTGGACAGTTTCTTTAATATTTAGTACAAGAGAAAATTTGTTAAGGGTTATGTGCAGTAAATTTTTTAATTAATTTACATGTAAATGTGTGCGCAAGAGTTTGACGTTCGTTCACATTTTGCAAACTTGACCTAAGGTTAAGAAACAGCAATCTAACGTAGTAAATGGAATTTGCAATAGTTATCATTTACAAATGGTCTTAAGTAAATCAATAGAAGTTGCCACGGTGCAAACTGCCAAATCAAGAAATGCTTCAAAGATGTATCATTTGCTGGAGAACTTCTTGATTTTTTACTTGGTCGTCTAAGAGAGGGTAGATACACAAAATTATTAATAAAAGTTGCAGTCTGGTAATACATTAAAGGCTTGTGTTCACTACCACCATTTAAGATGGGCATATATTTTCTTACAGATTTGTCCGTGTTATTATATTACATTGTCCCAGATAACGTTGCATCATTGAATTAAATAAATCTTGAAACATCAATTCAGCTTCAGATTACAAAGCGGGTTTACAAACCGTTAATGTGTATGCTGATTTCAAGGAGTAACATATCATCAGCAGCATAACAATGAAAGGTAGAAAATCTATTGAAAGAATAGTACTCAAATCCTAATAATAATATGTTCAAAAGGCATATTGCCCCATCACACAACATTTGGGATGGACGCAAGTCTCACAAACAGGCATGTGATTATCGCCCCAGTGGTTTAAAAATACAGTGCTTAAGCTTTTCTGAGTTTTTTATTAGTGATTATTTTTGGGTGTTTTTGTTGTTGTTGTTGTTTTCCCCCTTTTTTCATGTTCAATATATCAATGACTTGAACGCGACTTTGCTTGTTGGTGTAAAAAAATAATTGCCTTCATTTGCTTTGGGATTTAATGTAGCTAATTGATATAAAGTATATACTATATTTTCTTATTTTTTCTTCTATAGCATAAAGAGCCAATCGCCATGTAGAAAAGGATTCCACCATGACGAACGTCCACGTGAATATCCAGCCTCATCTCAAGAGATCTCGCCTGTCGTCTGCTAGGGAGAAGATCAACTTGTTATTCAAAGGAGATGTCCAAAGGGCAGAGTTTAACGATCAGTTGGGGTCACCAGAGAGTCCAAGCAAAATCCGTTTACCCCTCATGAAACAATTTTCTATAGCATCGGACAATAACGAAAAAATGGAAGAATTTCCCGTTCTTTACGTTAAACGTGGAGGAAATGCTAGCGCTGTTGTACATGATCAAGTTGTTGTTAATGTTCCTAGAAGCAACTCGGTCATTTCGACTGCTTCGTACAGTGACCTTAGTTCTCAAGTTGAAGAACCGACAAAGTCAAAAAGGTCACTAGCATGTTTATTCTGCAAATGTTTTTACTTTCTTTAAAATAAATAATTATTGTAGAAAGGAGAACAATCATATTCTAATATTTACAACTTGAAAGGTTTTGGGGTTCAAATGTTAGCTTCAGATTTATTATATTTAGTTTCTATAACAATAAGAAATTTCCAAATAGAACTTTCTGATTGGATCATTTCACGTTTGCATTATTGAAACCGTAAATTTTAAACATACAAATTCGTTTTAAAAGACTCGTAACAGACACCTAAGCCAAATAACTGTTTAAGTACTACTTTTTCTAAGAATCAGGCAGATACCATTAATAGGGTGGCACATCGATAATAAATACACAAAAAATTCAACAGAATTAGGTAAAGCAACCACAGTAAACTTTGTTTTGACCACTAAATTTTTCAGTCTATCTTGGGTTTAGGAGATAATACCTGTCAAAATTTAGTTTCATTGCATAGCGAAAAGTACGGGAAAATTTCCCGCCTTATTTTTTTCCTATATAACCAGTCAAAAAATATCTAGGCACCAAATACATATTGAGATGTCAAAACTGCATTGGGTTTGTTTTTATGGTAAAATGAATGCATCTTTACCCCAAAATCTGAAATGGGAAATTATCGATGTGCCACCCCCTGCCTGATCCTTATGTGGAATAGTACTTAAATGCCAAAGTAAATGAGAAACACAATATGGTACAAAATATATCGAAGAGTCTCGAGTTCAGACTCTTCTTTTGTGTTGTTAATAATTCAATAAAACAATTAAGAAATCAAAAAATTAGAATCTTTAATGAATTCTGACAGTTTGTCTTTGATTTATTGTGCCATTTAGATAAAGACATTAAAGTACAAGTTTATAAAGTGAATCACTGTGTTTTAAACGAAACATTCATTTATTTTCTTTTTGAAAATAGTTGCTTTTCAAAAGAACCTTTTTTTTCTGCAGCACCTTTGAGCACTCTTCCTAGAATAGATAATTAAACATATTGCATCCAAATGTTTACGATTTATTAGATGTGTCTAATGTCTGATTAGTTTTTGCACCTATGTTATGTTTTATTATTGAGCTGTATTTGTTTATTTTGAATCCCATTCAAGAATCAAATTAACAGAATCATTGGCAGTGGGCGGGGATATTAACTTTAACTTACATCATATAAAATATAGAAAAAGCGAAATATTTAGATTCTTACTCATATCTACTTGCTAACTGCTAGCAACAAAAGAAACTTCTATCAATTGACTTTTATTACAGAATTTAATTACAAAATAAATATATCTTTTGGAATACAGTTTTGTAGTTTTCGGAATGACCTCAGATTTTGACACATCAGTTTAAAATGTCTAAAAATGAAAATATCATCAATTTTAAATCTGGTTTTACCTGTACCAAGTCAGGACCATTGCGATCTATAACTATTCCGATGTGTCTTCAATGTTTTGTCTTTTCTCTTGGACATTGAGATTGATCCTCCAAGTTCGGTAATTTTGTTACTACATGTACCTTTATTTTTAAGTTATTTTAAGTATATTTTTTGTTACAGTACCGGCAGTACCTAACACAAATGATATAATTTGTCTGAAAAGGTCCGTTCATAAAATGATTTTTGATTTCCATCTACAATGCACCTTATTGATGGAGAATATAGTCGCTCGGTAACCTCAAGAACTATTGTGACACTTTTGGTTGAACGTTGTCCAGATTACCCATCCTGTAAAAGTAATAATCAAAAAGATGCCTTTCTTTTTGCCACCACTCCCTTGAAAAGTAAGTGTCCCTCTTAACACTTAATGAAAACTGATTTAAAAAAATATCTAAAACGTAGCGTAGTCTCAAGTAAACCGTACAAAAACAAGTAATAATTTATATTCAAACATTTAACAATGTGTGTATATATTTTAATTAACATCTTTATAAATGATTAATATTTAATTGTACAAAAAAAGAAGTTTTGGAATACCCCGCCAGCGGCTCTGAAAACTTCTGTGCATAATTGAATGGTACCAGCCATCAATCATGCATATTATTACTGTACAGTGCCTGCGATTGTATTCCTATAAAATATGCATCATGCATGTTATAAAATGTACAAAAGATGTGTCAAATGTATTGATTCTTTACAACTGAACAAATCCATCCCCTTTAAAAATATTACAACTAAAAAGTTGTTTTGTCGCCAATTTCTCATTTCCGGTAGATTCAACATTGATGTCATAATCTAAAATATCTCAGCCCTTGATTGTCAAAATCTTTTGAAAAATTCCTGTAAGTTTCGACTAGTTGTTTTGGCAGCACGCTTAAGACTCTTTTTATCAGACGACGAGCTTTTACCCTCCGAATTTGTAGGCAACAGTTTTTCAGACGAGCTATCTTTCATTGGGACTTGCAATAAAAGTTCGTTCTTTAGTGAGTGTCGTATGATCTCTGGCTCAGAACTTCTCCGCGTAGCAGCCGATCCCCATCGGTGGTCGTCGTGATCATGTCGATGGTGCTTCTCCAGCATCTCGGTTGTTTTTGATTCTCGTCTCGCATGTTCGTCGTGTTCGTGCCGATGTTGCTTTTCTAGTAGTTCAGCGGTCCTCTTACCAGCCACAATATTGAACAAACCATAGGATAGGAATACCTCTCGGTCCTGTAAAAAAATGTGTGCATTTTCAAATCATCATAGAGTGTATATAGGATTATTTTTCATGTATAACTGCCTTATTTTGTCTTTTTTCTCGGATGCTGAGATTTTTTTTTTATTTTCGTGGGTATAAGTTTTCGTGCATTGCTGGAAAAATTCCGATTCTTAAATTCGTGGTTTTCAAAATTTCCTTTTCGTGGGGAACAAAATTTCGTTGATCAGCACCACCCATAAAAACCACGAAAATTGATACCCCACGAAAAATAATGAATCCATAGTATTTTAGCTTGGTAGTTTTGTTTTTACCTTTACTGAACCGAAAAGCAAGAACGTACAAATATATATTTGATTTGAAATTAATGTGTCATTCTGTTTGATTTTAAACAAAAATTCTTGACATCATTTCAAGTCTTTTATCCTGATTACGTGCATATTGAATTTCCAGATGAAAAGTTTCATCTTGTAAAAATAGATAAGCGTTGAAAATTATCTTTCATGTTATTTGTACCTGTGCATTCGTTTTGTGCGTGTTTTACATTAAAGAAACAATTATTATTCTATAGCTTACTTTTTCTGAAATGTGTTTTGCACCATCAGGGTCAATTCTGTTTGTTCCTTCAACTTCAAAACTGTGTTTTCTTTCTTCTTCGAAACTCTTCTTCCGTTTTGCTAGATGTACAGATAAAGTATTTTTACATACATGAAGTAAGCATTCATATACAATTAAATTTACTGGTATTATTTATTACATATTATTATTTCGCAAAAGAATCCACATACATGTAGTTTTAATGAGAGAAAAAGCAAACCTAGCTTATCCGACATGGCATTTTTTTTAAACACGGACCTTAAGATACTCATCTGTGTCTGACTGTTGCCTATATAAAAAGGTACTAAAGAAGGTACCGCCATTAAAGGTAAAATAAAGCCATGTAAGTTATACTGGACGTCCATATTTTGAGGAGTAACTATCAATAGCATTTTCAGATAAAGAAAAACAATTGGAGAGCAGGAAACCAAGAGCATAAGGACAGAAGTATTCCTAACCTACAACGGAAAAAATGGAAATGAGGATATAAACCAAGTATGAGCATTGAAAACATGGTTCCAAACCTTATCGGATAAGAAAAGAAACCAAACTTTTTTGAATTTGAACAACGTGAATCGTGACAACGTCGGCACAATTTACTGAAAGGTTTTAGGTGAAGCACCATGAACAGATATGTAGAACCCATCTAAGGTCGAAGTAAAACTTTATCATTGTAAAGACTTTATGTCAGGACCATTGTGATTGCAATGTCTCCTCAAGTTCAATGCCCATTTTATCAATTATGCGATATATATATATATATATCTCCATCCAGATGATATGTAATGTATTCACCCAACTTTACTTGATAATAGGGGTGATGAAAATTAGGGTAATATCGTTGAAATCGAAACCAATAGATTAAAAACTATCTAAAGATGTTTATATATTTATGATCAAGCTTAATGTGTTGGGTAGATAAATGCTTTCTCTTAAAATTGTTGTTAATTTCTGACATAAGCCGTTTCTCATATTTTTCATGGAAGATAATTTTCCAAAAAATACTATAAATTCAAACGATTGGTAATTATCTGTTTCGAAAAAAGCCATAAATACTTATCAAAAGTGCTTCATGTTCTATTCATGATTTCTAAAAGCAATATGTATATATCGTGCACATAGGTGAGTTATCTAGAAAATTGGCAGGAAGTTTTACATTCGAGTGTTCTTTATTATCCTATAGCATTCCTAAGTATGATGAAACTGTCGCTATTTTGTTAGATCTAGAAATGACTAGAATCATTATAACTGCGGAATTCTAAGGAAGTGAGAATTTGTCAACATTGGCATTAAGAACTTTGCACCAAATTAATCTGACAGCGCTTGAAGGTAATAAGTGGTCGCATCAAATAGCTTTTTGATTCATGGGAAATATGAATGCACTTTTAAGAAATATTCGAGTATAAACCCCAAGATTCTTGGCAACCAATTCCTTTATTCTTGTCAGATTGCATTAACCAACTAGATAAAAAGTAATCAAATTAAGAATATATAATTATATACTTTTTCTGCACAAACAAAATGTTTTGGCTAAATAAATGCATCTTACATTTCCTCTGTTGGACACTAAACCTGTTTGCCTTTGTACATAAACTATCGTTTTAATTTAAGCTAAATTGAACATTGAGACACTGAAGTACCAATGTCCATAATATGACATAATATGATTTTCAAGATTGTACTTGCTTTACAGTTATACGAATAGGGGCTTTTTTGTCCTTAGATTTGAAAATGGTATAAATCAAAAGATTTTAGTGAGTAGTTCGAAGCTTCGCAATTAAGAAAAGTAACCACTGGGAATCTAAATTTAGGAACAAAGTTCTAAAGACAAGTTTGCACACGGAACTTTCTTCTATCAACTTTATTTTTCAAAATGATAAAAATTAACATTGAACCTTAAAAACTGTTATCACAACAGTAAATAAAAACTATTAAGCATTTTAAATGTCAAAAAAAAGAAAGACAAAATCTGTTGACTCAAAAGACATTAACACGAAAAAACAACAACATAGAACCCATAAAGAAACAAGATAGCAGTCAGTAATCATACGAGGGTGCTCCGGAAGGGTAAGCATCAATCTTTAATTACGACCTGTGTGTGAAATCCGGTAAAGGACACAAAAAATTAACAAACCCACACCTGGAAATTACTTAGAGGTAGAAATTTACTTTTTATATACAAGCTCAAATTTCTCGAATGAAGACAACATCGAAGATAGCTGGCTTTCTTCCATAAAGGATCTAAAGATACATTATACAGGCTCTGTAATACCGAATCAGTTGGGATTTGTAAATGAACATTATACGCTGCAGCGGTCGGAATTTTGCTGTACACAAGAAAGGGGAAGTTAACGTCAGTCAAATCTTTGTAAAAAATCTAATCCTTCAATGTCATTTTGTATATTGCGTCTCGGGAAAATATGTGAAGAAGAAAGTCGCCAAAGCAAGATTTGATTTCGGCAAGTAATGGTGCACATTTGGTGCCCATCGGGATGTCGGTTGCCTGTTAAAGCACGAATACTTAACTGTACAAATTAAGACTCCATATTTAATTGATAAATAGCAATTTGTCTTTCACTTTTTTTATTGCTCAATGATCAATTTACTGTGTTAGATTCCATTATGGGCTACTATACAAAAATTCTGACACTCAACACCTGGATGGACTTATCTGAGAGATAGATATTCAGAAAATAATACTTTTTTGTAAATCCCGATTTTCTACCTTTTTCTTGACTTTTATGAATAAATAGGTTAAATATGAAAAAGTCGTCGATCAAATTTATGTAATGAGAAAAATGTCTATTATATGTAATGAATAGACTTAAAAAAAGATGTTCGATGGACGTTGCCAACACATATGTTGACGAAATCTGCCTAGAAAATAGTGAAAATGTGTGAAATTTTAATTGCGTTTGTATTGTCACTGCTAGATGTGTTAATCAAATTTAAGGCTAGATATGAAACTAGTTAAAATTCTTTGTTCTTTTTAGTAGATCCATATATAACAATAAGTTTTTCTGTTATTTACTTGTATAATGAAAAAGATATAAGTACATTACACCAGGAGTTGAACCCACATAAGACAAGATGTAAAACCCCAGAACAAACGAAAGGGATGGTCGAAAATGTGTCTTAACTATAGGTCTTAATTTTTATCTGTTTCGACGTATTTATGTAATAATGTAGTACTGTACGTGGGTTCATTATTATTCATGGGGTATCAATTTTCGTGGTTTTCGTGGATTATCTTTACCCAAGAAATTTGATATCCTGTGAAAAGGAAATTTAACATGTATCTGTATGCTGCAGCCTTCAGAACAACGAATTTAAGAATCCTCGAACTGGCCCTTTTTCATCCAACCACGAAAATTGGTACCCACGAAAATAAATGAATCCACAGTAAATACATATATGTATACTCATCGGGTCGAACAGAAAGTGTCATCTCTTCAGTGCCCGGTTTCAAACATTTCAAAGATAAGCAAATCTCTTTAAAAATTCCATATATATTAATGTAAGGAAATTCCCAAGCTAAAGAAGTTATATAAAGTCTAGGCTTGAAATCAACTTAAGATATATATACTCATATATAACATTTGGTTAAATTTGATTCAAAATAACCATAGGAACATTAATCAAAATACCAAAAATACCATCTTTAAAGAAATATATTTAACTTTTTATTTATCTCAGAAATTCAGAGCATAATTATTCAATGCATTTAAAACATTTCTTAACAGGTGTGTTGATGTTTCATCAAAGAGAATAAAAAATAGTCTTACCTTTGTAATGTGATGGTGATGTTGAAGGATGAGACTGTTTATACGACGGAGCCGAACACCGGCTGGAAGAAGCAATGGCCGAAAACATGGTCATAAATATCCTTGTCCCAATATACGAATGCAAGGTTTGTTTACCTTTATAACGAAATTATTAATGACACACGGCGCTTGTTCATACTCCTCTCCGTGATGATAAAGATAGCTGAATGAAATGTTGTTTTATTGCTGAGCCTAATACAAATTGACATGTTTGCGTAACGAATGCAAGTGTTTCTGAATAGGTATTATTTTTAGCAGGCATGGAGATGATACTATGTTAAAATACTAGCATGTTTGGAAAATAGATTGTTTTCCGTTTCTGTTTTGTTTAGGTTCCTGTTAATGAGCATGATTTATCACCTTTGAGATGATAATTGCAATGGGTTAGTTAACTCCTTTGTAATGCAATCCTGCACCATGCCTTGCCGTGTCTTCACATTAATCACAACACCTTATTGTTCTGACAGCTTTGGTAATTTAACAACCTGCTAATGCATGTGCATGAATGTTTTTGTTTCTGAATTTCCTTCCAGAACCATTGAATTTATCATATGGAAAATAAACGAAAAGCAGATTACCTATCAAGAACCAATTTGTTGGAACGTAGAAATACTAAGAAACAAAGTGTATTATGTCGCAAAGAATAGGATCTCAATAAGCTGCTTAGGTACAAAGTATTCTTGCGACTGTCAGATTTTTATTTGTTTGTGGTTGACATGGCCAAATAAACATTAGGAAACGCTCAGAACAATTAGGGATACTTTGTAAAGGCTGCAATTTTGTCGCTTTAATACACGTTTTTGATAGATTTTATGATTTCTGTAAATTTGGTAGAATCCTATTTCTTTCGTATAATTTACCAATACTGAAAAGCCACAAATAAATTATGCTTTGATTTAGAAAGGGCCGATTGAAACAAAGGACATATAAAAGGATACACCGAGCGCAGAATGACACGACCGCAACATGTTGAACCGCGTTTGCAGCCCAATATGGAAAATTAAATACTTTGGACACATGCAGCCCATGGTGGACTCGAAAAACTTTTTGGCGCATGCATTTCTTGGTAAAAAATCTGATTGAAAAAAGCAGGCAGGCATTTTTACAAGGCTTCCAATGAAAAAAGATTTTGAAAATCGGACCACAATAAAAAAAAAGTCATTCTTTTTAGTGCGGTCCCTTTTTGTCCCCTCATAGCAATGTAACGGCGCCGAAACTTTAAAACTGTCGTTACATTTTCAAGACAGAATTTATTGAAATATACAACAAGAGGCTCCCAGGAGCCTGAATCGCTCACCTGGTCTTGATGTCAACCCAATGAAGACTTTTGTATAGCTAAAGTAGCTGAATGTTTAAGCAAGAAAAAGCTTTTCTCTATCTGAAATAGTTTTCATTCTAAATAAGCAAAAAAACCTATTATTCACCTTTTATGGGGCTGTAACTCCTATAAGGGGTCATCTGACAACTTCAACCGTACGAAGACTTGTAGCTGAATGAGCTGAACATTTAAGCAAGCATCTGCAATAGTTTTCCTTCTATAGGCCAAAAACACTATTTTTTGCCTTTAAGGGGCTGTAACCCCTATAAGGGGGCATATGACAACTTCGACCCTATGGAGACTTTTGTAGAGCTAAATGAGCTGAACATTTAAGCAAGCAACAGCTTTTCTCTATCTGCAATAGTTTTCATTCTCTAGGCCAAAAACACTATTTTTCGCCTTTAAGGGGCTGTAACCCCTATAAGGGGTCATCTGACAACTTCGACCCAATGGATACTATAGTAGAGCTAAACATTTAAGCAAGCAGCAGCTTTTCTCTATTTGAAATAGTTTTCATTCTATTGGCCAAAAACACTATTTTTTGCCTTTAAGGGGTCATCTGACAACTTCGACCCAATGGAGACTATTGTAAAGCTTAATGAGCTAGAGTGATTTTTCCCTATGTTCTATTTTTAGTAACAGTGGCCATCTTTTTTATCGAATCATTTTAAATGAGGATCGTTTGTTGCCAACATGTCATATATCATTCCTGCAAAGTTGCAGTTTATAATTGGTTCGGTGGTTTCAGAGAAGATTATTTTTGAAATTTTTAACGGACGACGGACGCATAGTGATGACATAAGCTCACATGGCCTTTGGCCAGGTGAGCTAATAAAAAGGGAATGATCAAAATCGTATGAAAAATAAAATTAATGTTCTACAGCAATTTTGTTTAAACATCCATTTTACTTACCCCTTTTGGCTCCTTTCTCCATGAAACGGTAGCGGTCACATTACCTTAATGCATGATGAAATTTTTTCTAGTGGTTAGAAACATCATTTTCAAACAACCTAACAATTGGTCAGCCTACCACATCTAAAATTCTGAATATAACCATTTGCAAAGATAAAATCTTATAATTGATGTTTTTGACCCCTTTATTCTCGAAAACGGTAGGAGATATTGCAAATCTGATTGAAAAACGCAGGCAGGGATTTTTGCAAGGATTCCAATGAAAAAAAAAGATATTGAAAATCGCGGACCACAAATAAAAAAGTCGATTTTTGGGTGTGGCCCCCTTTCGACCCATAATAGAAATGAAACGGTGTAAGATAAAGGGCAACGACAAATTCGGTTGACACGAACAAGAACAGCACAAGGAAACACAAAATAAACCGGACAGAAATCAACAACGCGAACTCATGGCGTAAAATTTTATAACAATTGGTCAACCAAACCTTAAATTATCACACGGAACCCAACTGTCTTCAGACGACGACGACGACGCCAAAGACAACGACATTACATTAAACGATCGCAAAAATTTTGCGGTCGTATAATAGGTAAAAGAAAAACACCCGAAGTCCCCTGTTCGGTGTGTTATACGGTCGGGCGGACAGACGGTACAGTTTTTACTGGGCATATACGGTATGATCTAATGACCACTTAATCGATAGATGTCTTCCCTTTATTCCTCACCTCATCAGCTTTGACGTTTGCTGCAACTTAAGTTAAAATGATCTTGACATTTGATCCCAAAATTCAACTTCACAAGTTTCAAGGTGAAATTTTATGAGGACGTCCAAAAGTCGAGGATTTAGCCTGGGAAATTTATTTGCGAAGAAAATTCGCTGCGTTCGCGAAAACCGGTAGAACATCACAACTGGGACCAAACAGAGGGTAGAGCCGTTGGTTTCATCAGTACCTCTTCTTTTCGATCTACTCTTCTTTGTAGCCAGGCACAGCGGAGCCTGCATATTAACCCTAAGGAACCGATTTATTAAAAATTTTTTTTTTTTGTTTGCTCCCTTCAGTTTTATCTTTTTTGCGAGTGTTCAGATTTTAAAGTGAAATAAGACAAACAAGGGCTTATACCCCCACTCGACCATTCAGAAAAAAAGAAGAAGTGACAACCGAGATCTGGAAATGTCAGGCACGGTACAAATCATCTTTTTTTTAATCAACCCCTTCAGCAGTGTTCAGCAGGGTTGGCAAAGTATTGACCGCCCGGGTTTTCCCACCCGGGAAAACCCGGGTTTTCCCGGGCTGGGCAATACCCTTAAAATTGTCAAAGTGGGCAATACTGGGTAATAAGAATTTTTGCATGAAAAAAAATCATATTTGAAATATTTTATACTTCGATTTTGTTCCTCATCTACAAAATATATAAATGATTTGTATTTGACAGTAAATAAAACATTAACATAAATGCATAATTTTAATAATTTGTATATTTGCACTACTTTTTGCTATATATTTTTTCACTGATTGTCATTACAGTTTTAACAAGCATGACAATACACAGTTTAATCTATGCTAATTATTTATAAATACCCCAGGCTATAAACTCATTTGTGAAACCATATACATGTAAAGCTTGAATAAGGATTAGTAATCAAAACATCTTAATTGTGTCTTATTGTTAATAGGTAGGGCTTGTGTATTTATAAGAATGAAACATACATGCATTTAAAAAAACATTGAACTTGTATAAGGCCATATCAAGTTAATTCATAGATCCTTTGGCATTTCTATACTTGTAAAATTTATCATACATACTGTATCTTTTTGATTATATTTTAATCTCTCACTATTAAAATTTGTTTTTATTAGTATTCTAATTTAGTTTTTACTTTGAAAGTGTACATGGACCTATACATTTATTATTACTGATTGCAATGTAGGTTTTTGATGATAGTTTGTTAAGAAAAAAATCTTATTACCCAGTAATGCCCAGTAAAACCCAATAAAACCCGGGTTTTCCCAGTATTTCCCACCGGGCTGGGAAATACTCTTAAAACCCGGGTTTTTGCCAACCCTGGTGTTCAGTAGTTCTAAGCCGAAAATCTGTTGCAATTTTTTCTCTCGATTTTTTTCCCTTAATGTATCATACTATGACCGACTGATCCGGATGGGGAGGCACGGTACAACTTGTCATGTTAAACCAAATTTGAAACCAATCCCTTCAGTAGACGCCAAGAAACCCGTAACAAAAATGTGTACCACCAACAGACGGAGTCCAATAACTCCTATAAAATTTGTCAAATCAATATGATATTGCAAAATGAACAACAAAATGGGATGACAAACAACCCAACAAAATTTCATCAAATTCCATTGAGGTATACCAGAGGCGTTTGGCCCACAGTGTTCCTATAACCCAAAATGACCAAAGTTGATAAAGTCCAATAACTCCTATAAAACTTGTTGAATCAAAATGGCATTGGAAAATGATAACTACATATCGTTATTACACTCAACCAAAACTTATTAATGTCAGTAATCTTGTTGAAACAAAAGATTCCGTGGATCTTTTGCAGTCAGCTGTTGTGAAATGCCTCGACTTTCTGTATGTGGCTCTGTATTATTTGCCAGCACTCCAAACATATAGAAGAGCTGACTTAACACTGCTGTTAAATAACATCAGTTTGGAGTTTATACTGAAGTCTATGACAGCATTTGGGTGAATTTAAAAAAAATGACACCTTAAGGGAAAATTTTCTTGAATTTTCAAATTCATTCTTCTGTTTTCTTTATGACATTTATAAATAGTATATACATCAAAGTTAATAATTCCAGAAGGGCATTATAATTGATCAAGATATAAAAAAGTTACAGAACTTTTATTTTGAGATTTGAACATTTTTTCTTTGAAATACTAGAACATAGACACCTGCTTGAAAACATATCTGACATTAATTATAATTGTCAAATTCATTTGTATATGATAACATGGTAACTTGTCTATCAAAATTAACAATAATGACCAACTATAATACTATAAAGATAAAAAAAATAGCATTTTTGTCATTTTTCAGACCTTTTATTTATAATTATGGTCTTAAAAGTTTTTTATATTGTTTTGAAATAAAGACAAAGGATAATTTCAGGTACTTTCCATTTAACTAAAACACCTTTAGATGACATGTGCAAAAAGAAATTACTCAAAATTCAATTTTAATTAAAAAATATCACTGTTTGATGAACCCTCTTTTTTTTCATCTTTTTGTTGCACTCCTGACATAAAACATATACTTCAATCAGGAGGAAGCTGGAACCACTCTAGACATACTTTGATTTTTCTTAAGAACATAGTGGATTGAAATATAGTTTGTAGCTACTTTTCTGAGGCAAATTACATAAAATAAATGTAGTGCTCTGTCAGGAGTGCAACACAAAAAACATATCTTTTGAATTAAATGTTGAATTTTGGACTTAATTATCAGATTTCAACAATAAAATGACAATTTACTAATACAAAAATATTACCTTTATCAATTTAAAGAAAGGAAATATTGCTGAAATGTGTAGAAAAGAGATGAGAGTCAATCAAACCAACCTACCCATTGATGTCAGGAGTGCAACATTCTGACTTTTCACACACACAGATTACAAATGATTAATCATATTTGTCATTATTCTTTATTTTTCAGAAGAAGTGACTAAAAAGACAAGAATTTTCCAAAAAAGAAGATAGAAAAAGACTGCATTTGTTTTTCAGAGTCATTTTTTGTATGTCAGGAGTGCAACACTTTTTTTTTAAAATCACTAGCTTTGTTATTTTTGATGACATATTGGTGCATATTCTTTCTTACTATACTTGCACAAACACCAAATATGTTTCCAAGAAAAAAAAGGCACAATAGCTAAATAAAGACGAAATTGCCAATTTGTGTCAGGAGTGCAACAAAATATCAGACCTTAAATACTATGGCTAAATTTATAATTTATGGAAGTTTCTTTAAGTACCATCTATTGGAATCCTTAAACTATTGATTCATACACATTTTAGCAGTGAAAACAACTAATCAAATGAAAAACAAACAGAAAATAATCTTTAAAAATCCTTAATTTTATTTGCAATTGATAATTTCTTAAACCCTAAAGTGTTGAAAATAAAAACTAGCTTATTTTTTTTCTTGGAAACATATTTGGTGTTTGTGCAAGAATAGTAAGAAAGATTATGCACCAATATATCACCAAAAATAACAAAGCTAGTGATTTTTAAAAAAAAGTGTTGCACTCCTGACATACAAAAAATGACTCTAAAAAACAAATGCAGTCTTTTTCTGTCTTCTTTTTTGGAAAATTCTTGTCTTTTTAGCCACTCCTTCTGAAAAATAAAGAATAATGACAAATATGATTAATCAGTTGTAATCTGTATGTGTGAAAAGTCAGAATGTTGCACTCCTGACATCAATGGGTAGGTTGGTTTGATTGACTCTCATCTCTTTTCTACACATTTAAGCAATATTTTTTTTCTTTAAAATGATAAAGGTAATATTTTTGTATTAGTAAATTGTCATTTTATTGTTGAAATCTGATAATAACGTCCAAAATTCAACATTTAATTCAAAAGATATGTTTTTTGTGTTGCACTCCTGACAGAGCACTACATTTATGAAAGGCAGAATTTTTCCATGACCAAAACATTGTTTTGGTTTTAACTTCACAGAAGATGAAAGTATATAAACATAGGTTCCTCCTGAAACAATGTTTTTTTCATTTTAGATGTTTTTATCAAATTGGCAGTTAAATGAAAAAAGGTGATTTTTTTTTATGTCACAAAAACATGTTGCACTCCTGACATTTTTAGGGTGTTTTTCGACTGCCAAATCATTGTATGTTGAGATATCTCTTTGAAATTTGGCATACATATGCCAAATGTTACTACTGATGTTATAATATCACTAAAGTAAATCAGATTATTTGCAATAAAAGATAAATTAGTGAAATATTAAGGATGTATTCTTCTGAGGGGTCAATTTTTTTCTTAATCAAGTTTTTTACCAAAACTACATTTTTGAAATGCTAAGACCCTGAGAAAATCAAATTTACTAAGAAAACAATATGTCCGTGTGCATTTTAGTTTGCTACAGCCATTTAAAAAGGGCCTATTTTGACAATTTTCCCAAAATTTCATCATTTTTGGCCTATTTTGAGGTAATTTTCTTTAAAATATCAAGTTTCAAAATCAAGTTTTCTCTCAAAGTTTCCATATTGATAGATGCCATGATTCTGAACAAATTCAACTTAAAAAAAGTATATGTCCGTGATGATATAAGAAAGTTTAGTCCCAAAAATGTGCCTTTTTAGGTCATTTTCAAGACACCTTAAGACCGGTAAAAATCAAGATTTTTCAAATTTTCTATCATACCAAAACCTCAAAACTCTCCATTTTCGTTTGAAATAATTGAACAAATATATCTTTTTGAATTTAGAAAAGAAATTATATGAATTGCATAAATATTTTGTTGGAAAAATGAATTTTACTACCCCTACCCTGAAATTGGCTAAATTCAGATTGAGACCAATGGTCAAATTTGGTCAAAAATGAAAATGTTGCATATCTTAAAAACTACTAATCATATCTTCATAATTTTTTGACAAAATTTAGATGGATCATCATTTGATATATATCCACCAAAAGTTTTCAATTATAAGGCAATGTTTAAAAAATATTCACAAACGAGATTTCAACGAGACTGAAACCTCAGAAGAATACCCCCTTAAAGGTGTCATTTTTTTGAAATTCACCCACTTGTTAATCTGGCTTGGATATCTTTTTTGAACCATTGTCACAGGCTCACAGCTGTTAACACTTTAAACGATCTTAACCCTGTAAGTGGTCCTCTGACAACTTTAACCTGACATAAGCTCTCGTTGATCTCAAGATGAATCATATTTTTTTCCACCTTAATAGTGTCTGAGTCTAGCCCATGTTCTATTTCTAGTAACAGAGGCCATGTCTCTATTGAACCAGTAAACAATAAAGACAATTTTTGTTTACAGTTTCAGTCAAATTTATTTTTAAGGAAAAAGACCAGCTATTAACCATTAAGAAAATATCAGGCTGCCCTAATGTTATCGAAAATGCCTGGCGACACAGTAATCAGGCTCCAAATAAATCTTGGTTACAAATAAATATAAAGAACGAATGTGTCCATGAGTCAGGGATGTCCCTGCTAATCCCGATTAGGAAGTAGAAGTCAGACAGGTCTGGAAGTTGCTAAGACATACAGTTTGTTATACTGTACCATCCTACCAAATATCAAATTATTCTCTTGAAAAGCTTGACAGAAATTTTCATAGTCATGTTCACATATTTTGACATCGGCCTAAGTCTAAAATACAGTTCTACTGTAACACAATAAATGGACAAAAACAACAATGATTGCAATTACTGGGTAGTTCCTATGAGATCTAATGGCATGCTGTTGTAGCCCTCCCCAGAATGAACACTTTTTGAACAGTACTGGAGGTAACATTTATATCTAGATTTATACCTATGAAGACAGATGCTTTATGTATATATGCACCTTTGATACTTGCAACTACACATTAGTCATGAAAATACTTTATTTTACAATATCTTACAATTAAAACATATTATCAGAAATGTACATATTCAACATGTTCAAAATAAAAACATAATGTGGCAGTGATGTAAAGTTACATCAACAACAGAAAATTTCAGTCTTCAATTCAAACCCTTTTAAATGCCTTACTTTTATCCATTTTCAGAAGGAACAAGAAATAAAAGAACCAACAGTTACAACACAAAGGGATTGCACCGATAAACAATGAATATCAATGAAAGAAGTTTTGATGTTATAAGTCTCTGTTATTTCTTCCCAGATTTCTTAATTCCACCTCCACCTGAAAGATATACAATGAAAATTCAAACAATGTGTTGAAATAATTGTTAATATCTTAAAATGTGTATTTATAAATCTTAAGACTGAATAATATCCTTCTTTAAAGAACTGTGGTTTCATAATTATTTGTGGGGTATCAATTTCATGGTTTTTGTGGGTTGTGTTTTATACCCACGAAAAGGAAAATTAACATTGATCTGTATGTGGCAGTCTTCAAAACCACGAATTTAAGAATCCACAAATTGATCCTTTTTCATCAAACCACAAAAATAAATGAATCCACAGTAATCAATATTAAGACTGAATACTTATCTGTGTCTTTTAATTTATTTTAACATTGAGTTGTATCTTGATATCAATATCTTTAAAGACTATCAAGACAAGAATTTTTAAGAGGATTTTAGATTCTATTTTCGTTTTGAAAAAAAAAATTAAAATCTGAAAATTTCATAATAGGACCGTGATAAAAGTCTTGGAAGCCTGTAGATCTATAAAAAAATCCAACCAGAGAGATGGCATGATTTATCTTGAATACAAGTACTAATATTATTAGAACTAAAATTTAGATTTTATAATTTTTATTATTATTATATCTCCCAAACACTATGTTTGGGAGATATATTGTTTTTACTCTGTTTCTTATTATGTCCCCGACCACGAAGTGTCGTCGGGGACATATTGTTTTTACTCCGTTTCTTATTAAGTCCCCCAAACAACGTTTGGGGACTTATTGTTTTTGCACCGTTTCTTATTATTATTAAGTCCCCCAAACAACGTTTGGGGACTTATTGTTTTTGCACCGTTTCTTATTATTATTATTCTTCTTCTTCTTCTTCTTCTTCTTCTTCTTCTTCCGATTCTTCCACTTAGTCGTGAACTTGTCCGGAGATCCCAGAGAAAACGACTCCACATATCAATATGAAACTTGGCAGGATAATAGATAGTAAAGAAAGGAAGCTTCGTTGACAATCGGACTTTTCAAAATGGCCGCGGTTTCCATGGAAACAGGAAAATGGACTAAATATTGGACATTGCAATATCTCGGTAACCTAGGTGCGCAGGGTTCTGAAATTTTGTAGGTTGATAGAGCAAAACATTCTCTTTCATAATATGAAAAAAAAATTTGAAGCGATATTTACGGTTTTCGAGATATAAATAAAAATGTGATTTCACAAGGGAGATAATCGGGTCGAAATTTTCAAAGTGCTCCGATTTACATAAAAATTTATATTTAGGTTTTTTTTGACATGCTGAAGAGAGTAGTGGCAAATACGGGTCGTTTGGGGGACTTTGTGACTTGCTTGCAATCACAGTTAATACTTGTTATTCTTCTTCTTCTTCTTCTTCTTCCGATTCTTCCACTTAGTCGTGAACTTGTCCGGAGATCCCAAAGAAAACGACTCCACATATCAATATGAAACTTGGCAGGATAATAGATTGTAAAGAAAGGAAGCTTCGTTGACAATCGGACTTTTCAAAATGGCCGCCGTTTCCATGGAAACAGGAAAATGGACTAAATATTGGACATTGCAATATCTCGGTAACCTAGGTGCGCAGGGTTCTGAAATTTTGTAGGTTGATAGAGCAAAACATTCTCTTTAATAATATGAAAAAAAATTTTGAAGCGATATTTACGGTTTTCAAGATATAAATAAAAATGTGATTTCTCAAGGGAGATAATCGGGTCGAAATTTTCAAAGTGCTCCGATTTACATGAAAATTGATATATAGGGGTTTTTGGACATGCTGAAGAAAATAGTGGCAAATACGGGTCGTTTGGGGGACTTTGTGACTTGCTTGCAATCACAGTTAATACTTGTTTTTCTTATTATTATACTTTTTTCTTTTTCTTCCGTCAACCTGATGCACGAACTTGTCCGGCTATCTCCTCGGAAATGGGTGGACCGATCGATATGAAACTTGGAGGGGTGATAGGTCCCAAGGTCCTACGGTGTTTTTTGCGGTTTATAATTTCAAAATGGCCGCCATTTCCAAGATGGCCGCCAAAAACCGAAAAACTATTACCTTCATTTTCTCGGAAACCACTTGATGAAATTCAACGAAACTTGGTATACATGTCCAGGAACATGATTGGAAACTTTGTGGCTAAAAAAAATTTTCGCGAGTGGCGGTCATTTTGAAAAATGGCTGAAAAACGCCGAAAAGTGTAAACATTGTCCGATTTCAACGAAACTTGATATACAGGGTATATGGGTGATGGCGACTGACGGCGCATTGTCGGAATTTCTGTAATGGCCGCCGAAAATCGCGAAAAATGTAAACATTGTCCGATTTCAACGAAACTTGGTATATAGGATATATGGGTGATGGCGACTCACAGCGCATTGTCGGAATTTCCGTAATGGCTGCCATTTTCAAGATGGCAGCCGAAAATCGCAAAAAATGTAAACATTGTCCAATTTTAACGAAAACTTGGTACACAGGGTATATGGGTGATGGCGACTCACGGCACTTTGTTGGAATTTCTGTTGAAAAGAACAGACATTAAATGAGAACGGGAGGGGACATCCCACGTTTATGGAAACGTAAATTTTAATTATATCTCCCAAACACTATGTTTGGGAGATATATTGTTTTTACTCTGTTTCTTATTATTAAGTCCCCCAAACAACGTTTGGGGACTTATTGTTTTTGCACCGTTTCTTATTATTCTTCTTCTTCTTCTTCTTCTTCTTCTTCTTCCGATTCTTCCACTTAGTCGTGAACTTGTCCGGAGATCCCAGAGAAAACGACTCCACATATCAATATGAAACTTGGCAGGATAATAGATTGTAAAGAAAGGAAGCTTCGTTGACAATCAGAATTTTCAAAATGGCAGCCGTTTCCATGGAAACAGGAAAATGGACTAAATATTGGACATTGCAATATCTCGGTAACCTAGGTGCGCAGGGTTCTGAAATTTTGTAGGTTGATAGAGCAAAACATTCTCTTTAATAATATGAAAAAAAATTTTGAAGCGATATTTACGGTTTTCGAGATATAAATAAAAATGTGATTTCTCAGGGGAGATAATCGGGTCGAAATTTTCAAAGTGCTCCGATTTACATGAAAATTGATATTTAGGGGTTTTTTGACATGCTGAAGAGAATAGTGGCAAATACGGGTCGTTTGGGGGACTTTGTGACTTGCTTGCAATCACAGTTAATACTTGTTATTATTATTATTCTTTTTCTTCTTCCGGACATGAACGTGTCCGAGCCACATCTCATAGAAGGACTTGATGGATATTCATGAAATCGTGTATGGTGGTAAGGTGGGTCCCAAAGTTGGTAATAGGCTATTCGGAATTTTCAAAATGGCCGCCGTTTCCATGGAAACAGCAAAAGGTCATAATATGGGACATTGAGATATCTCGGTTACCTAGGTGCTCAGGGTTCTGAAATTTTGTAGGTTAATAGAGCAAAAGGAGCTCTTTAATAATACGAAAAAAAAATTTGAAGCGATATTTACGGTTTTCGAGTTATTCACGAAAATGTGATTTTTCGGTCCCAAAAATGGGAAAATTGTCAAAATACTACGATTTCCACAAAATTTGGTATCTAGAGGTTTCAAATGATAGCGAGTTTGGAGGCGATGTCAAAATTAATGCAAGAGTGACAATATGCGTACGTTTGGGAGATATTTTTGTGTTGGGCATCCCCAACACAGTCAACACTAGTTATTATTCTTCTTTTTTTTTCTTCTTCCGGACATGAACGTGTCCGAGTGGTTTCTCAAAAACTACTCAATGGTTCTTTATGAAATTTTGTAAGGTGATAGAGTGGGTCCCAAAGGTGTGCATGCAATTTTCAAAGATTTCAAAATGGCCGCCGTTTCCATGGAAACAGGTAAAGGTCATAATATAGGACATTGCGATATCTCGGTTACCTAGGTGTGCAGGGTTCTGAAATTTTGTAGGTGAGTAGAGCAAAAGGAGCTCTTTAATAATACGAAAAAAAATTTCGGAGCGATATTTACGGTTTTCGAGTTATTCACGAAAATGTGATTTTTCGGGCCCAAAAATGGGAAAATTGTCAAAATGCTACGATTTCGACAAAATTTGGTATCTAGGGGTTTAAAATGATGGCGAGTTAGGATGCGATGTCAAAATTTATGCAAGAGTGACAATATGCGAACGTTTGGGAGATATTTTTGTGTTGGGCATCCCCAACACAGTCAGCACTAGTTAGATTTTAATTTACTATTTAAAAGAATTAATAAACATGGTTCAATTTTTAGTAAAAATTGAAACATGTTTATTTATTCTTTTAAATAGTTCTACACATTTCTTTAAATTTGGTTTGTCAAGTACTGAATATACTTTTTTATTTACCAATATAATAAATTTCTAAAGAAAGCTGTCTCTTTAACTATTTTTGCACTGCAGACTAATCAACTGTACAGAAATGTATTCTAAACCATAATGTGACTTACCCATTGGACCTTTGCCTGAAGCCTTTGCTTTAGCCTCTGCAAGCTTTTTCTGTTCTTCTTTCAGTTTTTGTTTGTGTGCCAAATCATCCTGCAAAATAGTTAAAACCATAAAAGACATTTACATTTTTACAACCATATATATGCATCCTGCAAATTTGATGAAAATATCCTCAAATTTGTTTTGTCCAACAACATTGACAAGAAATCTGAGAGCCAAATATATAAATATATTGTTGTTGAGGTCACATGGTTAAAAAGTCAGGAAGGGTAGGAAGAATTTTTTTTTAACACTGGAATTAATGGAGTGGGACCGGACATCTCAGACTTTAGAGGTGCTTGTTGTTAAATAAGCAAAAAAAAAAAAAAAAAGATTTAGGATAGGCATAGATTTATATGTATGGTAGGGTTAACATTAAACACACAACTTTTTTATGGCCTGAAGTATATCCCGCTATCCCTGAAATTTACAAAGTCGGCTAACAGGACCAACTTAATTATGGAACCTTCATTTATGTACTCATGATAAAGGACCTCAACTGCAATCATAATTTAATACTAAATTCTAAGTCACTCACTGTGATTTGCAGTCAAGGAAATTAGGATTTATTGGGTCAGGACATTGGGTCCCATCATTGGCTAAGATTCACAGGACCAAAAGAAAATATAGAGGTCCAATAAAGCATAATATCTAAAATACTGCTAACTTCTACCAGACATTTGGACCTGTGACAGGCACAAAAACACCAGACCAAATGAGTTTTTACAGGCCTCGGGCTGTCGGTCCTGTGCTAATTTCCATGACTGATTTGTAGTTGCTGAGAAAACTTTTTAAAAAATTTTCAACAATATATTTTACTTTTGAAATTTTACTAAGTCGATTAACAGGATATTGATATCCTAAAGACCTAATTCTAATACACCTTTCCACTCTGCTGTCTATCATCTACTGATTAGCCAATAGCATCTGGTAAATTGATCACATGTGTAAACAAAAGATAAGAGCACATGGTGTCCGACATAACCTCGGTCAAGCTGTGATATCCTGCTATACAAACTATAGTAAATTAGGCTAATTTTTTATGTCAATTACTAAATAATTAACCATGCAATCTTGATATTTTTGTGAGATAGTAAAATTTCAACATTACTTTGTATGCTAAAGTAAAAAGAAAATTTGAAAATAATATTTTTAACTTAGTAAAAAAAGGATTTTATTAATTAGGTGTAAACAATTAAATCTTAAATGTAAACCTAAATATTGATTAATTTTAATTGTTTAAAATACAAAATTAAGTAACACTTACATAAGTAAAGCCTACATACATACATGTACTTTTAAAAAAATACATACATGTATAATTAAGTCATGAAAAGACTAAAACATTTCAATTATTTAAAAATACTATTAGTAAATTGAAATAAAGTTTTGTATAAAAGTGTTTTATTAAATTTACAAAGACTTTTATTTTTCTTCCTTTTAAATTTTGATTTAACTGTGGGAATTCTTTAACAGTAAGATTTGTTAAAACTGCACTGAATGTAAAGGTCTGTGAGTGTTCAAATGTGTCTTTATATTTAAGTTATAATCTTGAAATAGTTAAATAAATTAAGTATAATGAATGTACTTTTTTTTATTAATTTGTATAAAATGTCCTTTTTAGTCTGTTTTTATACTTATCAATTGTTTTTCTTTAAAAAGAATAGGCATCCATATCTTAATTTTATTATTGAATCTAAATTGTTAAAAGGTAAATAAGCAGTACTAGTACTTATAGCATAAAACCCAAAGCATGCTAATTGATTCTACTTTATAACATAAAAAAAACATAATTATTTAATGTATATTGCAATCAGAGTGAAGACTTTCATTACTTATTACTCTTAAAAGTATGTTTATTCAACTGTTTTAAATCATGATCAATTTCTATTTCTCCTTATCATTATCTATAGCAGCGGCCATTTTGTTGATTAGCTTGTCCGAGGATGCTGTGTTGCTATGCATTCTTATCAGTGGGAGGGGCATAGCAGCTAATAGTGGAAAGGTGTATTTTGGTATTCACAATTAAGGACCCTATACTGAAGACTGAAGTCATATACCAAATTTTAAGTGGCTGTGATTTGTAATTGCTTAGAAAACTGTTACAAACGTTAAGTTGCAGACGGACAGAGGTATACCAGTAGATCTTTTTACATGACCCGAATTTTTCACATTGTGAAATCTAGCCAAAAATGTTATAAAACAGTACTGTTGGTTTTCCTTAGTCAATCTCATTCAATAAATTCATTAACTTACGTCATCAAGATCAGCTCTTTCTTTTTTTGCTGCCTTTAAAGGCTTTTTCTTGCCACCTAAAAAGATAGGAAAAGAACTCAACTGAAAAAAGTTGATCCAAATATTTCATAATCTTGTAAAGTATAAATGAAAAAGCTAAAAAATCTGTACATGTACATTAAAACTCCTACTTTAACCCATAACGTTGTTATTTAAATTTGTACACATGTACATGTATCTTATCTTAGAATATATTCTAGTATAAATGTATAAATTTTGCACCCACTTAAACATATTAAAAACTTTACTATCAGTATACAAGACATGTACATTTTTGTACATGTATGTGAAATTATTCAAATTAGTGGTTATTTTTATTTTTTGTACATTGTACATGTATACATGTGTCCTAACAGTTTCATACATGTACATGTAGCTAATTTTTATACATGTATGTAGCAGTATTTTCTAGTTAACCTTTAGGATAAGTTCAATTATGTTGGGACTATTTACATGTACATGTATATTAAGATACTTTGCAGAAATATATGGACTTTTATACTGTCAATGAGATACGAGACTTTTAAAGATGTGATTTGTTTAACTTTTGTGCTTGTTTCGGAATTGAACCACGATATCAAGTCCATGTAGCTACGTCCAAGGTTAACGCTTCTTTTGATTTTTACTTTTGGCTTGTGGAAATACTTTTAGATATTACAGCCATGTGGCAGGTGTTGTTACTGGGTTGAATAAAATGATCTGAACATGAACCTTTTCATTCTCACATGCCAGAGCTCAATCCCAGTGGCTGAACTCATGAGAGAGAGCGCAGGACCGGAAGTGCCACATGCCAGGCTGCTTCTGAAGATGGAGTACTACGGAGTACGCCAGAACTCACTTGAATGGATAAGGCAGTTTCTGATGAACAGATCCCAGTCCGTGATACTGGAGAACCACCGGTCAGATCCACTCAACGTCCTCTCGGGAGTTCCACAGGGCACAGTGATGGGGCCTTTACTCTTTCTAGCCTACATACAGTACAGCAAGAGACATACCGTGACTGAACACCGTGATAGTGGTACACCACTCTTAGAGACATAACAAATATCTTTTTTGTGGTAAAAGATTTTTAAAAAATTCTTTTTGGAAATTGTTCTGTATAACCATTCCCTCTAAATGTAAAAAGAATTTTTTTTAAATCTTTAACCACAAAAAAGATATTTGTTATGTCTCTAAGAGTGGTGTACCACTAACACGGTGTTCAGTCACGGTATGTCTCTTGGTGTACTGTAAATGACCTGCCTGAAGTTACATCCTCAGACGCACAACTATTTGCAGACGATTGTCTTCTCTTCCGACGTATTAGTAACACCGAAGATGCCAACACACTACAGAGAGACCTGACACAAGTAGAAGGATGGGAAAGAAAATGGCAGATGTGTTTTCACCCTGAAAAGTGTACTGTTATCCGGGTACCAGGCAGACGTCATTCCATACAGACGACTTACACCCTCCACAGACACTCACTGGAAGTGGTCGACAGTGTGAAGTACCTGGTACTAACCATCACAAAGGATATGTCATGGTCAAAGCACATCAACCAGGTAACCAGCAAGGCTTCAAGAACCCTTGGCTTCCTTAGAAGAAATCTTGTTCGATGCAACACCACGACAAAAGCCACTGCCTATACAACCCTTGTTAGACCAGTACTGGAGTATGCTGCCTCAGTGTAGGACCCACGCCATGCCACTGCCATCCACGACCTAGAGCAAGTCCAGAGGCGAGCAGCACACAACATACAACTGCTACCAAGACAACTCTCCAGGCTGTGTGACCAAGCTCCTTGACAATCTACAATGGGAATCCCTCCAACACAGACGGTGGAAGCAGAGCCTCATCACCTGCTACAAGATACAACACGACCAGATTGCTATTGACCTAGGGAGATACTACACAACTGGAGACACCCTGACCAAAGGTAACCATAGGGAATCCTAGTCACTTCGGTACCTGGTCATCTCGGTACCGATTAAATAAGACACTTCGGTACTCGGTACTAGTCACCTCGGTACTCGGTTCTAGTCATTTCGGTACTTGAAAAATAAAATTTTTATTTCATTATTTTTTTTATAAATAAATGATATTTTCAGTCATAAAATTCAATAAAATAAGTTTGATTACTAAGTGGAAGTTGGTTGTCGGCTTTATCACTTTGATAATTGTAATTATTTTTTGATGATTTTTAATTAGAACCAATACTGTTTATATGGTATACAACTAGTTTAATTATGAGTTTTAACTATATCTAACGAGTGATTTGATAATCTGTAATTAATTAAATTATATATTTTTCTTTAGTTGAGAAATTGTTCCCAAGCTAGAAAGAGTATAAAGATGGGGGCTCTTCATCTTCTATTTGGTGCTTTATCTAAAATTTTGATCTATATTTTATGATTCATTACAAATTAAAATATAAGGTATTAAGTTTATAATTCTTTCATATACGGTGGCATTGTTTTGTTATTGTTTCTTTGTATATTGTTTGTTGACATAGATGTATAATAAAGATGTATAAAAATAAAATAGTTTACTTTCCTTCATTCAGAAACAATCAACCAACTTCTGATAAGATCAAGTCCTTCAATCCAATTATGCAATTAATTACTCCCATTAAACACTTATAATTTTATTACTCAATTAGAAGCCATATGATAGGGGTCACAATTAGCAGATCACAATTAGCAAAGCCATACAACCATTTAATCCAATTACAATCATAAAATGTTATCTGTTAAAAACAGATTTATGACATTTGAATCTTATTCAAATTATGCAGAAAGAAAATGGGTTTCAGAAAATGCCCCCATAAAAGAGGATACATGTACCCAAAATGACCTAATTTTACGATGACAAAAAGAGATCTTCATGACTGAATAGTAAAAAAGTGATATCCACCAATTAAATTATATTCATGTAGTTACAAGAATTAAAAAAAAAGATAAACGACCAATCATGAAAAAATATTTACATGAGCAGATCTAGAAAATCTAGTTGAAAAACTAATTCATTCACTTCCATCATAGTCATACATAATCATACTTCTTTGTGTACGTCGCTAGTTTTCAATTTACCATTCATTACCCTTAAAATACCAATAAAAATGGTAAATTTAACACCTATAATTATTAAATTACTATCCAATGTTGCTATATTCATTTTTTTTTGGTCAGTACCGAAGTGTCCAATACCTAGTACCGAACTGTCCAGTACCGAGTACCGAAATGTCTAAGCCAGTACCGAAGTGTCTAGGTACCGAGGTGACCAGGTACCGAAGTGTCCTGATACCACCATAGGTTCAGACAGATCAGAGCCAAGGACCTGTACCACCATTCGTTCTTCCCAAGATTCATACGATGCTGGAACCAACTACCAACATCTGTAGTTGATCAGGTTAGGTACAAGTGCAAAACGAGCTAGGTAGATAAATCGAGCTAGGTAAGCTCGATCGAGCTTTAAATTATTATCTCCCTTTGCTGTTTTTGACAAAAAGATCTCCATCCAATTTAATTTGGGTCAGTGCAAGATGAAACTTTCTATCAACATTATGTTAACATACCAGGACATAGAAACATCAAAATATCAATATTTTACCGTTGCCTTTTAAAAAACCAAATTGCATTGAACTTAATGCAAAAATTCAAATTTTCACAAAAATAATTTCCACAGTAGAAATGAAAAATTATGGTTGCATATTGAAAAATAGTATCTTTGAAAAAAGAATCTACAGTTTCATGATGCACAGGGAAGAGTGAAAAAAATTATGCAATGTTTTGTCAAAATCAGCAAAGGGAGATAATAATTTAAAGCTCGATCGAGCTTATCTAGCTCGATTGATCTACCTAGCTCGTTTTGCACTTGTACCTAACCTGTTGATGCAGGCACCCTAGAAGAGTTTAGGACCAGGTTGAGCACCATTCCCTGGAGCCCTACTCAGCACAAACCATAGATGCCAAGACAACCAGTTTTTATTTGTAAATACTATCCATTTTTTGGACTTTTAACTGTGTGTGAATGAGAGGAGTGTTATTCGTTTGTACATGTACCCGAGACCGAGTCAAGTACACTCTCAACAGAGGCCGACTCGTAACCGGGAAGAAGAAGAAGATTTATCTTGAATGCCCTTTACAAAATCAGAACTTAATTAAAAGCTTTACCTTCTCGTCCAGACATTTTGAACCGGTTATAACCAAAATACTCTTTTTGTTGTGAAATTTACGTGTAGCAAAATTACAAAATCACAAAATAAACGAACTTAACAAAAGTTGGAAATTCTATTTCATTTTTTCTTTTCCACTTATACAAAATATGTAAATTGTTGAAAAACTATATGGCAGATACAACATTTTGTCATAAAATTAAAATATGTCTGACATTTTTTTTGTTATATAACCTTCCTGTTTTTCGTTTTCTCATATAAAGTACAGTTCGAAAAATATATTTACCAATATTTTGGCGGCTCCTAAATTCGTATGTATCGAGAATGCTGATTGGACAGTATTCATTGACAACCAAAATGGAGACGATGGCCTTGCAAAGTGTCTGAATTTTTTTCGAAATTATTTCCTCTCTTTAACTGATAAGTTGCATGGAAGATAATTAACAAGATGAAAACAAGATTCAAAAATGCACCAAATACTATTGCAAACATCAATTTGCTCTCTGATTTCAATGCAAAATTTGATCGCGCTACATTTTTTCTATCATAAAAAATAATTCTGAGATACTAGACAAGCCATCACTGCAGCATGTTCAAAAACGAATATCAGGTAAAATAATGAAATAATGATATGAGGCAGGTTAAACCTGTGATGCTCCCGAAGTTACAATTAATTATTTTTTTGTGTTCGAAAATAAAAACAATCTAGCTTTTCTTGTGGGCTACGGCTTATGCGTGCGTTAAATGACGTCCAAAATTTTAAAAGCGTTAAAAAGACACCAAAAGTTAAGGAAAACAGGCGTAAAACTGGACGTTGAAAGAAAATTCAGCTCATAGTTCAACTAAACTACCATTTTCTCAACCTTCGGGAGCATATTACTTTTAACTTTTAATTTTCCATCATGTGCCTCCTTGTACTCATCAGTATATTGATGCTAAAGGAGTACACACAGAATTTTCCTAGGGGGGTGCGAAATCATTCTAGAATAGACTTTTTCATATACATGTACCTAACGTCGACTTTGATAGTCACAGTTGAATCAAAACGCTGAGTTAAATAGTGCTTGTTGGTTTTCAAAGGGGGGTGCGTTCGGCCCAGGGTTGGCAAAGTATTGACCGCCCGGCTTTTCCCAGCCCGGGAAAACCTGGAATTTCCTGGGCTGGGCAATACCCTTTAAATTGTCAAAGTGGGCAATACTGGGTAATAAGAATTTATTCATGAAAAAAAAATCATATTTAATAATATTTTATGCTTCAAAATTGTTCTTCACCTACAAAATTCATGATTTTTATTTGACAGTAAATAAAACATTACCATTCATGTATCATTTCAATGATTTGTATATTTGCACTATTTTTTTGCTATAATTTTTTTCACTGATTGTCATTACAGTTTTAACAATAATGACAATACACAGTTTAATCATATCTGCTAATTAAATAATATTTATAACAACCCCAGGCTATAAACAAATTTGTGAAACCATATACATGTACAAGTAAAGATTGAATAAGGATTAGTAATCAAAACATCCTACTTTTGTCTTATTGTTAATAAAGGTAGGGCTTGTGTATTTATAACACACATGCATTAATATAAAAAACAATGAATTTGTATAAGGCCATATCAAGTTAGTTCATAGATCCTTTGACATTTCTATGCATTTAAAATTCATCATATATATTAAAATTCATCATATATATTATTCATCAATAAATATACATTTCCATTTGAAATTGACTATGAAAGTGCCGTGAAAAGTCCTTCACCAATTGAAACTGAATATTCTGAAACTTGTATTCCTTCGAAGTTTAAATCACCTTCTACTGCAAAAGCCAAAAAACTGCTTTATGAAGAAATAGAACCCAACTTTTATGAACCACAAGCGCATATGGCTGCCTTTAGGGTTAAGACAAAAGACAGATTATTGGCTTGGATACATGCCCTAGGTGTTATATACTATGATTACTTTGGGAAGGTGGAGGATGGCTATCATGTTCATTGGTACGATGAGAAGTGGGAACAGGAAAGCAAGGCTATTTGCATTGATCTCACTAAAGATATGAAACTTCTATATAAAATCACACTCTTCATTAACACAGGTATCATACAAGCTCAGGGACATAGTAAAGATATTTTTGAGCAGCGAGACTTTCCTGCCCTCAAACACGTAGTCGAATTAACTCTCACTGCATCAGAAGAGGACCAAAAAGTGCTCTCTAGGGCAACCGATCAACAAAATACTGAACCTAAAGTATTACAGGATATACATGTAGGAAGTAAACAAAAAGACATAAATCAAAATTTGGTCCACCAAGTACAACCTGATGAAAATAATCTTGTACCTGTCACAAGCACTAAACAATCCACACTGACCATAACATTTCAAGATATCTCACAACTTCAGTCAAGTTTTGTAGAAGCGCTAGAGAAGGTTACAAAATCACAAGCAGAATTCATCAAGACTGCTGAATCTGGATTTTCTGCAGCAATTTCAAATGCTCTTAAACCAGTTGTTTCCGCTGTAGACAAGCTCCAAAGACAAATCAATGAGTTTCAATCAGTTAAAAAAGACCTACTTGCTACGTCCAAAGAGGATTTACACCCTAAAGTTGTTAAATTAGAATCTCACAATAGAGAGCTAGAGAAGGAAGTGCAAACTTTGCAAAATGATAAAAGGAAAGCAGCAAATGACTTTCTAGAGTTAGAGTCTCAATATATGGCAGAAAAAACACAATCAAGCTTGAATAACAAGAGATATGACAAGATTATTAAAGATCTACAAGAAGATAATGCTAGCATTTCCAAGAAGTGTCAAGATCTACGTTGTGATATGCAGAAAATGTCTGACGAGAACATGGTCTTAAAGGAGAAAAACGATAAACAATTTGAGGAAATACTGTCCTTAAAAACTCAATTTTCAAGTATGTTTATTCAACAAGAGTCACAACATGAGCAAAGAAACGAAGATTTTTCTCGTCATGCAAAACCCACTGCCCTCTTAATTGGAACCTCGAATACTAACAATATTAACGAGAACAAACTTTCAAACAATGTTTCAACAACCAAAGTTCTTGCCTACACACTAGACGAAACATTAAAGGCTGTACAAGATCATACATCAAACCCTGATATAGTTATCTTACATTCATTAACCAATGATGTCAAAACTCTAAACCCAACATCTTGTCTGGAAAAGCTTGAGAATATTGTGAATACAATAAATGAAAAGTGGGTAAATGCCAAGTGTATCATTTCATTAACAACCCCTAGGCTAGATGACAGGTCACACAAAATAAATTGTGAAATCCTAGATGGAATGACAAAGAGTAAATATCTAGATAACAAGGATGTCTACATCTCAGATAACACAAACATGTGGCACGGTGTCACACCCGTAGCAGATCTACTTCTTTCTGACAAATATCATCTGAATGACAAAGGTGCATCAATCTTGGCCTCAAATATTCGAAACGCACTCCATACAATGTTAGGAATCAGACAGCAAAATAATCCTCGTGGCAGATATGGTAGATCATACCGAGGCAGAAGAGGCAGATTTTATAGATAAGAAAATTTGTTAACTACTGTTTATAATTTGTCAATTGTAAACTGTTTACTAATTAAGGTTAATTTTTGTTACATTAAACTTAATTACTTAAGAGCACTAAACTTTGTATGTGCTGTTGTTTCTTTTTTTTTTTCCACAGAGACAGCAATCTTATTGTTTACTAATTATATAAATCTCAAATATTAGTAAGTTTGCTCAATTTAAATATAAAAAGCTCAATTGGATATCATAAGTCTTACAGATTTAACTTTTGTCAAAAATACAACTTTTCTATTAGAAAAATAAGCAAGGTTTACTTCTCTTGATTTTTGACTTTCTCATTCAGTATTTTTCTTAATTTTGTTTTGTTTTATAAGAAGCTTTCAGTAGATAAGAACGGTACTGTACAAGGAAAGGTATTCCTTTTAATCCCTAAATTACTTAACATATTTATTTTTTTCCAATCAGTACAGTTTGTTGTTAAATATGTGGAATTATAGAAACTCCATTAAAATGTGTCACTGGAACATAGGAGGCATACACTCCCATGGTGTAAATAAATTAGAAGATCAATTATTTTTGAAAGAGATCAAAGATTATGATTTAGTTATATTAGGAGAAACCCATGTTGGTAAATGTTCAAACTTATTTATTGAGGGTTTTACCTATTTTCCTGTATGTAGACCTGTGTCGACAAACGGGAGATACTATGGTGGACTGGGTATTTTTCGAAAAGTTTCCATAAAAAGTCACATAAAAATGTTACCAACAGAATCTACCGATTATCAATGGATAAAAATTGAAAAAAGTTATTTTAACCTTCAAAATGACATTTATCTTTGTGCAGCTTACATACCCCCTGCTAACTCGTCTTACTCCATTAAACAAAATGTTGATATTTTGCAGTTAATTGAAAAAGATATTATTTTTTACCAAAATAAGGGGGATGTTTTGCTCTGTGGTGATTTGAATGCCCGAACATCAAATGAAATTGACTATGTTATTGGGGATGACACCAGGTATCTCCCATTGTCACAAGATTATAGTCCAGATTTTAATATTAGAGACAGACGATCTCAAGATAACATGTTAGATGAAAGAGGTAAAGAATTACTAGATATGTGTATTGGAAACCAAATGAGAATTGTGAATGGTAGATGTACAGGTGACTTTTTTGGCAATTTTACATGTCTTAACTCACAAGGGCAGAGTATTGTTGATTATCTTATTGTCAATGAACAATTTTTAAACCAGATATTATATTTTGAAGTCAGCAATTTTTATTCTACTTTTTCTGACTGTCATTGTAAAATTTCATGGGAAATTTTGGCTAAATTTGGAAAAGGGACAAATAATATTGCAAAGGTAAATAAAGCACCTCTAAATTACATATGGAACGATGAATCAAAAGTCAAATTCCAGGAAGCATTGACTTCCTCTGACTGTCAAAAAAATATTAGTAATTTTTTGAATTCAAATGATAATTGCAGTCTTGACAGTATTAATAGCATGGCAATGGAACTAAATGAAATTTATTTATCTGCAGCTAATAAATCTTTACGAAAACATGCTGCTACTAAGAAAAATAAAAATAAAAAGAAGTGGTTTGACCATGACCTTTTTAAGATGAGACAAGAACTTATTTCTCTGGGTCAGTTATTTTCAAGATATCCCAAGGATCCTTACATTAGAGGCAAATACTTCAAACTGTTAAGAAACTATAACAAATCAAGAAAATTTAAACGCAAGATGTATAAAGAATCATTGCTACAAAAATTAGATTTTCTAAAAGTAGATAACCCTAAAAGTTACTGGAATCTTATATATGAAATCCAGGACTTGAAAAAAGAAAACTGTGCACTAAATATAGAACCTGATATTTGGGTCAATCATTTTAAATCACTACACTCACATGTAGATGACAAATTTCTTGAAAGAGTTAATACCATTGAAAAAATTGTAAAAGAAAGAGAAAATTCATTAATTTCCAATGAATTAGATTCAGAAATTTCTTTTAAAGAAATAAGTGATGCCATATCCAACTTGAAAAGTGGCAAAGCCAGTGGCTTAGATTTGATTTCTAATGAAATGCTGAAGCACAGTCAGACTCAGTTGATACCATGTATGCACAAACTTTTTAATTTATGTCTTAAAACTGGAACTTATCCTAGTATTTGGGCCAATGGGTATATCTCTCCAATATTTAAATCAGATGACCCAACTGACCCATCTAATTATAGGGGTATTACAATAACAAGCTCTATTGGGAAATTGTTTAATGCAATTTTGAACATCAGACTTGAAACTTTCTTAAAAAAACATAAACTTATCCATCCATCGCAAATTGGCTTCACAAAAAATGCTCGCTCGGCAGATCATGTATTTATTCTCAAAACACTTATTGAGAAATATTGTCACCATAAAGATGGAAAACTATTTTGTTGTTTTGTTGATTTTAACAAAGCTTTTGACAGTGTTATTCATACTGGACTTAAACTTAAACTGCTACAATTAAATGTAGGATCTAATTTTTATAAAATTATATCTTCCATGTATAATAATAGCCAGGCTTGTGTAAAGGTTGGTGAATCTTTGACACAGGATTTCTTTATAAAACTGGGTGTTCGCCAAGGAGACAATCTTAGTCCAGCTCTCTTTAAAATATTTTTAAATGATTTTCCAAGTTATCTTCAGTCATGTTCAGATAGTGTGTCTTTACATTGTGAAAAATTAGATTGCTTAATGTATGCAGACGATGTTGTTATTTTTTCAAGATCTGCCTCTGGTCTACAAGAGAGATTAAATAAACTAGAAAAGTTTTGTGAAGACTGGTGCATGAAAATTAACATAAAAAAAACTAAAATACTTATTTTTAACAAAGCTGGCAGAAAAATTTCTGAAACATTTACTTTACAGAATAATATTTTAGATTGTATCTCTACTTATCGATACCTTGGGGTATATTTTACTGCTTCAGGATCCTTTCATGAGATGAGGTCCGAGCTCTATAACAAAGCTCTTAAAGCTTATTATAAATTGAGAAATGACTTTTTAAGTATAAATCCTAGTATTAAGACCAGTCTACATATTTTTGATCATACTCTTAAGCCCATTCTACTATACAACTCTGAAATATGGGGCAGCTTTTGTTCTTCTCATTCTAAGTTGCGTTCAATTTTTAATCTAGAAAATATATACAAAAACATACCATGTGAAAAACTTCATGTTAAATTTTTAAAATATATACTATGTGTTCATAAGAAAAGTGTTAACTTTGCAGTACTGTCAGAAGCGGGAAGGTTTCCATTGTTTTATGATATTGTGAAGTCTATTATAAGATATTGGTACAGACTAGAAAATTTGTCATCTGATTTTTTCCTACTTAAAGATGCCTATGAATGTAGCAAAAACTTACATAGTAACAATTACTTTTCTTGGTGTACATTTGCTGACAAATTAAGAAATTATCTGGGAATAACTTCTGATATGGCCTTATTCAACAATTTCAAATTTAACAAATGTATTGAAAAATTGCTTAGAGGAAAACTTTTAGAAAACTGGTATGATTTAAGAACCAAGAATATTGATGGGAAACTTTGTACTTATTTTAAAGTTAAAGATCATTTTGGATTTGAAAATTATTTAAAGTCAATTAATAATTTAAACCAAAGAAAAGCTCTTTGTAAATTTAGAATCTCAGCACATAGACTGCAAATAGAATTAGGAAGATATCGAAATGTTCCAAGAGAAGAAAGATATTGTAAAAATTGTTCTTTAAATGAGGTTGAAGATGAGGTACATTTTTTATGCAGATGTACAAAAAATGATTCTAAAAGGGACAGTTTGTTTGAACTTGTTTATAGAAAATTTCCAAATTTTAAGAATCTTGATAATGATAACAAGCTAATTTTTCTTCTAAGCAATGAAGACCATCAAATACTGTCAGCCACTGCCAAATTCATCATAGATTGTTCTAACTAAGAAGTTATGAGTTGTATTTTGCTGTACCCAGTCAATTTCTTTTTATTCACATTGTCATGTTATAATCTATAATTGTTGATTGTTAATGTAACTGTGTTGTATCTTCAAATCATGCTCTTTCATCTCATAAATGTAAAATTCCACTTGCTCCATGTGGGCTCCTGATTTGGAAAATAAAAAATATGTTATGTTATATGTTATGTTATATACTGTATCTTTTAAATTATATTTCAATCTCTCACTATAAAGATTTGTTTTTAATAGTGTTCTGATTTAGTTTTTACTTTAAAAGTGTTCATGGACTTATTGATACTGATTGTTACGTAGGTTTTTAATGATAGTTTAAGAAAAAAAACTTATTACCCAGTGTTGCCCAGTATTGCCGGGTAAAACCCAATAAAACCCGGGTTTTCCCAGTATTTCCCACTGGGCTGGGAAATACTCTTAAAACCCGGGTTTTTGCCAACCCTTGCGATCGCACCCCGCCCCTTGTATACTGGCCTCAGATTTGAGCTGCTCACATAAGATTTGGCCAAATATTAAAAGATCAAAGGAGAAAATAAAAAAATCAAAGAAATTTGCTGCCAAATTGTTGATTTGATGTGTGACACTTGACAGGTCTGGGCATACAATGAATACCCAACAGTAATTAACATCATATTGTTGTACATGTATATGAATATAAATGAAATTTAACCAGCCCTGCCTAAAAGTTGCCAGTGTCAGGCTATTATTTCCAACTCTGATTGTTTACAATGGTGCTTCAAAAGATCTAGAGGTGGCCAAGTGGTCTAAGGTGCTGGATAAGATACCACACTATTGATCACTAGCTGGTCACCTCTCTGTTGGTATTTTTTTAATTTACAATAACACTACATGTACATCCCCACCTGTATGTGATTGGGCTTTTCAATTTCCTGCCCAAAGTCGATGGTTTCCTCCAGGTACTCTGGTTTCCTTCACCATTACACTGACTGCCCTATATGGCACAGGCCATCGGAAAGGGTGTTAAACCCTAAAACAGTTACACAAACACATACATGTACCAAAAGATTGAAGAAAATAGGAGAAGCCATGAGCACCTAGTAGTCTCTGTTTTTACTGTGACGTCAACAGAATAATAATTACTAGAACCTATTAGAACTTTTTCCAAAATAAATGTGAAGGTGGAACTGTTTCAAGCGTGTGACTTTTTCACAGATCAATAACTGATAATGATCCATCACCACTTCCTTTATTGTTTCTTGAAAACAAAAAAAGGTGCAATGTCATGAAAAGTGTGAGGCTGGTACTAGAAAATCTTACTTTACCTGTTAATTAAGATGATCTGAACTGACTGGTTTGGCTAAAGTGGTAAATACACATTTATCTTACATGTAGACTTTGTTAATAATTAGTATCTCTTGAATGTTTAAATGCCTTTCTTCTGTATAAATCTGCTGATGGTACAAATAGCAACAGGGTTTGCCAATTGATTACTGAATCATTACATACAATGTAAACTACAAGTATGTAACTTCACTTCATGTATATTTCAGGGAGGACCATTTTTTGAAATTCTTACCCCACAAGGAAAAGATTCACTAGCAAACTGGAAATTACCATCTAGTGGATTTAAGAAGGTACACAAACATATTTACTAGTACTTGAAATTATCATCTTGTGAATTTTGAAGAAAGTAAAAAAAATATTACTAGTAATAAATTTACATGTTCAACAAGTTTGTAAGTTTATATTATATTAACAGATACACGCATTTGTGTAGTTTTATTTTTAAGGGGAAAATATTGTGTACCGGTATTCAAGTATTATCTGAATATAAATGGAACAGTGGCCTTGTAAAGGGTGAACATTTCTTAGAAGAAACAATGCTAGTCCTTTAGCATGTTTAGAAAGGACCAAAAAATTGTTGTACTTTGTATGAAAAGAGCAATACCCTATTTACAGTAAAGACTCCTTTTGGTATCTTGATAACAGTAATCTCATTTTCATTTACTCCATATATCCTTTCATAGATTATTAATGACTGCCATACCAAGACCACACAATGACACGTTGCAGAACTGGAGAGGGATTCACACAAGCTTTAAAAGCTTGTTTCTCAATCCAGTATAGACAAAAATTCATTGTCTGATTTAAAATGTTAGGATTCAAAATATGCATAACTTACAAAAAATGAAGTTAATAACCAGGACTGTACAGTTAAAATCTTGATACTTTCACATTGTTTTTATTATCCATGACATGCACGAAACACTTGTTGGGATTTTTTGCTATATTACTTTGTTGATAGTCTTGTATTTTTTCCCAGGAGTATGAAAAGGAAGTTAAAAGTTATGTATTCTACATTGAGGGAACCCCTGCTACAACAAAGATATCAACACCAAAAGATCCAAAGCAGTCTTGTAAGTTTACATCAAAGTTCATAAAAGCCTCCAAAGACTTAAACATTTCCTTAAGATATTTTTTAAAACTTGCAATCGAAAAACTCTGTAATATTTGAATAGCTCCACAGACAATAAAAAACTTTTTTGTTTCCAATAAAAAAAATTACAAAAGCCATTTATAATTAGTTTATACATCATGTCACAATTTTGAGTACAGTATTCAGTATTGAATTAAAAAAGAAAAAAGAATCTCAACAAGTCACATGAATTAAGAAAGTGTAAAATTGATAGATGTATAAGAAAATCTACAAAGCTTTTGATTAATGAAGTTTAATTTTCTATTGCAGTGACATTGATACAGAGATACTTAGTTCTTCAAGTTTTTGTTGGCAAAGGACAGGATTTCTTAATTGAGCTAGGGTAATGTTTGGTTATCTAAGCCATTGTTGTAGTATCTATTGTTATTGATTATGTTGTTTCAGTTTTGGATTAAGATATCTGTTATTTTATTTCTAATAAAGATTATTTATTGATCACCCACCCCATTTAGCATTGGTATTTGGAATAGCCCTTAGTAACTTTAGTTTTAATATAAATTTGAACATGTGTAATATTTTTTTTAATTTAAAATTAATTACCAAAGTTTATATGTAGATTCTTTTGGAAATAGCATCTACTTTGTAGAGCAAATATTTATGATTTTGCTTGTGATTTTGCTTGCAAAAATGTAAACCTGCCTTTAGTAAATATATTAGGCTATTGGAAATAAGTTTGTCACTGGGTAAGAAAAAATACATTTTCTCAAATATCAAACTTTATTGTGTTTAGGGATTGAGACAACCATTTATACCATTCCTGTTAATAATTTAAGGCTTTTTTAAATTAGTAATTTTATGTTCTTTTTAAAGGGTGACAGATTTGGCTAATAACAAGCGAAGACTCTTCCTGTCAACAACCCAAAAAGAAACCCAAGTTGCCTCATCACTCCATGCCAGGGTACCTCTTACTATTATGAAAAGACACAAGGTAAAATATGAAACAATGGTATTTGTTCATTTCTTGCAGACATAGTTGTTCAGTGGTGTGGTTTTCTTTTTGTTTTTAAAAAGATAGTGTTAACATTTAAACTATAAATATTAACTTTTTTTAAGTGTAACAAAATAATTGTTTTAAGTTGATTCCTCAACTAACTCAAAGAAGGTGTAGTTTAGGTAAATGCTGCTATTTGTTTTACATTGTAAAATATCTTCTTTTTTAAATTGAAATGACAACTAAGTTCCTGACAATAAAATTTGCTACGCCTGACGGGTGTTTCGTCTATTCAATACTCATCAGAGGCACTCTACCAAAAAGTTGAAAAAGCCAAAAACTATATGATAATGAAGAGCATAGAACATTACAATAAAACCAAAAATTACCGAACTGGGCAACTAGATTATAACAAAGATGATCAACCTATGTCTGGCTAAGGATTTAGACAATTTTGAAATTAAAACAGATAATTTAAAGCTTTGATGGGTTTGATTTATAAGTAGCATATTGGAAAGTTTATTATTACTGGTTGAATATAAAGTGTGTGAGACATCAATGATCTTATCAAACTTTTAAAACAATAAAGTTTTCAACAACAAAAATTATTACTTGAGTTGGTATACTAAAAGTCATGAATAAACTTAAATCATATATAATCTCTGAACTTGTGTATGTAATTTGTTTCAGTGGTTGAACTTGTATGTGTTATATATTTCAGTGGTTGATCTTGTATGTGTTATCTATTTCAGTGGTTGATCTTGTTTGTGTTATCTATTTCAGTGGTTGATCTTGTTTGTGTTATCTATTTCAGTGGTTGAACTTGTATGTGTTATCTGTTTCAGTTGTTGAACTTGTATGTGATATCTATTTCAGTGGTTGATCTTGTGTGGATTATCAGTTTCAGTGGTTGATCTTGTATGTGTTATCTGTTTCAGTGATTCAACTTGTATGTGTTATCTGTTTCAGTTGTTGAACTTGTATGTGCTATCTATTTCAGTGGTTGAACTTAAATGTTTAATCTATATCCGTGGTTGAACTTGTTTGTGTTATCTATTTCAGTGGTTGATCTTGTATGTGTTATCTATTTCAGTGATTCAACTTGTTTGTGTTATCTATTTCAGTGGTTGATCTTGTTTGTGTTATCTATTTCAGTGGTTGATCTTGTATGTGTTATCTGTTTCAGTGATTCAACTTGTTTGTGTTATCTATTTCAGTGGTTGAACTTGTATGTGTTATCTATTTCAGTGGTTGATCTTTTATTTGTATCTGTTTTAGTGGTTGAACTTGTATTTGTTTAAATTGGTGGTTAAACTTGTATGTGTTATCTACATGTATTTCAGTGGTTGAACCTGTATGTGTTATCTATTTCAGTGCTTGATCTTGTATGTTTTATCTATTTCAGTGCTTGATCTTGTATTTGCATCTGCTTCAGAGGTTGAACTTGTATACACATGTTTATGTTTCAGTGGTCGAACCTGTATGTGTAATATGTTTCAGAGGTTGAACTTGTACACACATGTTATCTATTTCAGTGGTTGAACTTGTGTATTGACATGGTATCAATGGTGGGTGAGATCTGGAGAGGACAGACTTATAAAGCTATAGAATCCATCACTGTATCTGCTCATTGTAAAGTCAGAAGGATATTTACCATGAAATGTCAGCCTCCAGATAATGCAGGGGATGAGGGTATGTTTGTTGAAACATGTATATTGGTTAAGCTACACTTACATCAAGCATTAGTTTTAATGAGACCACAAATCCTTATCATCGTAAAGTGATAATTAATTACTGTAAACAAATTATTTTTTACAGCTACTTTATTTCGGGTCTTTTTTCGCCAATTTATGGGTTTACAGTACCATAACCATGACAAACTAACCCCCACATAATGAAGGGGTTGTTACTTGTATAACAAGACTATGGGAAATTAAAATTAATGTGTTGGAGACAATAGTCAGCAATATATTGAGACATTTATTTTTAGGGATAAATCTGATTTATCAAAAATATAGATGAATATGCCTTTGCAAACTATGAAAATACATGTAAGTCTAAAAATTAAGATTTGTCCCAAGTTCTTTTACATTACTGTATTTTAATTCTTTTATTTCTACTAGAATGTAATCAGAGTTTACTTTAATTAAAATGTTTAAAAGCTAGTGTGATCTTTTACTCAACTTAATACCTGATATATCATTATGTTTTCATTCATAGAGTTGTATGGATGTCCTTCTAGTAACTCGGGAGAAATCGACCAGATCCCTAAACAGTGTCAGCTAGCAAGTGATGTTGACCAAGTCACTCAGGTATTTATTTAAATTGTTCCTGTATTAATTTGATGGAACTTTTTGCAAAAATAACATTATGTGTACTATTGATGAATTCACACTGACCCATCCCTAAAAAGAACATTTTTATTTATTGATGTTGCATTATAGGTTTATCAGACAACACCACCATTCAAAAACATTTATGATAGTGCGTTTTGACACCTCCATTCATACATTTCAGAAACTGCTCATAGATATCCATAAAGGAAGTGAAGATTTCAAATCATTTTCCCCCACTTTTGCTGGTTTTGTACAATATTTATCTCATAGGCAGATCCCCCATATGCAGGTACTTTGAGTGTGACAAACCAAGACCCACCTCTTTGGTCAGTCAAAGTGTCTTTATCTTCCATTGAAGATTTTTTGGTCAACAGTTTTTATATCTAGAAAAAATACAGAAATACTGTATTAAATCCAAGAACTTATACACCCCCCAAAAGAACACTTTGAAGCAAAAATAAGCATAATCATGCTAGGGTTAGCAATACAACAATAACAATATGTTGCATTGTTGGGAAATAAAAAAAAACCAGCCACATCAATTTTTGCGTTTACTATTAAACTTTTTACTTTATCAGCTACTGAATATAACCAAGATTAAACATGCAGAGAGACTTAAAGCAGGTGGTGATGTCAGAACCTCGGCATTAGAACTAGGTTTGTTATGATAAACAATGATTTGAAGATGGAAAGTATTGAAAATTTGTATATTTAATTATTGATAAAACATCACAACTTAGTTGATAAAATCCCAAAGTAATGAATACTGTTCAAAATAGACATTATGATATTTGGAGTAAGTATTTGACACAAACTACATTAATCTGCAACAATTTTAAAATTTCACAATAAATAGCAGTCAACAGCCTCTAATGTGACCAGGCCCCAGTTTCATAAAACATCTCAAATTTGAGATTTCCTCAAATCCTTCCTCAACTGAGATTTCTTGCAATTTCATTGGTCAATATTTGAGTTGAAGACAGATTTGAGCAAATCTCAAATTTGAGATGTTTTATGAAACTGGGGCCAATGCTCACTGCTTGCCACCTTGCAGCCTGTCCTTAATAAAAAATACATGTATATAACATAATAATACCAAACAAATCCTAAAATGATTAAAAAAAGACTACATCTGGACAATAATGCATAGAACGACCAACATGAAGACAAAGACACTAAAGAGGTCAAACAGATTGTGAGAAAAGTGACAATCCCAAAATTCAAACAAGACCTATTTGTAAACAATCGCAGACAGTCTGTCAGAAATGGTAAGTTAAGCAAAGTATTAATGTGGTCCATCTCTTTTGTTGTGAAATATGTGTCATCAAAAAAGTATATTATCAGTATTTGTTAAAAAAATTTTTTTTTGCATACTTGTACCTATATTTATCTATTTTTTTTTCAGATCTAAGTCAGAGTGGAAGGAAATCTTCATTAAGTGACACAAAATACAGAATTGCATTTGGAACCAAAGTTCCAATAGGTCAAGGTCAAAATAGTGCCATACGACAGAAAGAGGTGAGTATATTAGAAAACACATGTCAGATTTTTTTAAGATGGTTATTTTTTTTCTACAGTAGTAATTAATCAGTTAATATAATCAAACTACAATGCCAATCTTGTTGCCTGCATCTTAAAATATTCTGCAAACAGGAAGTTGATGAATTATTTTACACAATGGAATGCTATAGGACAAAGCTACAGTCCCAATATTAAGTGACCTTAATGGGCTGTGGCATATAGTTGCTTTAAAAACTGTGATAGAAATTTTTGTGACACACAGGCAACAGCAATATGATGGATGGTCAATATCTCTGATCAAACAAATTCAATAGTGAATGTGCCATTCGTTATCTCACAAAAACTGTTTCTGGTTCTTAAAGATTAAGAAGTTGATTGTTGACAGTTGTTTAAATGTAATAAAATGTAGTTATAAAAAGTGTGTTTACTATAATCAATATTTGACTTAACAGCCTGGCAACAATACTAGTAGAGGTTCACGGAACAGTCAGTCTAGAATTGATGGGACCCACTCAAGGGTAGATGGTAGGTTAACTGTAAATAGTGAAGAATTTTGGTTATTTTTTACCTGATTTGCAATCACAAAATATCTGTAGAAATATCACCCTTGCAAAAGCATTTTGTTTATTGACTTTATTTTAAAAATGATAACATAAATAATCGCACAAACATGAATTTATCATCCACAGAAATGTTTATAACTTAACAAAAACTATTAAATACATGTATCTTTTCACAAAATTCCAACATATTTACTTTATTGTTTAAATCAAAGCTTTTGAAAATTAATATTTAAAATTAAATACTAGTATTTCAATTTTTTCTACAAAATAGCATTCAAAATACAGATACAAGAATCTTCCCTATAATCCTATCCATGGAGGCATTTTAGGTATTTTTTATGCGAGAACAAAGCAAATATGCAGACAGCTTTGTTTGCCTTGTATATGATTTATCTGAAATCTTTGAAGAAATTTAACCAATTATCCAGGTCTGTTTTGTTATAATTATTATGTTTCTTATTCTTTTTGTGAATTTAGTTGAAAACAGTAAAGTCAACATTGCTATCTTTGTACTTGACTTAATGACCTTAGGTTTTTTATGGCCCGACCACGTATGTGGATCGGACATATAGTTTTACCCTTGTCCGTCCGTAACACTTTGGTTAAGGTCCATTACTCTGATACTAGATGTTGTGGGTCAATGATATTTCACCACCAGATGGGTCTTGGGTAGGGCTACACCACCCACTAGAAATTAGGTCACTGTAACCTATATTTTATGCATGAACGACTTCGGTTAAGTTCTTGGTTAAGGTCCATAACTTGGATACTAGATGTTGGGGGTCAAAGATATTTCACCACCAGATGGGTCTTGGGTAGGGCTACACCACCCACTAGAAATTAGGTCACTGTAACCTATATTTTATGCATGAACGACTTCGGTTAAGTTCTTGGTTAAGGTCCATAACTTGGATACTAGATGTTGGGGGTCAAAGATATTTCACCACCAGATGGGTGTTGGGTAGGGCTACACCACCCACTAGAAATTAGGTCACTGTGACCTATATTTTATGCATGAACGACTTTGGTTAAGTTCTTGGTTAAGGTCCATAACTTGGATACTAGATGTTGGGGGTCAATGATATTTCACTACTAGATGTATCTTAGGTCAGGTGACACCACCCACTAGAAATTAGGTCACTGTGACCTATATTTTACGCATGAATGACTTTGGTTAAGTTCTTGGTTAAGGTCCATATCTCAGATACTACATGTTGATAGTCAATGGTATTTCACCACTAGATGTGTCTTGGGTAACATGACACCACCCAATAAAAATTAGGTCACTGTGACCTATATTTTACGCATGAATGACTTTGGTTAAGTTCCTGGTTAAGGTCCATAACTTGGATACTAGATGTTGGGGGTCAATGATATTTCACCACTAGATGTGTCTTGGGTAAGGTGACACCATCCAATAGAAATGAGGTCACTGTGACCTATATTTTATGCATGAATGACTTTGGTTAAGTTCTTAGTTAAGGTCCATATCTTGAATACTACATGTTAGGGGTCAATAATATTTCACTACTCGATGAGTCTTGGTACATGGCACCACCCACCAGAAATAAGGTCACAGCAACCTATATTTTACACATGAACACTTTTGATCAATTTCTTGGTAAAAGTCCATATCCCAGGCAGTGTTCCAGCTAAGCTGTTTTCAGAGGGCGGTCCGCCCGCCTGCCTTTGCCTCCGCCCGATTGCCCTTTTCAGGATACCTGCCGTTACTCATCTCCGCCCTGCCCTTTTTGATCGTACATTTGCCTTTTTCAGTCGATCGTACGTAGTTTGTGTATTGAGAATGAAGCCATTTGAGATAATTGAGCGACATATATACAACCCCAAGCCAATTAACAAATAAAATTAACATGTGTTCTCTTGTCATTAATTAAGGTATCCTTTTTGATTAAATTAATTTCAATTACAGGTAAGTTGTCCGATTGCACAGTAAAATTCTCTGCCTCAGTAATGAAATTCGTACACAAATCAGAAAATCTAAACCTATCTGGATGTTTTCTATCAAAATTAATATTAAATAAGCACTTTTATTGAAAAATAGAAACGATGTTGATGGATTTTTAAGATGCTCCATCATATATTTTTTGTTTACAAATAATGACAGGAAGCGGAAGTTAAAAACTAAAAATGAACTCTGACCGGAATGGTACTAAATCTCTGGATTTTACTAGCAAAATTTAATGAAATGGGTATTTTTTTTCTTGGGCTGACATTCAAGCTTTTTAGCATTGATAGAATGAATGAATGTAATGAAAAGCCTAAAATCTTGTCAAAGAAACAAGAGGCTCCCCTTAAACCTAAAAATGCTTGTTTGTTTTGTTAAAATGAATGTGTGCTGTATTTGATTGTCATTAGCTATGCCCTTTTGAAAGATGAAGTCAACGCACGATTGTGCCCTTTTTAAAAATTCATTCCTGCCCTTTTCAAATCCTGGCTGGAACACTGCCAGGTAATACACATTTAGGATCAATGATATTTCAAGAATGAGAGGGCCATCCTGTGGCTCATAGACACATTATCTAGTTAATACCAGCAACTCTAAAATGATACTATTATTCTTTCAGATGGATATGGAGAGACTGATTTATCAGCCAGTGTGGTCAGTAAGGATGGTTCTGTTATGGGGGTCGAGGGTTCTAGCCAGGTCCGCAGTGCAGGCTCTGTCAGACCTGATCGCTCAGTATTACATCAGAGACAGCATTCAGATCCTTTGTCAAAAGAAGATCTGGAAATGTATTCTAGAATTGGTATGGGTAGTTGGTAGAATACGACACTGTATACATTATACTGTATAGCAGAAAATTTTTGCGAGGTTCCATTTTTGCTTTATTCGTGTTTGCTCTATTGCGTAATTAAAAACCCACGTAAAATAGAATCAACATTAATTCGTATTGAGAATATTATTAAATTCTAAAAATAATGTCCATGAATATAACAACTCGAAACTTGAAACTTTATTATTTGCTTAAACGCCTGTTTCTACAAAATTGTATTCAATGGCGTTGTACAACTTTGTCAATTTGTATGAAATTGTGAAATTTGCTATACGGTATTTAGAATGTGATTTTTCTTTTGTGTTGAATTTATAAACCTTGACTTTGAAATATATTCTATTTGGTTATTAATCAAATATGCTTTTTAGGACATTTTTCACTGTAAACTAACAAATATTATATTGGTTTTAATTTTTATTTTTTAATGTTTAGAATATGATAATAAAGATAAGATGCAGCCACACCCTCCCAGAGAGCCATCATCAGACAGACTTCGAAGACGTATCAGAGTAAAGAATGGTCCTAGTGCTAATAAAGACAGAGTATCAAGTGCTGGATCTGTTAAAGGTAAACACTATTATAAGTTGCCACAGCTCACACACACCTGTACTTATATGTTTAATCTGAATAAAACATATATATGTTTATTGTGGTTTCATTATTATTGGTGGGTTATAGATTTTCATGGTATTCCTGGGTGGCCTTGACCCATGAAATTTGATACCCCACGAAAAGGAAATTTAACATTGATCTGTATGCTGCAATTTTCAAATTTCAGAACCACAAAATTAAGAATCCACGAACTTATCAATTTTGATAAAACCACGGAAATTGATACACATGAAAATAAATGAATCCTCAGTAAAACACATCTTAATTAGAGGAGAATTGCAATATATTTGAAAACTATTCAGTACATTTCTGGAGTTATCATCTTCATATCAAGATGTTCTTTTAATATATTAACACATTTTTTATTTGATATTTAACCATTTAAATGACTTTATTTAGAACTCATTCATGTCAAAAACATCCTAAAAAAAAAGTAAATTTTCAAATATTTGTTTATCTTTTCAGATGAAAATCAAAATTCCTCCTCGTCCACAAAGTCTCCACCACGTGCTGGCCATGCTACAAGTAGTAATCGTCCTAGGACTATGTCTTCTGAGTCTGAGTCATTAAGCTCACCAAATGACTCAGGGATAGACAGTAGACCTACAGTATCCAGTAAGGCTGAGGAATTATATACCAGAAAAAGTGGAGGTATTTGAAATTATTGCAATTGTGTATACCTATTTTACCCATTGGATGAAACTTAAGTTAAAAATGACACAAATGAGGTCTAAGAATCCAATTAAAAGCCCCCAAATAAGACATTTTGATTGTAGAAATATTTTTTGTTCTAACATGAATCCTGCATTAACTTATTTCAATTGACTTTAAGCTCTGAACAATGATTAAAATACATATAAACATACACCATGAATAGACAAACAATTGATATGAAAAAAACAAAAACTTCTACTCTAGGAAAAAATACATGCTGTTTGACATGTTATATTCAGTATGTCCTTTATTCATAGTAATCTGTATTTTGACAGAATACAACATGAGGAATTATGAAGATGCCGATGAATCAGTCAGTGATTTAATAGCTGTACTTAATAAAAGGGAGGCATTAGATATACATGGGGAGCTAGAGTCTTCCTCATCAGAGGAGGAGGAGGGAGGAAAAGAATACGAGTCAAGTGATTCGTAAGTAGAAGAAATTAAGATAAGAAAGGAAGAATGGCACAAAAAGATACACAAGTTTTTCCAATTGATCATTGGTCGAACTATTAGTATTAAAGAACTTGGTACACAAAAACATACAAAATCAGTCAACTGACTCTGTTTTAAAAGACAACTTCAAGAAAGTATTTTCCTTTCATTTGTGAAAAGACATTTATAGTTTTAGGTTTGAATTTAATTGTTAAAATAGAGCACCATTTAATACAAAAGAAATTTGTTATATCACATTACAAAGTTCACGTTTAAAGTGCTACTTATGAAGACTTACATACATGTATATATATTTTTTTTAATCAAAATTAAGTTGGCATAGAAAAAAATCATATGCAATATATAACATAGTAGAGGTAAAACTAGAACAGGTACATGTATATGCATGAATCTAATACATAAAACTGTTTCATTGTTTTGTTTGATATTTTTAGGGAGGATGACAAAAAGGACATGTATTTGTTTGCATCCAAACCTAAGTCAGCTCCTAGGAGACATCTGTCACCCAATAACATGGTAGACCATGATCTTGACCTTAGTAAGGTAATGTTTAGAGGATACAATTTATTCCACTACAATAGACTGGTAGCCTTATTATAAAATAGATAAATAAATGGATTGTGAAGCCACATTTAAAAGGTAAAAACTAAATAAGAAATATAAAGAAATAAAACCTTTAAAACAAATAAAACAAGAGTGCCCAAATTTTCGGACATAAAGTCCTTCTTCAGGGGCTAAAAAGTAAAAAGATGTTCACACATCGACTGACGAGGACAGAATGACATAAAATTGACTCAAAGATCATCACGTGGTATTATTATAAAATACATGTACATGTATTTAAACATTATCTCGTCCATCTTTCTCAGACTTACATACAACTTTGAACATCACATGACACTACCATTATATGCACACAGAATACAACAAAAGTTTCGATTAGACAAGAATGAACAAAATGTTGGACTTACAAGCTTATTTTCTTTAATAAAAAATACAGCTTTTCATACAAGCAATAACTTCAATTGTAAATGTAATATATGTGTATTTTGTAGTTATGCACTCATCTAAATGATAAAAGATTACTTATGATGTAAACCAAAGGAAAGATTTATTTTGATTATTTACTATAGGTGAATGCATAATCAAGATAAAGGACCATTTGTCTTACTTGAGTCTTTTGAATGATCAACAGGCTTGTAACAAAACTTGTTAAATTCTATTTAACCATCTTGATGTAATATATGTTCTCTATATTTTAATCCTATAAACTCTTTTAGCTCATAGTTGAATAATTATTTAAAATTTATTTATTATAGAATTCAGTTTCAAGTACTAAAGGACAAAGACGTGGTATTAAATCACGAGGCCCAAAACCTGAGGAAGATTTTCACAATGGGGATAAATCAAGTAGTGATGAAAATGACAATATCAGGAAAAAACTCCCTGGGTCACGTCCTAACAGTGGCTCTAATAGTAGACCCCACAGTGGCACATCACGACCGAACAGCAATACATCATTAGGGCGTCCAGGGAGTGGCACATCTGGGGGCCGACCACAAAGTGGAACTGTTAAAAATAGACCCAACAGTGGTACAACTGGTACAGGTGCTAGTCCTAAGACACGTGAAAGAAGGCCATCAAAAAAAGACAATGATTCAAAACCTCCACATAGTAATGACACTGCATCATCAAAGAGTGCTACTCATGCTAAAGGTTCTAAAAATACTGTGCATAAACCTTCTGTGGACACAAAACTAGATTTGAAACCTTTATACAATGGACCTAAAAAAGCAAGTGGTAGTCCTGAATTAAGTTCTAGTCATATGAATGATTCACTGGATGCAACACTCACAAATCGGAGTATTTCAAGAATGAATCGGAAATCAGTGAGAGAAATATCTCAGTCCGATGTTAATAGAAAATCCCTAGCAGTGTCTTCTGAGGTATGGTTATGGAGTGTTAATCTTGATAATTTAATTTCATTATCCTCAATAGAATACTAATATGGAGTAGGCATTGCCTAAATGCGAGCATAGCTAAAAGGGACTACGTTTTTAGCTCACCTGGACCGAAGGTCCATGTGAGCTATTGCCATCACTTGGCGTCCGTCGTCGTCCGTCGTCGTCGTCGTCTGTCGTCGTCCGTCGTCGTCGTCGTTAACTTTTCTTTGAAAATCTTCTCCTCTGAAACGACTGAAGGGATTGCTTTGAAACTTTGCACACTTCATCTATGGGATGTCCTCTACCAAGATTGCACAAATGGTGACCGCCCTCTAAACAACATGGCCGCCGTTACTAAAAATAGACCAGGGGGGTCAGACTACTGTTTTTGGCTTGAAAATCAAAAAGTATAAGAGATAGAAGAAATCTGATGGCACGCTACTGCTTCAGCATCAAAAGCTCTACAAAAGACATCATAGAGTTGAAGTTGTCAGATGACCCCTTATAGGAGTTACGGCCCCTTAAAGGTGAAAAATAGCATTTTTTCATGTTTTTGGCTTATAAAATGAAAACTATGACAGATAGAGAAAAATTGTTGCTTGCTTAAATGTTCAGCTCATGTAGCCCTACAAAAGTCTCCATAGGGTCGAAGTTGTCAGATGACCCCTTAAAGGGGTTACAGCCCCTAAAGTAACGTTTTTTTATATTTTTGGCCTATGGAATGAAAACTATAGCAGATAGAGAGAAGCTGTTGCTTGCTTAAATGATCAGCTTATTTAGTTCTACAAAAGTCTCCATAGGGTCGAAGTTGTCAGATGTCCCCTTATAGGGGTTTCGGCCCCTAAAATGATGTTTTTTCATGTTTTTGGCCTATAGAATGAAAATTATTACAGATAGAGAAAAGCATTTTCTTGCTTACACAATCAGCTCATTTAGCTCTAGAAAAGTTTTTTATAGGGTCGACATCAAGACCAGGTGAGCGATTCAGGCTCCTGGGAGCCTCTTGTTTGTTCTAAAAGTCGACATTCAGGACCATCGCTATCATTTAATTTCCAATATTTCCATTTGCTTATTTTTGGGCGAGATGGTATGGGGCGATTAAGCTTCAAGACACGTTAGTTTCGTACGTGCGTATAACCAAGACGAAACGAGCAGCTTATGTGTATTTATTATTTTAAGAATATTATTTTCTTGTAAAAAGCGCAATTTATTATTTTTTTAAGCATTATTTCCTTTCTTATAAATTATTTTAACATTCACTCCGGTCCTCTAAAAATAATAACCCTTTCCGGACCATAAACAATCTAAATCAGCATTAGCAAATTTCTCGCGGAAACAAATACCGTAGAGCTCTCCGCTCAAGCGGGCACTTCGTGCCCGCTTGCGAGCTATGCTCGCTATAATCTTGATAATTTTATTTTCATTATCCTCAATAGAATACTATTAGAATGTACATGTAATAACATATCTATAAAGAAATTTAGTGTTAAAAAAATTTGCCCAGACATAAATCTCTAAAAAAAACATTAATATTTTTTTCTAGATATGATATTTGAACTCTTTTATTCAGCTAATTTTGAACTCTTACCCAGTCAAAGATATAACAATTTATACCTTTTTGTAGAAGCCATACGATTTCAAGAAGTACCAAGTAGCAGAGATAACAGACTCCTTTGAAGCCAGAATGTTTGCAAGTATGAAGCGTCAAAATGAAAATGCTATGGAGGATGTCATTCCCTCCCCCAGAAAGTCTATTCCTGCCACAACGGGCGTGGCACCTACCATCAACATCCCCTTCCAGTCAGAGGGGACCATTGGTAATGGTGTGATATGTGATTTCTCACCCCATGCTACTAGTGATGAGGACAGTACCTGGCAAGCACCTGTAAGTTTATCTCATTTTTAAGTGGCCTGCAACATGTTGCAAATAAAGGTAATAACAATATTACCGAACTTGGAGAATCAATCTCAAATGTCCATAAGACGAGACAAAACAACAAGGAAGACATACTGGAAAAATTGAAGACCGCAATGGTCATGACTTGGTACAGGCCAGGCCTGGGGTAATGCAAATGCGTAATGCAAATGCATTGTAATCATTACATTTTTGTCTCGCCTGCGACGAATAGTCGCGGAAGGCGAGACATAGGTATTACTTTCCGGCGGCGGCGACGGCGGCGGCGGCGACGGCGGCGGCGTAAACTTTTTTGTAAGACTTTTGTGGACAATGAATTGCTTGAAAAGTATAATAGCTAGGCATCTGATATTTGGTATACAGACAGTTCAGGTTATGGTCTACGCAACTGTCACCATGCCGTTTGACCCTGACCCCATTTTCACGCTCCAGTGACTCTGTGAACTTAGGTCTTTTTTCAGGCCGTAAACTTTTTTGTAAGACTTTTGTGGACGATGAATTGCTTGAAAAGTATAATAGCTAGGCATCTGATATTTGGTATACAGACAGTTCAGGTTATGGTTTACGCAACTGTCACCATGCTGTTTGACCCTGACCCCATTTTCACGCTCCAGTGACTCTGTGAACTTAGGTCTTTTTTCAGGCCGTAAACTTTTTTGTAAGACTTTTGTGGACGATGAATTGCTTGAAAAGTATAATAGCTAGGCATCTGATATTTGGTATACAGACAGTTCAGGTTATGGTCTACGCAACTGTCACCATGCCGTTTGACCCTGACCCCATTTTCACGCTCCAGTGACTCTGTGAACTTAGGTCTTTTTTCAGGCCGTAAACTTTTTTGTAAGACTTTTGTGGACGATGAATTGCTTGAAAAGTATATTAGCTAGGCATCTGATATTTAGTATACAGACAGTTTAGGTTATGGTCCATGCAACTGTCCCCATGCCGTGTGACCCTGACCCCATTTTCACGCTCCAGTGACTCTGTGAACTTAGGTCTTTTTCAGGCCGAAAAACTTTTTTGTAAGACTTTTATGGAAGATGAATTGCTGGAAAGTTATAATAGCTAGGCATCTGATATTGGGTAAACAGACAGTTGCGGTTATGGACAACGCAACTGTCACCATGCCATGTGACCATGACCCCATTTTTATGCTCCAGTGACTCTGTGAAATTAGGTTTTTTTTTCAGACAGAAAACTTTTTGTAATACTTGTGTGGACAATGGATTGCTTGAATAGTATAATAACTAGGCATCTGTTATTAGGTATACTGACACTTTTTGTGTTTATATCAAGAAATGAAAGCTTAGGTAGTTGATTTTAGCGATGGTGCCGGCAGGCGAGACATACTTTTAGTGGCCACACTTGTTTTCAGTAATGCAAAGTATTGTGTTATGCACCAATTCTGCATTATATGTAATGTAATGTAATGCATTACTTGGGTAAAAAAATTGTGTAATGCACCCATTACATTGCATTACATGTCATTATATTTTTCTTATTTTGTACATTTTGAAAAAAAAAGAAAAATTTTGAATGACAATAAAATTTTAAAAAAAGTCTTCGAAAAAAAAAAATATAGGATTTAAAACAGAAAGTTGTCAATCAACCCTTAATCCAATAATATTAAATATTTATTTATTTATATGTACTTTTATTTGAAAATAAAAAAAAAATATGTAAAGGGCGCACTTAGCAACATGACACTTTGTATGTCTATAGTATAAATGTAAGAAAAGAGAGATTAAAATAAAAAAATCCTTAAGTAGCTTCATTTGAAATCACCTTTTTGATGTTTCCAATTAAGGTGTCTTCAGGCATAACAATGGCATTTTTATTGTACTAATTTGTTTTTATAACAATTATATATATATTCATTAATTGGGGTCAAATTTAATGAAAGGACAAAAGACCAAAGGATTTAATCTTTAAATATAAATGATTGTAAAAACAGAAATGACATGCCTGTCTATAGTGGTCTTGAAGAAAACACTATTTTATGATTTATTCAAAAAGATTTCAAAATTAAAATAATAAAAACAAACACCAAATCTATAGTATTATTTCATGCAATCAATATATGGTCATTTGTGACATTTCTACAAAAACTTGAATAAGTTAGCCTCATTTCTGTTGGTTTACAGATTTTGACCATTTGTACAACCGGTAGTACAAACTCACAGGATTGCTGATAAATATTTTTGAAATTTCAAATCCATATATCTCCGCAAGGGTATGTGATATGAACTTGTTCGAATTTTTCACTGATTCATATTTATGTAAATACCATACATACCACATTAGATGTGAAAAAAATTTCAAAACATAATTGTATACAGAACAAAAAAAATAGTGTTTTCTGCAGATGACTTATAAGAAGTACAAAAAGATTTACCTACAGTTGTATAGATATTTAATCAAATGTAATGCGTAATGACATGCATTACATAAGCAAAGTAATGGTAATGTAATGCATTACAGAAGAGAAAAAAAGTAATGGTAATGTAATGTTATGACAAAATTTGTAAAGTAATGGTAATGTAATGCATTACATTGCATTGTTATTGACCCCAGGCCTGGTACAGGCATTTCAAAAGAAATGGAATATGTACGAGTCACATTGGCACTATCTGTTATCTGGTCAATTTCATTAAAAGCATCACAGTTTTCTAGGAAACTTGATACATGTATTTAGCATTTACATTCATCCTATAGTTCTATCTTTTGTAAAGCATTTTAATGTCTATAACACACTATTTCCTGTTTATCAAATACTTTAAAACATAGACAATGTTTGTCTATATCATTGAAGACTGCAATTCTTTTTATGTCCTTTTTACCAATTATATAGAAGGAATGCAATGCCATATTAACAATTTTTCTAAGTTTGGGTTAACTGTCTGTTTCCTCTGTGACATCACACCACCTCTAAATAAACTAAATGAATTTGATGAAATAACCTGTAAATACATGTATGAATAAAAGTTTGGTTCTTTTTCAGCCTAACAATCCTCATAACTTCCAAGACGAGATGAAAGGACGACTTAGTACAGACACAATGTCATCAAACCCAAGGTAATATAAAATTTATAAAACAAGGATTTTATTGAAGGATAGATTATCACAATAATGGTACAAATTTTTAATTAAGGATCATGGATGGTCACTCCTCATGTTTCAGAATTTCAATCCAGATTTCGGAACTCATGTAGACTTTACCTTCAAATACTGAAGAAATTTTTTTCACACTGACTCCTACTTTTTATGATATTTTTTTTATATATAGACCTTAAAAACAAACTGTATGAAATATAGTAAAATTCTTGATACCACTTTATGGTTTTTAGGGCCAATAAAGTCCCAATGTTAAAGTAATGTAAAATCTAGAGGATTCTAATTTCCTGCCAAATTTTTGACGTCATATATCTCGGAAAAGTGCACACGGACCTATGGTTTTCTTTTTGTCATTTGATAAAGTGGACAATTATTAATCATTTACACCACAAATTATAAAAAGTTTTATAGAAAAAAGATCAGGAGTGACCATCCTTAATGTTTTTTATGCATTCCCAAGGTCTATTCAGGCCAGAGGAATTCACATATGTCCATTCTTTCATTCATCAATCTTATAATCAGAAACCATGCATTGGAAAAAAATTGAAATTTGGTAAGGTATATGTATGTTTTGTATTACTTTGAAAGTTTTATAATGATTATTCTAATTCAGTTATTTATTTATCACCTCACTCATGAATATACATTTTTATGCCCCACTTATGAAAGCAGATAGTCATAAAGTGTTGTGTTCTACTTGTCCATCTGAAATCAGGCTTCAGGTTGAAGTAAAGGAGTAGTGCCACGAAGGCCCTAAATCCGCCCGGTATTTTCACTATTATTTCAACAACTATAACTTGTCAAACATTTAACTAAAATATGTTAAGGTTTGAACAAATTTTTCATATCTGTAAGATTTAGCAAAATATTTACACCAACCACAGGTTTAGCCTTGAGACTTTAAACATGCCATAAATATGAAAATTCCTCATTTTTCACACATTTTCACTGGTTTCTCTGCATATTTCCATAAAATCAGTATTGGTCTCATTCCTTGACCATTGTAATTTTTTGATAACTAATTCATAATATCATAATACACATTTCTAGCACAAAATAATTTTGGTCGACAGGTGTGGCCCATTTCATATTCATCAATTTATACATGAAAATCAAGGAAAACTGTCACAAATTGTTATTTTTCACAAAATAGTTTATATTTTACCTCACTGCTCTACTTATTGATAAATAATTAGGGCCCCGCATCAAAGATGCGGACGCCCTATAGTTTTCACTTTGTCCGTCTGTCCGTCCGTCCGTCCGTCCGTCCGTCCGTCCGTCAACAATTCTTGTGAACACTAAAACTCAAAAACTATAAACACCACAGTTCTGAAACTTTGCACAGCTGCTAATTAGCATGTCATGATGTGCATATTAAGATTTTGTGCAAATCTGATTAAAGTTTTTGGAAAAAATCTTCATTTTTTATCGAAAATCACAGATTTTGAGAATTGGACTTTGTGAACACTAAAACTCAAAAACTGTTAACAATACAGTTCTGAAACTTTGCACAACTGCTAAGTGGCATGTCATGATGTGCATATTAAAATTTCGTGCAAATCTGATTTATAATTTTTGAAAAAACTTCATTTTTTAACGAAAATCACAGATTTTGAGAATTGGACTTTGTGAACACTAAAACTCAAAAACTGTTAACGAAACAGTTCTGAAACTTTGTTCAGCTGCTAAGTAGCATGTCGTGATTTGCATATTAAAATTTTGTGCAAATCTGATTAATATTTTTGGAAAAAATCTTCATTTTTTATCGAAAATCACAGATTTTGAGAGTTGGACTTTGTGAACACTAAAACTAAAAAACTGTTAACAATACAGTTCTGAAACTTTGCACAGCTGCTAAGTAGCATGTCATGATGTGCATATTAAAATTTCGTGCAAATCTGTTTAATATTTTTGGAAAAAACTTCATTTTTTATCGAAAATCACAGATTTTGAGAATTGGACTTTGTGAACAATAAAACTCAAAGGCTATTAACAATACAGATCTGCAGTTTCATATGCATTCCATGGAACATGCCTTAGTGGTTATAATTAAAGTTTGTATGATTTTGAAAACACTTAGATATTTTGCCGCGGGGCCCTTTCTGACTTTGTCAGTATTCTAGTTGAAGGAAAAAATATTGCATTTCATGAAATATAAAGACTAATGAACATTAATGCAGCAACTACAAGCAGATATATCAAAGCTGAATTTGGGGGCCTGTGTGGCCAAGTGGTCTAAGGCGCTGGTTTAAATACCACACTATTGATCACTAGCCGATCACCTCTCAGCTGGTGTACTAGTCCCGTTTGTATTTAACAAAAAAGGGACTTCCCCAACTGTATGTGATTAGGTTTGTCAGTTACCTGCCCAAGGTCGGTGGTTTCCTCCGGGTACTACGGTTTCATCCACCAATAAAACTGACCGCCCTACATGGCCCAGGTGCATCGATAACACGGATAAAGAGCGTTAAACACCAACAAACACACACACCAAGTTGAATTTTGGGGCATTCATGGCTCTACTCCTTTCCATGTAGCCAGGTAAGGCATTAATGCCTTTTTATACGACCGCAAAAAAATTGCGGACGTATATATAATGGTATGATGCTATCGTTGTCGATGTCTGCGTCTGCGTCGTCTGTTAACTTTAGTGTAACCACTATAACTTAAGTTCTCGTTATCCAATTGCTATGAAACTTGACAGTGATGTTCCTTACCATAAAGGGATGGGTTGGATTGAATTAAGGGTTCTCACTTTTTGCGTTTAAAAATTAGAGGCCAAAAAGGGTCCAAAAATGCTACTTTTTTGCTTGTTCCCACAATAACATTTCTTCTGGTTAACCAAATGCTGTTAAATTTTACTCTAATGTTTTATACCATAAAGGGATGAGTGGGATTGATTTTAGGGGTCTCCCCTTTTTTCATTAAGAATTTAGGGGCACAAAAGGGCAAATAATTCAAATTTTTTATTTGTTTGCACAATTACTTTGGTCCTGGTTGGCCAATTGCTATGCAATTTGACAATGATATGCCTTACCATTAAAGCACACATGGATCAATTTTTGGGGTACCTCCTATTTTCATTTTGAAATAAGGGGCCCAAAAAGGGGCAAAAAATGCAACTTTTTTATTTCTGGTCCGATTTAGAATTTTTTTTCAGGTTAAGTCTTGTCAAGTAGTGGATACAAATTAGGGGATAAATTTTTTGCACCCCCCTTTATCCATTATAAAATTTGGGGACAAAAGGGGCCAAAATCCAAACTTTTTTATTTATTGTCCAATTTTAAAAATTGTTTTTGCATATTTTATATTTCTGGTTTGATTTTTAATTTTTTTACCCTAACATTATTTTTTTTCAGGAGTAGATTACGATAATGAAAATTCATATTTTTACCCCCTGGGTTGAAATTCCATCAGAGAAGCATGTGTCAATAACTTTTGTCAGTCCACCATGGGCTGTATGTGTCCAGAGCAATAGACTATCCACATTGGGCCTAAAACATACAGGGTTCGACATGTTGTGGTCGTATCATGCTGTGCTCAGCGAAGCTTTTTATTAACATATTCCTATCTTTAAGTGAAAAGTTCACATTGATTTAATAGGAAACTAAAGATTTCTTTCTTTTTCAGGGATTGGAGTGGAGTTTTCAGCCCACCTATTGTCCTAAATCATGAACTTGCCACATCCACTGAAGATTTTTCAATGTGTAGTACATCACCAATAAAAGGTAAATATATGTACACATGTATAATAAAAGTCTAAATATTTATTAACAATTTGAACACTTTTATGCAACTGATTCATTCATTTATTCAACACAAGTAAATTTGCATAAATGTTAGTTTACATATTACTTGTGGTTTACAAAACATTTGTGCTGTTTCTATTTCATTATGTTTCCTTACTACAAATCTATTCAATATAATATTATACATAACTATAATGAATTATTCTGAATATAAAAAGGATTTTTTTATACATCACCATGAGTACCATTTCTAGCAAAGACCCCAAAACGCAAGATTGTTTCTAAAAGCAGTTTGAACATCTTTTACTATAAGTGAAGGTCACAATTTGATATTGTAATAAGACCCCAAGGCCTGAGTTTGTTTCTGGAAGCTGTTTGAACATCCAAGGTTATTTTCAGGACTTTTGTGTCGTATGATATATGAAAAAATTTGCAGGTTTTATTTTTGTGTTTGTGAATGTGTTTGTATATTATTTATGTAGACCTGCGAAAATAGCCCCCCCCTTATACAGTATTACTAAAATTAGTGAATGCAATGGGTCAATGTTTTATAATAACTATCATTATTTTCTGTTTCCAGATCCCAGTACATCCCGAACACAAGACACAGACAATGACGAGGAAGAACTTGACCTAGTTTATGACCCATGTTTGAACTGTTATTACGACCCTAAAACTTGTAAATACTATGAGTTAGTATGACAGGAGTGTAGTTTTATAACAATATTCTAGTCTTATGCAACTGCATTCAAATCCTGTTACATTTGTCATGTTGTATCAACTGTAGAGTGTCCTGGAAATCTCAATCATACAATTCAAGAGATTCATCAGTCCTGTTACGTTACTGTATATCTTACGAGTTTGTTACTATATTCTTTTAAAACATGATTAATTTAAGAAATAAACAACCAACCACATTAATATCAGAAAAAGTATCTGAAATTGTTTCTCTTGCATTAAAAAAAAATGCAATTTTTTGTTTTTAATCAACACGATCTATTTGTTATACATTTGGATTATTCCCTTTAAAGTGTCAGAGGAAAGTTAATCTAAATTTTGATAAAAATAAATTCGGTCAATTGATTTTAAAAATCCAATGAAAAAGGATCTAAATAGAAAGTCTTACCATAGATTGAAATGGTTTGATGAGGCTTTGCTTTATATAACGATAAGGATCTTTAAGAGAACATTTTGTTGGAAGAAGCATTGAATAATTAAGGCATTTATACAATCAAGAAATATATCATTCATCTCATACTTCATGTTGTATGATCATTGTGAATTGACTGAGTATTGCTGCAACAAAGCTTTTGTGACACTATTAAATGCAGAACCTCGTCTAATGTCAAAACATTGAGAAAGTTATTCATATTATCATTCACTGTCATAATAACAGATTTTTGTCATTTGTGTGCTTTATTTTGTTCAAGGTTTTGTGATATGTGCCATAACTGTGATACTTTTGTACATATTTAAGATTGCTTTTATGTGAGTGAGTGTAAGAAATTAGGAATTTTGTAAGGTTTGACACAGAGTTAAAGGTTTATAGGAGGGCATTACATTCATAAGTAGATATTGTATGCAAAACACATTCTATGATGTGTGCTAATG